>CM060707.1:69255040-69640040 GCA_030686995.1 Artemisia argyi | reverse complement strand
ATGCACGCCTTCCAAGAACATATGTGTACTTTCAATTTCTCATCAATTTCGTTAAAACATATGTGCACGCCTTCAAATGATATATTGTCACGCCTAGAGAAAATAATAGTCAATATTAAATAATTTTAAAATAAAACTCAAGATAACATAACACAATGCACAAGCTTTAAATTAGCAAATACAAATAAACAAGAGACAAATTTTTTTATGTACGCAAAACACAAAAACATATATGTTTAATAATCTAAAACACAAAACATATATGTTTTATACCTAAAGATATATGTTTTATACCTAAGCATATATGTATCTTTCCGAACAAATAAGTCCTTAAAAATATTGAATCTTTTTCTCTTCTACGAATTGAAACAGAAATGATCATTCATATTATTCATAATATTAAACTTTTGATATGTGAGAATCTACGATGACCCTAGTAAAACAATGATTAAGTCAACTTGCGTGATGTGTACCATATGTCATTCATAGAAAAGGTGATTTCAATCAAATATTAAAATACAGAGATCATGAGGTGATGATAGAAAGAAAAGTCATCCTGATACAAATATATTTTCTATTTTTTTCCTTCTCATATAAGAACCTTAACAAAAATGTATTATTTATCCAAAACTGATAGAAGAACCATGGAAAGGTAAAAATCGAATTCGTAAAACCATGGAAAGGTAAAAATCTTTCTCTTAATTACATTAATAGCACATTCAATAATAGCCATTGATCAAACAATCTAACGATTCAAATGAAATTCTCGCAGTTCCCGCACTTAACAGTGTTCTGAAAATAAAGTTTATATATATATATATATATATATATATATATATATATATATATATATATATATATATATGGATTATTAAACTCTCTAAAACATGCATTTTGCTATGTGCATACATTTTTGGCTTGGCAGGCCCACGTAAACATAATTTGGAAGGTTTTCAAGATCGGGATCTTATCTAAGATCGTTTTCGTTTTTTCAAGATCGTGATCGTAAGATCGGATCGGGATCCTAACATCCTACTATAATGCTATTTTTAATGTTTTTTTTTTTTTTTTTTTAATATTATTCAAATATACAAATTATTATAAGAATACTTTATGAAAATGATGTTTTAAATTATGAATATGGAATGTTTAAGAAGAATCACATGTTGTTTTTTAAATTATATAAAATCATAAACCATAAATTTGTAGTTTTTTAGTTTGCGGTTTGAGAAAAGTAAGATTGGATCGGAGTAGATCTTAAGATCCTATGGTCAAGATCGGGATCCTATAAGATCTTAAGCTTGTTAAGATCCTACGTAGGATCCGGATCATTTTTGCTTCATAGAATCGTAAAATCGTAAGATTATAAGATCAGGATCGAGATCTTAACAACTATGATTGAGATGCCCTATTTACTATCTACCGTATATAGTAGCCAAAATGTGGTACCAGGTAGCTTGGAAAATGTGATATTTAAGGAGCGTAGGTCCACATATGTATGGGAGGTAGGAAGACAAGGAACTGATCAGGTTATTCATGGCATCATAAAAACTACAGATCGTTTTTCAAGTGATTAAAACACTACTAATAAATATAAAACCAACACGCATGCATGCTTCTTCTTATCTTTTACCATTGCCCCACACGGATTCTTTCATTACTATTTTACCAGAAATTTTAATATTATGAATTTTTTATTATACACCTTCGTATTCCAAATAAAATGTTCATCTTTTAATTTTAAGATGTTTTAAAATAAAAATTTGTGTTTCAATCAATTAGAATAAATTTTAATAGGCAGAATGATATTTGATTGGTGGAAAGTATAGTTAATAAGATTTTTTAAAATTTTATGTAATATGAGAGTTGATATTTATTTGGGAAAGGGGGCGAAACTTTGTTCTACAATGCATTTCTTTTTATAGCGAAGCCTACCAAACATGCAGCTTACATACAAAGCTAATCGGTCAGATATAAAAGATACGTAGTTACACACAAAGCCCCAAGCATGAGGAGAAGACCTTACCGGCTTACTGCGAGTGAGAGTAATCTAAAGGTGCTTAAATTCAATTGTCCAAAGATATATTACAAAATGGAACTTTTTATTAATATATACAACAATAATACACAACAAGTGTTGCATGCACAATCGAATTTTGCCATCTTATAATCTACTAATCTGGAATTAAATGGAAATTAATCACCCCCTTGCCCCCTTCACCTTATATATAATCGGTTTAAATTTACAATTATCCTCCTCATTTTTATATATAAACGGATCATAATCAATAACAGTGGACGTCTAGATTAAATGGATAGAGTAATTAATTCTATATCATTCTATTTTATCCTACTAATTCATCATCCTACCTGCAAAATAATAAAATGTGTAATCCAATTCAAATTAATTTGTTATAATCTAATAATCCATTGAGAATTAACATGTACCGTATAGTTAAGAAGGTTTGTATAAGCAAAACGTAAGAGGATGCATCATTTCTCTTGTCTTTTTTTTATGGCATATATTTGTATCAGAAATAGCAAAGTGCTAGATGAATTACAAAGAGAGACCAGGAAATATCCTTTGTCGTAAGACTATACATAGTGGAGGAGGCCAATCATGCGTTTGTTTCATGGAAACTGTTTCACGTGTGGTGGAGCCGTGGAGCCAAAAAAAATGAGCAATTATTTGTGCATACTACCGGTGAGGGAGCGTTTTAATTTGTGTGAGTGTGTTTTTTGTTTTTATGCGTGTTTTGTGGGTATAGTTAAGGGTGAATGATTGTTACGATGGTAAAGACGAAAGGAAGGGGTAGATGTGTCGTTGAGACGATAGTGAAAAGGTGAATCGTTATGTCCAAGTCTAATATAATAAGAAGTATAAAAATATGAGCTGGGTTTGAGTATGAATAATTGTAAGACTTTAATTCATGTAAATTAAACGACTTCTATGGAATTCAGTTCTAAAACATCACTTTAGGTTCCAATCTTGTTTGCAAACCATACGTAAGACATTGATTGACAAGAGTTACAATTATTGTAGGTGCTAAAAGAATTATTGTTTTCAACTATCAACATTCAACACATGTCGCATGTTTTAATTTGTGGGACCTGCGCCAGAAGTTTATGTTATATTGTGTTGCAGTAACTTTTTCAATGCGGTATTTACTGCGCACGGACAGAATTATACCTTATATTAAATCATCTTTATGATTTTCCGTATACAGTATCTTGCTTTTTGGTGAGTTACATGAAAGTTCTGTTATTACTCTATATATTTTATCAGTTTTCACACTAGTAATATACTCCGTATATGCTAATTGAAATATTAAGTTATTTGTGAAAGAAAGGAAAAGTATTTCCAATCAATGAAGAATACAACTACAATCCTAGCTTCACTAGCGAAACTTGGTTATTACTAACACTTAACTTGAACATATTACTCGTAAACTTTGAAGCTTGAACAACACTTGGACTTACTGACACTTGAATTTGAAACACTGCTTGAAACTTGAACTCTTGAAACGGAATAACCATGGCCATGAACAACAACAATTGATATATACTTGAGTAACACCTGAACGTTGACCATAAAACTTCATTCTTGAACAAAAACTTGAAATCTTAATACATTGGACCTTGGAACTTCTCATCTACTAATTACTAACAAAACCTTGATTGCGAGCAGGAGTAGTGAGGGGCTTTGGAATCCTTGACTAACTTGCTTGAAAACCCAACTCCAAACTGAAATCACAAGCCTTTGAAAGAAAAGCAGATGATCACAGCCAGTAAAGTATGTTTTACATTTTTTGATTGACGTTAATTAGTAGTCATTCAACGAATGGTAACATTCTCAATGCATAAAAATGAATTTTAATAATTCATACCAAGTATTATTTTGAATTGACTATACACAACCAAATTGTTAAGGGGTACTTAATTTTTTTCAAAAGATAATCATTGTAAATATATAGTAACAATAATACACAGCAAGAAAAACAACATTGCACACGTAGAAAAAATTGTCAATGTCCAACATGAGTTAACAAAAAAGTTAATAGAGACTAATTAGCAATTAGATTTGAATTTACATAGAGTTTGAAAGCAAACGAGAAGTTGTGCCCGCTAGCTTTTTTTAAATTGCATAACACGTTAAATTATGTTGTGAAACTTTTAACTCTAGTTTTTAGCGACACTTTTATCATGCAAATAAAACTTTTATCAGTAATCACTTTTATTGTGATTATCAATTTTTTTTATAGTAAAACAAATACTGTCAACTTAGTTTTTACAGACCTAGGGACGAAATAACATGAGGGAGGATGTTTCTAAGCTTGGTAGCTAGGGTTCTGTAGTATCAAATGGGCCCAAAAGAGAGTGTGTCGAAGTGGCCCCCTTTTGACAGTCAAAAAATGATGACCTGCATACTGTCAACTTTAGGGCCTTGTTGGTTGTTTGGAGCATGTATAACATGTGGTCCAACCCAATACATACTTGCGTCCCCACAAAGTCAGATATGTACCAAATATATTTTTTCACATAGCTTTTTAGTTCATTTTATTCTTGTATATATATGGTTTTCAATACTTTACAAAGGTCCACATTAATACTTTATACTCTATTTAACTAGATAATGGACCATGAATGTTTGTCGGAGTTATTGAGTGGAAGCCGAGGTCAACTTGTGAGTGGTGGTTGTGAAGCTTAGTTTAAATAAATGGTAAGACCAAAATCCAAGTGAAGAAGCTTGAGATAAGTAGTGAAGCCAAATTGTATGTGAAATATATTACAAGGCACAAAATGATTATAACAAGTATTTCAGGGTGAAAACTTTATAACTTGCTTTTATCTAAGCGCTTGAGTTCATAATTAAGAAATAACACTTTAGTGACACGACACATTTGTCCATAAATCTTACTTTCGGGAGATTCTCACTAAAAGAAAAGAGAAGTTTTTATTGACTCTAAATTCTTTCCAGACTCTATAAACCAATCCTAGTTATTATTTTTTTTATCAATAATAATAATAATAATAATAATAATAATAATAATAATAATAATAATAATAATAAATAAATAAAATCCACTTTTATCATCTTTTTAAATTAAATGTCGCACAAACCATTAGTCGTTACACGAAAAGAATAATAACATCACAACAAGAATTAAATTATCTTTTTACAGAGAGACACTTCTATATAATTTTGACGATTTTTTTTTCCTTTTATTGTGAGTGTTAAAATATACGTCTGGAAAAATCACATATGATTTGTAATTTTAAAATCACATGTGATTTTTCACACATGATTCATAACATAGAAATCACACGTGATTCTGAATACATAAATCATATGTGATTTATTTCAAATGCAAATTTTAATACTAAAACAAAGCTAAAAAAAATCGTCGAAAGTATATCGAAGTGTCCGTTTGTTGAAAGATATAATAATAATAATAATAATAATAATAATAATAATAATAATAATAATAATAATAATAATAATAAATAAATAAATAAAAAATCTCATTGTGATGGGTTAATTTTTTATCGCTTAACAATTTATCGTTTGCAAGATATGTTATTTTTAGAGGAAAAAAAAAAAAAAAAAAAAAAAAAAAAGTGAAAAGTAATTTTATTTCTTTTCTTAAGTTTGAAGAAAAAATTGACGGTCAAAATTGGTTAATTAGGTCTGTAGAGAATATGTAGTCTATAATATCTCAACTCTTATGTTCACATTCATGTGATATATCTTTTTTTTTTTTTTTTTTTTTTTTTTTTTTTTATAGAGATTATGTGTTACATTGCATAATCCTTAGTTATTTATGAGATTTACGTACGTATAGTAGACGGCTTTAGATAAAACGTCTAGGAAGCGCTCTAATCAAAATAAATAACATTCCAAATATGTATTTAAGCATTTTATGTCGATCGTGTACTTTTCTAAAGACAAAAATTTATCCAAAAAAGAAGAAAATATTAAATTGAGCTACTCAATCAAACACTATTTTAGTTGTCATAACAGAAAAACAAATATACAAGTGACTTTACCTAGAGCTTATAAAATGGTGGTTGGAACAAGATTTGCGTAGAGCCTGCCAGTTGACATATATGTTTTTTGTCTTTCTTGTCTCAAGTGTTTTTATTGCCTTACCAAAGAGTATTAAATAAATATTTATATTATATAAGAAATATTCATTATTTCATTAAATACAAGAACCAAGTATAACCACTTGTTTCAGATATATATCGGAAAAACCAGTGATAGATGCAAATATAAAATTAAATATTTGTAAGAAACGTGCTAACAAAAACAACACATCAGATGTAGTTTGAGACTTTGAGCAACAATTTTGTAACTTAAGAGAAGATTGTTGACTCTTGAATTGTAAATAAAAAATAAATAAAACATTGACAAACAATTGACGTATTTTACGAATGGAAAATGATAAGTAGCATGTCTAAAACTTCTGCTAAATTTTTATGTTTAATGTGCTTGATAATTGATTGATGACATAGTATAGTTACTGGTAAGGGAAAGGATTTAATGATAAGAAATACTAAAATGAAGAGAATGAGAAAGATTTTTAGCCACGCATTTTAGATAAGAGAAAAATTTTTAATTGAAGATACATCTACTTTTTTAGCTGCATCTGAAATGTATGGTTACGGTTTATTCTCACCCTTCTTATTTGTTCCTAACTCTTATTAGTAAATATACTCGTGCATGGACGAGGTTTTGACATTAATATTACTTAATGTGTATTGGCATGCAATATATCTAATTTTTTTGTGCATACAAATTGTATAGTATCTAATTTTAATAATACAATTAGTTAAGAACGTAATTTATATATTGGCATAGTCAAGTCTGTCGGGTGCTACATTTCTTTAACATTATATAAACTCATTTATACTTATATAGTTATGATACATGTGCACGCGCGTGTTTTTACGTAAACCTTTCATTATGTATTAATATCGATTATTATCTTGTATAGATTTTTATTGGACAATGGATTTGACTTTATTTAATTAGCATGATGTTGAGTTTGTCATGTTTTATACATTATGCATGTTTAATAGCACGTAATGACACCTGAATAAAATACATTTCTAGATATCGTAATTTAAACATTAAAAATGGATACATGCGTCATTTCTATATATACAGTTTCCTTGCATTTATTTTTCTCTCATGTAGGGTAGTGCCTTCAATTTGCTATTTATATTACTGTTGTACCCATATTTAATTTTTAAATCCATACTCGCGCGGGATAAACTTATTAAAAGCAATAACATGAGTCGTTCTTGAACGTGGAAAGTAAAAAAGTTATTTTTTTGAACATCTTTACTTAAGAGAAATAATATGATGCATTAGTATATGTACAACCTCGTGTATTCAGTTACATATTACAATAACTCGTGCTTTCATTTTAATATTTATAACTTTGTGCATTAATTTAAAATATAATGATAACAATATTTTCAAATTACAAGTTTGTTTCTTAAAACGAAATAAAGTATAAAGGGCATTTATTAAATTTATGAAGTTATTAAACAAAAGTGAAAAATAATAAATTACTTAAGTTTAAATAATTTATTTAAAATATAGAAGTTAAAACTTTAATAATTCCCCTAGGGGTGAGCATGGTGCGGTTTGGTGGGTTTTTGGTAAAAACCAATCTACATCCGCATTTTCGGCTTTTACAATATCAGAATCCGCAACCGTGCGGTTTTTGACTCGGTTTTAGGTGGTTCCAGTTTTTTTGGTTTGCTTTTTGCAGTTTTTCGGTTTTTAAAGTTTTATTTTTCAAATTATTTTTTTAGTATATATTTATAATAGAATAAATATACCACAAGGTTACATGATGGATTGAAACAAATATACAACATGTTTTGTATTAATATGAAATATAAATCTAGGCAATAGTAAGAGTCAAATGAAATGAAATTTTTTAAAAAGTTTGATGATAAATTGAAAGAAAAAAAATTATATGTCCTAAAAACCCAAACAATAATTAACAAATAAAATGTGTTTGAAATAATTAATTAGGAAATTATGAACAAATGCATTTTATCATACAAATATTATGAAATTTAGTGGTTTTATTTGGAAAAAAAAATGAATATGGCGGAGTGGTTTGGTGCAGTTATTTTAGTTTATTTTTTGGTGGAAACCAAAAACACACCGCAAAAGTTGTTTTTTCTATTTTTTGAACCGCACCGCCGGTTTTCACTTTGGATTGGCTTTTTCAGTTTGGTTTTTTTCGTTTTTTCGTTTTGTGGTTTGGTTTATGCTCACCTCTAAATTACTAAACCCACCCTCACCCCCCTCCCCATTTGTTTATATATTTATTTATTTATTATTTTTTTTATTTTTTATTATTTTTTTTTTTTTGCTAAATGGAATTTAGGTGGGTTTGACCATATTGTTTCAACTTTTACTTTTTTATTGGACAATAGAATGCCTTCATTTTCATACATGACAAGATCGAGGTCTCCCAATAGAAATATTCTAAAAAATTTGATTATTTTGTTTGTATGTTTTCTTGTAAGATATATGTGTTTTAATCTTAATTGATTTTCACACTATAGTTTACGATCTTGAGAAGCATAATATAATAAATGTACAACTGCTTATAGCATAAGTGATGCGTGGTTTTGCAACCTTGCAAAAAGTTTTATCTCTCGAGGGATCTTGAGAAGCTTGCAATCCCCACCAGATAGTGTACCTGACCGGTGTAGTATAGTGTAGTGGCAAGTACTGCGGGATTGATCGTTCTACTTGAGGAATAGTGTTCGTTAGAATTAAAACTTAATTAAACTAGTTCTAGAGGTGAGAGATGATTCTTTTTGTATTTTTATGGTTTTTTGGAAAGCAAGTAAAAATCTAAGGTATTGAAAGAGTGGGCGGAATTAGTTGCTAGTCAACTAACCCAAATAACTACAAATGCAATAAAAGTAAAATAACAAGAAAATAAATGTGAGAAAAGCCATATATGGAGAGAAACGTGTTTACTTAGATTTCACTACTCCCTAGCTATCTTTCATTAATTAATTAGTTTGTTACAATTGCGTTGATTACGGGTTATATTCCTTAATATCATTCGTGGAGGCGTGTACGATCTTCCCCAACTCTATAAGCTTCTATCTCTTCCTATTTCGAGCCGATAACTACCTCCTAACATGGCCTCCATAGTAGTCACTTATGCATTAAATAGAACCATTAAAATCATAGTACACATCCAATTCATGTTTCTTAAGACGTTCAAGCATGTTACATATTGGAGATTAGCCAGTTTTCTTAAGCATAACATCGAAATCATTCATCCAACAATTAATAACAAACAATCAATCAATAATCAATAGCTAGGTTTCATTACATCTAAGCAAACACAAAGAAACCTAGCCTAACATGTTAATATAAAGACAAGTATAAGATAGAATCTGTGGAAAACTAGAAGGGGGGTTGAATTGTTTTACGTCTGTTTTAAAATTTATAAAAACAAGTTTGTACTTCGATTCTAGTTTATGTGATTTCAAAACTTGCACTATCTGAACAATTATATAGTAACTATCTAACTAAGCTAATATTGTATAAATAAATACGTAAGTAATGAAAAGAGTTGGAAAGATCAAACCACAACATAAGGATTTATAGTGGCTCGGCTACAAGGTCACCTTCCTTGTCCCTACTCCACTCCCCGAGTCACCTACTCGAGAGTTTTCTTCACTATGTCAACAAACTCCCTTATGGCGGAGAAAACCTTACACACCAATGTACACACCACAACTTCTACACAACCTCTTCACACCAATCTACTTCACCATTTACTACTTCACACCAATCTTCTTCACACCTTCACACCTCTTCACTACTACACAACTTCTTCTCCCTACACAACTTCTACTTCTCCTAAACTACTTATTACAAGCACAACACAACTTCACAAATAATATACACAATATACACAACTACTCTACAATACTTCTTGAACTTTGTTGTTGAAGGAGTATTCTTCTTTTGCACTTTGGATGAGAATGGATGAGAAAATCACTTGAAACAAGGATTAGTAATCTAATGATCAAAGGGTGTTGGAAGATGTTTAGAGAGTTTTAGATCTGAAATTTTTCGTGCAAAAGGTGGGGAAAATACCAGATTTAAGGTGGTATTTATAGGAGAAAAATTCTGACAGATTCTGACACAGGAGTCTGGCCGGTCCCCTTAATTCATGGCCGGTCCCCATAATTTTAAGGGGACCGCCCCTTATAACTAAGGGGGCCGCCCCGCTGTAACGGCTAGAAAATCTGTCATTTAGTGGGGAAAGTTTATTTGGTGAAAAACTAACTGATTTTGGTTAAAAATTTGAATTCATATATTTAGTATGATTAAAACATTTTTCTTTATTACCAAAAGTGTTTTTCAAAAATATATAATATGTTTATATAATTAAATAAACTTTGTAATAATTAGTTAAATACCCCCTTGATCATAAGATGTATTAAGCACTTGTTTATCCATACGTTTAGTGATTAAGTTGGATATAATAATATAAACTAGCTTAATACTTGTTTACGTAGTAATCTTACGTTTGATGATTTTACATTTTGTGATCATCAAAACATATAGATATCGAAAAATATAAATAACGTTTTTATGCATTATTTATGTCAACAATCTCCCCCTTTTTGATGATTACAAAATCTAAACTCATTAAGCGAAAATTAGTATATATGCAAGTATTATTGTGAGTTTATATCAATTCTCCCCTTTTTTTGTTACCATAAAAAAGGTTATCCCGATTTAATTGGAGCTCCCCTTGATGTATACTCCCCCTCGTTTTGAGGTCATAAAGGAATCGAGATATGGAATTCTTGCAAAAAATATTTAGTGGACAAGCAACATATATATATAGCATGCAAGAATAGAAACTAAACATAACCATAATCATTGATAGAATTAAAAGGTTACAACAAGCATTACATCAACAAACTAAATGATTAAACAAGTAGTGCAAATAAACCAAAGCCTTGAAGGCTTACAATCATACCTAAAATATCCCAAAGCTCTAACATGAAGGTCCTCTCTAGAGCTTGCCATCCAAAATGGTTTAAGACAATTTTATTTGCAAAATACCCAGTATGTTTAATTGGGTGGAATTGATGGTGAACATGGAGATGGTGATTGTTGAGGAGTGTTTGTTGATGGTGGTGGAGGAGATGTGTTTGTTGTTGGTGGTGGTGGAGTTGTTGTAGTGGTGGTTGGTAGTTGATGCAACAAGTTTTCAACGTGTGAAAACATGTAAAGTATCTCATCTCTTAGTCCGAACATAATTGTTCGGTTGTGGATGCAACAAAGGCAAGTGTCACCATGAACTTCAAGTAAGCTTCATGGGACGGGGTTATAGGTTGGTGGATTGATAGGGGATGGTGAGAAGTGTGCATCAAGAGGTGTTAATGGTGATAATGAGAGGGTTATGTCAAGAGTTGTGTTTTCAATAGTAGGTTGTGGTGGTGAAGCTCTTGGTGGAGGAGACAAGTGGGTGTTTATGTAGTCATTTATGGATGAAGTGGATGGTATGGAAGAAGTGGAGGTTCCATTTGTTGATGGTGTTTTGGAAGGTGCATTTGGTGCACTAGGAGATGAGCATTGAGGTGGTGGTGATGGAGTGGTGTTGTCTTCATTGGTGAGATCAATGAAGAGTTGTTTTGGTGGAATAATGACAAGTTTTTGTTTCTTGGCATTGTTTGAGTAGGTGGTTCTTGGTGATGACATGATGAAAGGATGAGATTTGATGAAGGTTGAGGATGATGAAATGTGAATTAAACATGCATGGGGATTATAGTATGAAAACATGTTTAGAAATGGAATTAATTTGAAAATAGATGGTTAGATACAAAAAGCAGTTTAGATTTAAAAGGAAATGGTAGCTGAGACTAGCAAAAGAAGTTACAAGATGCAAAAGAAAACAGTAAAAATTACTGTATGGGTGGCCGGCCCCATTAAATGCAGGCCGGTTCCCTTAAATTTAATTGGGCCGCCCCTTATGAATTAAGAGGGCCGCCCATCTGACGACCCAGAAATCAAAATTTTTCTGAAAAAACGTTATATTCTGTTTTGTTTTTGCAACAAGCTCTATTTGGACACTTCACATTTTGTTTTGGTCTATTAGAAAGCATATATATATATATATATATATATATATATATATATATATATATATATATATATATATATATATATATAGTGAGGATCATGTGCGGATACAATTTTTAAGTGCGAACGTGCGGATTGATCTGGTCCGTCCAATCCAGATCTGATCTTGACATTTTAAAAAAAGTCAAGATCTAGCGCTATTGTTATCTTCTTAATATTCTTAATGAAAATGATTTTTTTAATTTTTTTCCTTTTAAGCGATCCTTAATATTGTTATCTTCTTTCATTTTTTTATTTTTTCAGATTTTTCTGAGAACTTTTTGTTTTTTTGATTATGAGTGCTACCGTGATATTAACCATATTATGAGTTCTACTGTGATATTAACAATAGTAAAAAAGTTTATGTGATATCAGAATCTGATTTTGACTTTTTTTATTACGATAGTAAAAAAGTTTATGTGATATCAGAATCTGATCCTGATCTTGACTTTTTTTATTACGATAGTAAAAAATTTTATGTGATATCAGAATCTGATTTTGACTTTTTTTTATTACGATAGTAAAAAAAGTTTATGTGATATCAGAATCTGATCCTGATCTTGACTTTTTTTATTACGATAGTAAAAAAGTTTATGTGATATCAGAATCTGATTTTGACTTTTTTTATTACGATAGTAAAAAAGTTTATGTGATATCAGAATCTGATCATGATCTTGACTTTTTTTATTACGATAGTAAAAAAATTTATGTGATATTAGAATCTGATTTTGACTTTTTTTATTACGAGAGTAAAAAAGTTTATGTGATATCAGAATCTGATTTTGACTTTTTTACAAAAGTCAAGATCTGATCTAGACAAAGTCAAGATCAGATCTTGACTTTTGTAAAAAAGTCAAAATCATAAGCTAATATCACAATACCTTTAACGATGAAAATGATTTTTTTTTTAAATTTTTTCAGCGATTCTTAATTATTTGTTGTCCTCTTTATTTTTTTTAATTTTTTCAGATTTTTTTGAATTTTTTTCATAAAAAAAGCTAATACGATAGTAACGATTCTAAAAAAAGACGGGATATTTACGATATTGTCACTCCGCCTTTTTCAGATAGTTGACTAAATGGAGGGCTGAGATTCGTCCGTACCATCTACACTAAAAGACAAAAACGTACCTGATCCTCACCCTATATATATATATATATATATATATATATATATATATATATATATATATATATATATATATATATATATAAGGCCATTCATGTGAAAAATCTAATTTTTGTAAGAACGCGAGAACTAATTCTAGCCACTCAATTAATTTTCCTTAAACTTTAATCTAATGGCTATTATTAGCCAACTATTTTTTATGAAAATTTTCAAAAAATTTTGAAAAATTTTCAAATTTTTTTTTGAAAAATTTTCAAAATAGTTTTCGAAAATTTTTTTGAAAAATTTTCAAAAAAATTTCGAATTTTTTTTTTCACATGTGACAGAAATTTTTTTTCACATGTGACAGGAATTTTTTTTCACGTGTGACGAAAAAAAAAATTTACATGCGACGAAATTTTTTTTCACACGTGACAAAAAAAATTTCGTGAAAATTAAAAAAAAAAAATTCACATGTGACGAAATTTTTTTTTCACATGTGACGGAATTTTTTTTCACACGTGACGAATTTTTTTTTCACACGTGACGAAAAAATTTCGTGAAAATTTCCAAATTTTTTTTCACATATGACGAAATTTTTTTTTTCACATGTGACAGAATTTTTTTTTCACATGTGACGAAAAAAAATTTTTACATGCGACGAAATTTTTTTTTCACACGTGACAAAAAAAATTTCGTGAAAATTTTCAAAATTTTTTTCACATGTGACGAAAAAAAATTTCAGAAAAAAAAATTTTGAAAAATTTTTTTCGGAAAAAAAATTCGGAATTTTTTTTTTTGGAAAAAAATTTTCGAAAAAAAAAATTTCAAAAAAAAATTTTTTCAAAAAAAAAATTTCGAAAAAAAAATTTTCGGAAAAAAAATTTTCGAAAAAAAATTTTTTGAAAAATTTTTTTTCGAAAAAAATTTTTCGAAAAAATTTTTTAAAAGAAAATTTTCGAAAAAAAAATTTTCGAAAAAAAAATTATCGAAAAAAAAAAAAATTCGAAAAAAAAATTTTGAAAAAAAAAATTCGAAAAAACTTTTTGGAAAAAAAATTTTTGAAAAATTTTTTTTTTCGAAATTTTTTTTGAAAATTTCTGAATTTATTTTTAAAATTTTTCAAAAATTTTTAAGAAAATTTTAAAAAATTGATTAACTAATATTAGCCATTAGATTAAAGTTAAAGAAGGATAAAATGAGTGGCTAGGATTTCTTCTCGTTTTCTCACAAAATTTAGGCTTCTTATTTGAACGCTTCACTATATATATATATATATATATATATATATATATATATATATATATATATATATATATATATATATATATATATATATATATAAGCTAAGCATGCAAGCAAATATATAGATTAAGTGATAAAACATGCAATCATAAGCATATATTAAACATAATTAAGCAAGTTATCAACCTAATCAAGTATCCAAACAATTATCCAAGAGAATTACAAGTACTTCCGAACATAATTCGGACAAATAGCACATAAATATCCACGATCAAAAGTCATAAAAATAAATATTGTTCAACAATCATAAGCTAATCTCCATCATCTCCTTTTCTTTCCGAAGATACCCTTCAACGTCTTCACGATGGATTTGAAGCCACCTCTAACTTCTTCATGCAAACTCTTTTGTCGTCTAAGCACCTCGGTTGTTCGTTCATGAAGTACTTCGTCGGTTTGATCGCTAAGAGAAGGGGTACTAGCACCATGGGTGTTTTCCTCCTCATCGTCATCGTCTTGTCGAGAAGATGAACCGTGAAAGCTATGACGACGAGATTTTCCCTTGTCACTTCGAGTTCGTCGAGTTTGTTTTAGAGCGAGGGGACGTAAGGTGGGATAGATGGACTCGTAGATACTATTGTCAAGACCGGGTAGTACTCGATAACATGACGATAGAGACGAGTTAGAAACATTCCATATGGAAGATTTGCTTTGGGAGATTTTCTAGCACACTCAATCCGTTTGATAAAGAAGTAGGCCAAATTGTATGGCTTTTCAATAGCGATACAATATAACATGTGAGCAAGGCAAGCCGGGAGATTGTCCCCGTGACCTCCGGTACCGAACACATTCTCACGAATGAGTTCTTCCCAACGCTTCATGTGGGGGCCTAATTCCTTGAGGAGAATTTGGTATGAAGAGATTTGGACATTTTTGGATTTTATTTTTCGGGTTGTAGTGGCACGCTCCACACCAAGGACTTGACGAATTTCGTCGGGATGAGGGATGTCGGAGAGATATGGACCAAAGGTAGGTCAACAACGATGTAGTGATTCGAGGTCCCACTCGTTTGTGAAAACGACTTGACCTCTAAAAGGAATTTGGAGGATTTGACCGAATTGCTCGAGAGTTAAGGTGATAAATTCATTTTGGATCACGAAGGAGATGGTGATGGCACCAAGATCATTGGCTTGAACCGTGACTTGGCTTTAGAAATCAACTATGAAACGAAGAACGATTGGTTCATTGATTTCAAAGAGGCAATTGAAGTTGATGCTTGTAAACAAGCGATCAATGTAGTCGGATTGAGCATAAGCTAGATCTACTACACGTCCCTCATGAACGTTTCTATCTTCAATTTGACGATATATACGGCCAATGGAAGGAGATGTAGTAGGGATTTGAGAAACTTTAGGAATGTAGTTTTTAGTGAGGAAAATATCTTCGGTAGTCACTTTTGGCATTATCACCTAAACACAACAACAATACAAAAGACCAAAATAAATATAAAAAAAAATAAAGATGTATATATTATTAAAACTTATGTTGGAACGTAAACATACTTCGACTCTAAGACGATAATCCTAAGAAGTAGTTTACCATGTTCTTTAATTTTATTTTTAACTCGTTTTAGATATATTTTACGATGTTTAGCAAGTAGTTATGGACAAATCCAAACGCCCTTTTAAACATCTTAATATATCATGAAATTTACTAGATTTACTTTAGATTGTAAAACTAGGCATTTCTTACGAGTTTTTTATGCATGTAATTTGTTTTCGAAAAGGATGGTTTATGTTTTGACTCAAAAATGCCATTTTACGTACTAAACCAAACGCTTCTTTAACTAGACACTTACACTACGAGTATGTCAATATATATATATGAATTATATATCTTGACAAGTCCGAATTACTAGTTTTAGGTTTATAATCTTGACAACGTTTTATAAAAATTACAATGACTTAATTTTGACATTATTTGGACATAATCCAAACACCCTCTTATCGTGTACAAAAATATTTTTACTTAGTCGAAAAATATAGTTTCATGTTTTACAAGTTATAAAAACATAATATGATTAGTTTTAACAAGTTTTTATAGCATTATTCAACAATTTGTTTACCAAAAATTTTGAAAAGGAGTGTATGAAATTTTTCAAAAATTTTCGATAAGAGGGTTTGTAATTATTAGTTTTTAGTGTCAATTTAGCATCCTATTCCTAAGGGAAGCATTTAGTCATGGAAATTCTAAACCAAATTCAAAAGAAACTATGAATTTGAAAAAGTTATTAAAACATGCATAATCTTGAGTTTGACCAAATTAGATTGAATTAGATTAAATGTGTTATGAAAAACTTACAATATGTAATGGTGATTGTGTTAGATGAATTTGCCCTTTGCGAATTAACCGGAATTAAGTGAATTAGAGGTTGGTTTTTGAGTTTTTGGGGTTTAAAATTCATCACAGCAGCAGCAGATGGAAGGGGTGTTCGAAAAGTGGAGTGTTTGGGAAAAGAAACAAGAGGAAGAACGATTTGAGACTATCAGATGGCCGGCCCCCTTAAACATTAAAGGGGTCGCCCTTTATTTGGCTGCCGGTCCCCTTAAACATTAAGGGGGCCGCCCTCCAAAATTTGATATTTCATGGTTTTGGTTTCTGGAACGAACAAGAAAATATTTATATATATATTAGATTTATATTTAACCAAAAATACCTTGGAGAGTATTCGCACGGAAGGAATTACTTGACACTTTTACTTGACATTTCGTCAATTAAAATTTCTTGATCATTTCAAATGAAATTTATCAAGTTGTCAAGTGGACGAGAGAGTTGTGAAGGTTTAAAGTATATATATATATATATATATATATATATATATATATATATATATATATATATATATATATATATATATATATATATATATATATATATATATATATAGTATGGGCTTATAAGACGAGAATATAGGAGGGAGATGTATGCAACGGAAGACGGGAGTTTGTTTCATCCATAGATTTTTTGACTCATTTCTCTACATCAACATGAGTGTCGTTGAACGTAGAAGTTCAAGAAGGCAAATGTGGGGAAAGAAAAGGTTCGTAAACGAACAATTTCTAATCTAGAAAGTCAACAAACGAATTTTCTAAGTTATAAGATCCTAGATATAGCTAAGTGTGTGTATATATATATATATATATATATATATATATATATATATATATATATATATATATATATATATATATATATATATATATAGGGGTCATTCATGTGAGAAATCTAATTTTTGTTAGAACGCGAGAACTAATCCTATCCACTCATTTTATCATTTTTATCTTTGATTTAATGGCTAATATTATTCAACTAACTTATTGAAATTTTTCAAAAAAATTTCAAAAAAAATTCGAAAATTTTTAAAAAAAATTTCAAAATTTTTTTTGAAAAATTTTCAAAAATTCTTTGAAAAATTTTCGAAATTTTTAGGGAAAAATTTTTAAAAAATTTTCAAAAAATTTTTGAATTTTTTTTTGAAAATTCTCAAAGAAAAATCGAAATTTTTTTTGAAAATTTTTAAGAAATTTTCGAATTTTTTTTTGAAAATTTTTGAAAAGTTTTCAAAAAAAATTTGAATTTTTTTTTTTTACATGTGACAAAAAAACTTTTTCACATGTGACTAAAAAAGTTTTTGAAAAAAAAATTTTGAAATTTTTTTCCACATATGACGAATTTTTTTTCACATGTGACGAAAAAAAATTTTTTTCACATGTGACGGAAAAATATTTTTTTTTCACATGTGACTAAAAAAAATTTCACACGTGACTAAAAATTTTGTGAAAATTTTGAAAAATTTTTGAATTTTTTTTTTCACATGTGACGAAATTTTTTTTCACATGCGACGAAAAAAAATTTTCACATGCGACGAAATATTTTTTCACACGTGACAAAAAAATTTTCATGAAAATTTCTAAATTTTTTTTCACATGTGACGAAAAAAAATTTCAGAAAAAAAAATTTCGGAAAAAATGATTTTGGAAAAAAAATTCGAAATTTTTTTATTGTCGAAAATAAAAAATTTACGAAAACTATATTGAATGATTATTGCAAGACTTATCTTTTATTAATCATGGATGAAAGAAGGGTATGAAACCCTTACAAGAAGGTTAAAATTCGTCCTAGGGTTTATGGTGAAGTTCCTCCAAAAGTTATCTCCCCTTATGAATGAAAATTAGAAAACTATATATAGAGAATACAATCTGACAGCGTCATGTTATACATATGACGCCGTCAACTCGCCACCAATGCTTCCCTCGGATTGCCTAGATCCAGATCTGATGTAGTCACTTTATAATCCTCACTTGGCCGTCACCTTTTAAATTGTGTCTGACGGCCTAGGTGTCACAAAGGGTGACACCGTCACTCTTTAAATCCAAAAATCTTTCTGGTGCGTCTCGTTTAAACTTCATATCCACCTTTTTGCCAACACATGACGCCGTCACCTTTAGAGCGCGACGCCGTCAGGTACTGTTTCCAGCTTGATTTTAGAGACTTTGTCGTTTTCTTCACTTTTCGCTCCAAAAATGTCCAAAAAGCTTCCTTTTCCAGGTTTTTTCTCCAAAGTACCTAAAATGACAAAAGGAACGATTTGAGGCAATATTTGATCAAATAATCACGAACTACGGCTTAAATGACCCCCTAAAAGTGTAACACTTTTCGCCTCATCAAATAACCTTACACTTGAGATTTGCTTGTCCTCAAGCAAATGCGCTTTTATTGTAATCAAAATACAAGCTAGGGGTCATTTAACACTAATATAAAAGTAATTACAACAAATGATCGTTCCACTTCAACCAAAACAAGCACGTAAATTATACACTAGCACCTCAAAAATAGTGTTTAGATACTCACATCTCTTGGGTGTAATAAAAGTATATATCACAAATGAAAATGACAAATATCTCTCACTACCTGTCATAGCACATAGATTACCATAGGCTTGAGAAATGATCAAACCTCCACGATTTGGCATAAGCACCTAGGATAAACCATTAAAGAGGTCTTTTAAAGGGTTGTAACGTGAGGTGTATGGATATGATAAACACGGTTTTGTTGGATAAAGACAATCTTTACTAGTGGCGAGTTAATCATCTTGGTCAATTACATATACAATGTGGCGTTGCTAAGCCAAGACTCGACTTGACTTAAACTAATGAAAACTAGAAAAACATAAAAGGAAACTGGATAGTAGTCCGTATGTTTTTCTCTTTTTATTTTCTTTTTTTCTTTTTTTTTTGTGTGTTTTGACATACACTCTTGCCCTACCATCCAAAATAATACATTGTAGGGAATTTGCATTCCCCTTACACTTGAACTTTTACATACTTTACAATCTGTGGAAGGATTAATACTTTCAAACACTTGAGATGTTAATCTTAATAATGTGTTTGGGATATTTATGAATGAATGTGATTTAGCACGCGGAATTTATTAAAACACACTAAAGGAATAAAGGTGGTGAATAAGTAAACATGAATAATTTTAGAGTGATGAACACAACATGAATAACACAAAACGATTCAATATTATTGATGAGATAATACGGGTGATCTAAACTATCACCAGGATTACAAAGGTAACCTTGAATCTTTGATACGTGAAAAGGATTTAAAGAAGGAAGTTATGCATGCAGTGATTGATCTAGTTGTGTAGTTATGCTGACTTGTTGTGTATGATCTTTCTAAGAAGGTGACTTAAGGGTTCATTTTATAGTATAAGGAGCCCTTATTACAAGTTGTCAAGTTGCTTAATATAATATATTAGAGACTTATCTTATCCTAATATTACACCTTTCAAGGTAAAACACTCCATTTTATCTACTGAGACCTCTGTACTACTTCTACTTAACATATAACTTTGTACAAAGACTAATAATACAACTAAATATCTCTAAATAAAATATAACAACTTGTCGTTAAAACCGGCAGGACCTTCATTAACTAGCAGTACCTTCTCACCCAGAAGGTACTGTTAGTATATCTTCAACATCAACAAACCTGAAGAGGCAGGCTTAACTATCATTTGGCAGGCTCTTCTGGAAGACTCTTTAACTTGTGCATTTTATTCCCAACAATCCTCCCCTAAACTTGTTATTCCTTTTTAAAATAACGAAGTTTCTTGTGAATAAAATTCATACCTTGAGGATTTGAGGGAACTCTTCCAAAAACCTTATCTTTTTCTCCTTAGGCTTTCATACTGATCAAATATGCTTTCCTTCAATCTTTTGACTGCATCAGTTTCTTCTTCACACAATAGCTTATTGGAGATCAAGACTGATAATACTTCATAGCTTAAAGGGTACTCCTTTTCACCTAGCATAAAAAACTCTATTCCACTCTGAGTGGAAAGATGATGAACATGGCTCATGCTGAAGTATTCCCATGTAACAGATAAGTTATAGTAAGGAAATTTCCAATGTGTATCAGTAGGATTTGGATCATATAATCTGCTGAACTCCACCCATAGCCCTTGCTCCTTTGCATCAGGTTTATACTTGGGTTTCAGCTTCTCTTAAACTAAGTCCCATAATTCATCTAGATCCATTCTGCTACATGCTCTAAGCAAATTTTCAAAATTCTTGAAAATTTCAACCTTATTTCCAACTCTTGTTATCTTCCATGCTTTACCAAACTTGTCATTGTAGATTTCCCAATCTATGATTGGATGCCTTGCATGTAAAGGTTCAGCAAATACAACTTGTGGAACATAGACAACCATTTCTCTTGACTGAACAGGAGGCAAGTCTGCTTTCTCTACTTGATCCTTCTGATCATCTCTTCTTCTTTTGGAAGGCCTTTTTTGTGTATCCATGAGAAAACTGGTTTTGTTTCTTCTGTAAGCCTCTAAGTATAGAAGCTTCAATTCATCAAATGATTTACCTTTGAGTTGATGATCCTTCATGTTCATTTCTCTTTTGAGATATATCTTGAAGAATTTCTTCTGATCTGCCTCAGAATGAGGCATTTTAAATCCTTTCTTCTAATTCTTCTGGATCTGCTGATAGACATCATCCAATGCCTCTTGATTGTATTTCTTAGTGATGAAATCATTGAGCTTGATTGTCATTTCATCTGAGCTAGGAGACTCATCACACACAAGAGTGTAAGCTTCACCCCTTACAATTGGATCAATGGAAATGATATATTGCAGCTGAGCATCAAACTTTTCTTGTAGCATTCTTGATTCTTCTTCAGCCCCCATAACTTCTTCTTCATGAAGCTGTTTGGATAGCCTTTCATCTACAGCCAATTGTGCTTGCTCTTTCTTCTTCAACTTTTTAGGCTCTGGTTCATCTTCAACCACAATTTTCTTGCCTTTGTCTTTTGGTGATGATTCTAGACTTGGAGCAGCAGATTGTTCATTAGAAACAAGAAACCTCCCCTGAGGCTGTGATCCCCTTTTTCTTTTGTAGAACATTTGATCAGAACCTTTTAAATTCATATCCAATAGCCTCTGAATCCCAGCAGGCTCTTGCTCTGCTTCAGTAGTATCTTTTGCACTAACAGGCTCTTTAACAGGCTCTTTTTCTTGAATAACAGGCTCTTCATCAATCACTTGAGTTCCTTCATGAAATTGAAATTGAATCTCTTCTTCACTCTTAGAACTACCCATCCTCCCCTTTTTGGAAGAGAGACCCAAACCTTCTGCATCTGAACTTGAAGAACTAGAAACAACCAACTGAGATGTTCTTTTACTCTTCAACAATTTCACCTTTAACTCTAACTTCTCAACCCTCTTAACTAGCTTGGTGTTAATCTATGTAAAGTGTTTGTTTTGACTTTCAAGAGTAGTTTGCAAGTGTTGCACTTGCTCCTTTAGTTCCTTTACAGTCTGAGCATCTACACTTTGATGTGGGGGAGATTGGGGTGGTGAGTTATGATGTGATAATGATGGAGATGTTTCAGATGGTGTTTGTGTTGGTTGGTGAGATGGTAATGGTATTGGAGATGGTGGTGTGACTGATGGTACTGGTGGTGTGACTGATGGTATTGGTGATGAATGATCAGATGATGTGGATGGTTCTTCAGAATGTTGTGGTAACATTTCCTCAAAAAGTGGTACTTCTTCTCCTTGAAAACCAATTTTCATATTTGAAAACACCTTGTGTGTAAGTTTGGGAGTTTTAAAAGGTTTGTTTGGGGGAAGTAACAAATGTTTGGATTTGTTGATGAGGCACTGAATAAACCTTGGGAACATCAAAAACTTTGTTTCACTGTCCACGTTTTTAACCAATCCTTCAAAAATATATTTTGAAAAGTTGAATTTCTTGTTTGTTGCCAGGAAAATGAGAGCTGTAGCCATGTTACCACTAAACTGCTCCCATGAGGTTTTCTTTTGGCTTAAACAATGAAGGATGGTATGAATAAAAAATCTCCATTGAGGGGTAAAATGCTTTTTAAGAAATGTAAGCTTTGTAGAAGTCACATTATACCCCATTTTTGTCAAATTTTCAAAGATTTTAGTATCAGGCAGTTGACTAATGCCATCTGAATCATCCAAATGAAGATGTCTTCTAATGGATGATTCGGTAAAATTCAGGGTTCTGCCATCCACTTTGACCTCTAACTCTTGAATCCCATTCCTAAGAGTGTTAACTCTAGCCGTTTGCCAAAATTGTGAAATTTGAGATTCAAAAATAGTGGGATTCACGAGTAAAGCAAACCTGATATAAGAATTGTTTAGAAAATCCACTGCTTAATGAAAAGATTCATTGTCATCAGACTTTTCCAAAAATGCTAATTGGTTGTGACGTTTGACAAAACTTAGACGAGCCATGGTGAAACTTTTGAGGAAAAATTTGATTATAATGGTGGGATTTTATTGTTGTACTGGTAGAAGATGAAAGGTGAGTGTGAATTGTGATAAGGATTGATTATGAGAAAATTACTTTTGACCGACTATTAAAGATATGGATAAGTAATTGAAGAGGCGGTCAAAAAGATCTTTTATTATAATAACTATATCCTTAATTCGAGGAAAACATGAGTAATTCACAAAAATACCCTTCAAAACAACGGCTATATTTTTAACCTGACAGACTCAACGGCTATGTAGCAGTACCATTTTACTCTACCAGTACTAAAATTTGAACTACCAGTACCTTGTTTTTAGAAATATAACTTGGCAGTCTCTTTGAAATTTTAGTAAAAATCCCTTATAGTTTTTAGCAAACTATCAGCTATCAACGGATTTGATAAGTCTTTACCAATAGCCGTTTGCTTTTGGACTAGTCAGCTCTTTAAGTTTGTAAAACTGGGTGAACTGATTACCTTATAGTTTTTAGCAAACTATCAGCTATCAACGGATTTGAGAAGTCTTTACCAAGAGCCGTTTGCTTTGGACTAGCCAGCTCTTTAAGTTTGTAAAACTTGGTGAACTGATTACCATTTCCACATTATCAATCTTGAGAAACCTGAAATTTGTTAGTTGTAGACAAAAGAACAGAGTGCAGAGCACTTGTTTTATATCACTGTTAACATTTTAAGCATCAAGATGAACAAAAACATAGCAAACTTTATACTAACAGTACTAATGACAGTACCTTATGACTAACTAGCAGTACCATGTTTAAAGACCAGAACTTGTTTATTTTATGTACAAAAACACATGTTTTTCAAAGATTTATCATACCAATACCTGCTACCAGGTATTTAAATCTACCTAAATCAAAAGCTTTGGTGAGAAGGTCTGCAAAATTCTTTTCAGAATCAATTTTGACAACTTGTATTAACCTTTTATCATTGCAATCTCTTATGAAATGTAGTCTGATTTCACTGTGTTTTGTTTTTGAATGTTGAACTGGATTTCTAATGATACAAATAGTACTGCTATTGTCAATGTAAATAATGGTGTTTAGAAAATTGTACCCATAGTCAAGCAATTGATTTTGGATCCAAAGAACTTGGCCACAACAACTTGCACTTGCAACATATTCTGCTTCAGTTGTAGAGTTGGCCACCATTGTTTGCTTCTTGCATTGCCATGATATGAGTTTGCAGCCAAGAAATTGACATCCACCAGTTGTGGATTTTCTATCTAGGGTTGCACCAGCATAGTCACTATCTGAATAAGCTACCAAATCAAAAGATGATTCCCTTGGATACCATAGACCAAACCTAGGTTGACCCTTGAGGTATCTAAAGATCCTTTTAACTGCTGTGAGATGAGAAACTTTTGGATTTACTTGAAACCTTGCGCATACACATACTGAGAACATGATCTGGTCTTGATGATGTAAGGTACATCAAGGACCCAATCATTGATCTGTAATTGTGCACATCAACATCTTCACCCTCAGCATCATTGAGTAACCCCTTTTCTGGATCCATTGGTGTACTTGCAACCTTTGAATCTGCAAACCCAAATTTCCTTAGGATCTCTGCTACATACTTATCTTGGCTGATAAATATGCCTTCATTTGATTGTTTCACTTGGAGACCCAGAAAGAAAGTAAGTTCCCCCATGGAACTTATTTCAAACTTATTATGCATTAGTTTTTCAAACTCTACACACAACTCCTGGTTTGTGGATCCAAAGATAATGTCATCAACAAAAATCTGCACCAGCAAGATGTCTTTCTTGGTTCTTTTGATGAACAAAGTTGGATCAATCTTGCCTCTTTGAAATCCATTTTCCAATAAATAGAAAGCCAATGTTTCATACCATGCCCTAGGAGCTTGGTGTAGACCATAAAGAGCTTTGGTAACCTTGTGCACCTTGTCTGGATATTCTGCATCAATGAAGCCTGGAGGTTGAGAAACATACACTTCTTCTTCAATAGTACCATATAAAAAGGCACTTTTGACATCCATTTGGTAGACAGTGAAGCCTATGAAAGAAACATAGGCCAAGAACAGCCTAATTGCTTCAATTCTTGCAACAGGAGCAAAAACTTCTTCATAATCCACTCCTTCTTCTTGAGTATACCCTTGGGCCACCAATCTTGCTTTGTTTTTTTTTTTTTATCACAATTCCCCTTTCATCTTTCTTATTCCTGAAAACCCATTTGGTTACAATTGCCCTGTAACCTTTGGGCAAATCAACCAGTATCCAAACTTTCTGAAGTTCGAATTGAAGTAGCTCTTCTTGCATTGCTTCAACCCAACTTGAATCATCTAAGGCTTTTGTAATGTTTTTGGGTTCTACTTGTGAGAAAAAGCATGAAAACAGGCATATGTGGGCAACTTCATGGTTCTTTTCTTCATATACAGCTAAGACAAACCCATCTTGTTTTGAAGATAAGACTTGAGTTCTTGTTTTAACACCAGAATCAATGCTGCCAATCACATTATCAATGGAGTGATCTTTGAGAATTCTTGTGCTGTGTGTTGTAGGAACATCATAGGTAATTGGAAGATTTCCAATCCCTACATCTTCTGGTAAGGAATCATCTGATAGAACATTTAATGATTCAGCAGGACCAACTTGTGAACTGGCAGTACCATCTGTTGAACTGGCAGTACCATCTTGTGAATTGGCAGTACCATTTTCATTTGCAGAATTTTCTTGATTTCCTTGACCTTGAGTTCCATGATCATCTTCAACACCTTCATTTGTTGTATTTGAAGGCTCTCCATGACTTGAAGATGAATCCAATCCTTTCTAAATTGGCATTAAAATGTAATCTTGATCATCAGTTGGTTCAACATTGTCTTCAAACCTACATTATCATTAGTATTTGTACCTGTGACAGGCACATAATTCATAGATTCTGAAAGCTTGTCAATGTCAAAACACCAATCTGGTCCAATGCTAGCAACATTAGGTATTTTCTCTTGAAACTCTATGTGCAGGTTTTCTTCCACTAGCCTAGTGCATCTATTATACACCCTATAGGCCTTACTTTGCAAAGAATACCCTATCATGTAGCCTTCATCAGCTTTTCCTTCAAACTTTCCTAGATGATCTTTGGTATTGAGAATAGTGACATGACATCCAAAAGGTCTCATAAAACTTAGAGATGGTGTTCTACCAAACAAAAGTTCATAAGAAGTCTTTCTATGAGGTTTAATCACAAGAACCTTGTTCTGTACATAACAAGCAGTACCTACAGCTTCAGCCCAAAATGAAATTGGCAACTTAGAGTCTACTAACATTGTTCTAGCTGCCTCTATAAGAGTTCTATTTTTCCTTTCTGCTACTCCATTTTGCTGTGGGGTTCTAGCTACACTATATTCTCTTTTTATTCCCTTTTCTTTGCAAAATTCATCCATAACTCTATTCTTGAACTCTGTTCCATTGTCACATCTAATTACTTTTACTTTCTTATCAATTTGGTTTTCTATCCCTGTAATATAAGACTTAAGGATCTCACTTGTTTTATTCTTAGTTCTCAAAAAGAAAACCCAAGAAAATCTGCTGTAATCATTAGTAACTACAAGACAATATTTTTTACCATTCAAGCTATTCACAGAAGTAGGACCAAAGAGGTCCATATGAAGCATGTATAAAGCTTGAGAAATTGAGTTATGGGTCTTGGGCTTACAAGAAGCTCTATGTTGTTTGCCTTTTAGACAATCAACACAGGTTTGGTCATTTTGAAAAATCTTTTTGGGTAAACCTCTAACCAAATCATATTTTGCAATTGTATTGATTGTTTTAAAGTTTACATGACCAAGCCTTCTATGCCAAAGCATAGATTCATCCAATGAGGCTTTTGCTACTAGACAGGTTAAACTCTCTTTAGGAACAATGTTCTTTAAATCAACAATGTACATATTGTTCTTTCTAGGGATTTTAAGAAGAATCTGACTTTCATCAGAAATTTTAAAATCAGGAGAAAGTACAATGCATTCAGTGTCAGTAAAAAGAACATTGTTCTTTGTGTCACACATTTGTGAGACACTTAAGAGATTAAACTGTAGTTCTTTCACAAAGTACACATTTTCAAAATCTAATTTACTGGTTTTAATTGTACCTTTACCAGTAATCTTTCCTTTGATTCCTCCCCCAAAGGTAACATATCCTCCATCAAATGATTTGAAGTTTGTGAGGTAAGACATGTTGCCTGTCATGTGCCTTGAACATCCACTATCTACATATCCTTGATCAGCAATATCATTTGAATGTTCCTGCACATGTATACACATATTAGTTTCCTTGGGGTACCCAAGCCATGACTGACTTGGGTTTGCCTCGTGCATCAATGTAATCAAACCTCTTTAGGACTGTTGATGCACCATTTGATTGGAGTGGTCTCCAAATCCAACATGCTGAGGACTTAACAGCATTTTCATTCTTAACACATTTTGTGGTTTTTGGTCTGACAGTACCATTTTTGGCAGTACCATTTAGTCTAGCAGGACCATTTGGTCTAGCAGGACTTTTTGGTTTTGGTCTCCAATTTTGTGTTTTAACCACATAATCCCTTTCAATTAGACTTTTCACAACTCTTGGTGTATGTTTGAAAATATTACTTGCACCCTTAGTAGTGAATTTTGGGTAAACAGGCTCATTTATTCTAACATTATGATTGACTTTTGGTGTGTTAGATTTCACAAAACCTTTTCTGGGGTTTGTTTTATTTGTTTTAGACTTTGATGTACTCCCAGAAACCCAATTGTTACAATAAGCATGAGTATGATTAAAACTACCACAGTAATAGCATGCCTTATTGTACATAACAAAATTATCACCAAGTTGGTGTGACTTAAGATTGTTCCAATTTCTCTGACTACCTCTAGGTTTGCTATTACATTTAGCACAACATTCAACTGTTTTTAGAACAACTTTAGTCTTTGTCATACTCTCTACACTTTTAGGACTGGTTGGTCCTACTTTGTTTCCTTTCTTAGAAACAGTCTCTTTTTCATTCTCATCAGATGTCCAATCTTCAATAGATGTATCATCTGAGCTCTTATCAGTGAGCACCTTTTCTTTGGAGAGTGAAGTATCACTTGCATTCTCAAAAGGTTCACTATTTTCTATAGGTTATACATTTTCTAGTGGTTTATGAGTGAGTTCATGTAAACCTGATTCAGCAAGATCTATACCTGGGGGACAGGGAATTCCTCTGTAAGGAGGTGGACATGTGTTGTATCCAATCCCAGATTTGATTTTCTTGTTCATTTGGTTTTCAACTATACTTCTAGTACATGCAGAAGCATTTTCTAATGTTGTAACAGTTAGTTGAATATTATCTTTTGCTTGTTTCACTTTAGCAAACTCAGTTCTTAACAGATTTATTTCAGCATCTTTTAAAAATATGTCTCTATTAAGAATAGCTTTTGTGTCAGAAAAGGTGAGTTCATTTTCTCTAAAGTGAATTATCTGTTTCTCAAGTTTGGCCATACCACACTTATGATTAACTAGGTCTTGATGAGTTTTTCTTTCTTCTACTTTCAGTTCATCATAAAGTTTTCTTAAGATTTTTAATTCTTTAAAAACTTCACAAGTAGCAGAACACTTAGTAATTTGTACCTTAGGATTGGAGAAAGCCATTAAAGCCATTTCATTTGAAGCTGACTCTTTTTCACCCATAAAGCTCCAATCAAAACCCATCCCATCAATAGCTATAATAGCTTTTATTTCAGTGATGGCCACTTCCTTGCTCTTGTTCTCAAAACCTCTTCCCTTATCACCCTGCTTCTTTGGTCTCCTACAATCTCTTGAGTAGTGACCCTTCATGTGGCAGTTGTAGCACTCCACTTTAGACTTGTCATACCCAGCAGGTTCATTGCCATTGATGACAATCTTCTTTCCAGTTCTCATCAAATATTTCTTAGCCCTCATGCTAAGAAGTGAAAGTTGCCACTTTATGTCCATTTCTTCAAGATCATCATCACTGATTTCTTGAATATCTTCAAATGTCAATATGGAACCATTGTGTTGTGATGTTAGGAAAGCACAACCAATTGTTTCATCTAAAATGGTTTTGGTACTGCTAGAAGTACTGGCAGTACCAAAATTTGTGTTGGCAGTACCTTCTTCTCTACCATCTTTTTCTTCATCAATTTTCTTGGAGGTACCATGAGATGACACAAAGGCCATATTTCCTGAGCTTGAACTAGTAGACTTCTTCAGTTCATGTTCTACTATTTTGAAGTTGCTGTAAAGATCATTAAGACTCATGGAATCAATATCTGATTTCTTTTTCTAGACAATGACATGCATGGCCCATTCAGAGGGTAGACTTCTAAGGAATTTGGAGTTTAAGTCTTCTTGAGATATTATCACCTCATGAATGGCTAACTGACTAGAAAGCTTTTGTAGCCTATTGAACATGTTGTCCAAAGACTCATTTGTTGTGGCTGAAAAGTTTTCAAACTGTTGTTTTAAAAGTGTTTTTTGAGTTTTCTTGGTGGCATCATTACCACCATATCTAGCCACAATAGCTTGAAAGAGGGTTTTAGCACATTTGTACTTGTTAAAGATTAAGAGCTGATCATTTGGAATAGACATGAGAAGCATACTTCTGGCTTTAAGATCATTTCTCTTTTGGATTCTTTCTTCTGCGGTTGTTGGGTTTACTTGCACAGTTGTGACATGTGCATCGTTTACTGTGGAGGTGGTGGTTATTGGTTTGAATGAGTTTCCTTCTTCAATAATCTCCCAAAGTGCATAGTCTTGCACTTGGAAGTATTGCTCAACCCTCAGTCTCCACATCTCAAACTCATTTTGTTTAAGTAATGGAAGTTTTGCAGCCACATTGGTTTGAATGTGCTCAACATCCATTTTTGCTTTGTTCTTTTATGTCGTAAATATCAGCCTGTCTCTGATACCACTTGTGGAAGGATTAATACTTTCAAACACTTGAGATGTTAATCTTAATAAAGTGTTTGGGATATTTATGAATGAATGTGATTTAGCACGCGAAATTTACTAAAACACACTAAAGAAACAAAGGTGGTGAATAAGTAAACGTGAATAATTTTAGAGTGATGAACACAACATGAATAACACAAAACGATTCAATATTATTGATGAGATAATACGGGTGATCTAAACTATCACCAGGATTACAAAGGTAACCTTGAATCTTTGATACGTGAAAAGGATTTAAAGAAGGAAGTTAGGCATGCAGTGATTGATCTAGTTGTGTAGTTATGCTGACTTGTTGTGTATGATCTTTCTAAGAAGGTGACTTAAGGGTTCCTTTTATAGTATAAGGAGCCCTTATTACAAGTTGTCAAGTTGCTTAATATAATATATTAGAGACTTATCTTATCCTAATATTACACCTTTCAAGGTAAAACACTCCATTTTATCTACTGAGACCTCTGTACTACTTCTACTTAACGTATAACTTTGTACAAAGACTAATAATACAACTAAATATCTCTAAATAAAATATAACAACTTGTCGTTAAAACCGGCAAGACCTTCATTAACTAGCAGTACCTTCTCATCCAGAAGGTAATGTTAGTATATCTTCAACATCAACAAAACTGAAGAGGCAGGCTTAACTATCATTTGGCAGGCTCTTCTGGCAGACTCTTTAACTTGTGCATTTTATTCCCAACACAATCAACTATTCTAATGACTCGAATTAAGATAATCAAAACACTTGGAGTACTTTTTAAGATATTAACGCACATATGGGGGTAAAAATTGACGTCTTCCCCATTACACCATAACAATAGTACTTTACCCATGAGTCCCAATTGTCCCAAAATAATATGTACAATATATGACTCGACTTAGCAACCATATAATCAATTAGACAATTAACTAAGGGTTTAAACATGTAACAATAATGCACTAAAGATGAGTGTATACAAGGAAGTCTAAGGTGATTTGGGTGTACATTTGGGGGTGGATTGTAAACAAATTCCACCTTTAAGTAAAATGGTTAAAGTAAGAAACAAAAAAGATAGGCTCGGAGGGGTGTACTAGGGGTATCGTGTACTAAAAATGAGTACAACGCAAAGGTGTGGGAGAATTAATTGGCTTTACTAGTCAAGTGTATTAACTTTATTGGTCAAGTAATTATGATACGGGTTTAACACAAGGGTTATCCTAATGCCTCTTATCATGTAGTAATCCAACTACACGAATGTAGTCTCACATGTGGTTTCGGGATGCATCACTATCACAAGTTCTAGAATCTAAATACTACCGGTACACTAATAAGCATCTTTTCCTAACAAATCTAAGGGCGAACCTCACATATTTGGAGTGAAAAATTTTTGAGTGGTACGGTTTTGTGCTAGTCATACAACTCCTATCCATGAGACGCTTATTAAGGCTAAAGTTTCACTCCTATATGTTGTAAAAAAAATAAATTTGGCACTAAAATTACCCTAACAAGTGTTTCTCTTAGTTTTATTACACGCCTATCATTAAACAAACAAAATCAAGTGTAATTGCATTCTCTAAGGTATCATCATTTACCCTCACAATGTTTCATAAAAAGGATGTAAAAGTAAAGAAGATAAAAGTATGAAACAAATACTCCCCTGATTCGTTCGGTGTGGATAATGCGTTAACATGGTTAGATCCTCCTCCAAGAAAATGAACGTTGAAAGTTTTCATCAAGAAATATAAATCATCTTCTTGTCCAATATAACCTGTTAAACCTGAGAAAACAATCATGGCAAACATCGCGTAAAATCGGCGGCAAACTCTATATATAATAAAATCCTAGAAAGCAAATAAAGATATAATGCTTGTGAAATGAATATTTGCAGATTTTCTGGAGTTTATAAAACTAAAGATTTAACAAAAACTTTATGATTCCGGCAGAAAAACAAAACTTGCAAAATTTTCTAGAATTTTACACATGACGCCGTCAGGTTATAATCCTGACACCATCAGAAGTGACCTGCAGAAATTTCATGTTAAGTTTCCGGAAAATTTCTAGAAAAACTTACGCCTTAATTCCTGGAAATCCTGCAAAATACTCATTATGACTCGATACAAGCATTTGACTCAAACAAATACTAATATGCGTATTCGTTTAATATTGTTGTGATTCATGTTCAATCTCGTTTTTAGAAACAAATTTAGATTTTCCTTACACTTATCTTTTGCAAAATACCTTTATATGTAATTAAGACAAAGTTAAAAACAAAATAAAACATTTTCACAATTTACGTTGAAACATGAGCCACAAACAATAAAAATAAAACATGCATATGGAAACAAATAAAATCAAACAAACAAACAAAGCTTGGGTTGCCTCCCAAGAAGCACTTTTCTTTATTTACGAATCATGTAGCTAGACTCAAAGTCACATCCTACCGCGTATCGCTTATGCTCACATACCCAAGTGTGAGCCATCTAATTGTTGCCTCATCTCTCTTATAGTTATGACTTAGCTCTAAACATCTGCGATAATATATTTTATTTTTTTCATTGGGATATTTAAGCCCTTTTCTTATGTCGTTCTCACTTAACATCTCATGAGGGGGAAGCCTATTACATCTTTCAACAGAAAAATCCTTAAATCTAGGGTGGGCACGGGGCATTCGATAGACAAAGTCCTCATCTCCGTTTGAGAACGTAATTAACCCTTCCATAAGCTTTTCATCTAATTTGGTTAACCTTTTGAAGGGCTTCCCAAACACGACTTGGATTAAATTGCTATCGACAAACTCTCCTAGATTCTCCATAACCATAAACTCAACTAAATAGACAAAGCTTCCTACAAACACATGCAATGTCTTTGCCCTAGCAACAATATTATCTCCTTTGTACTCTAACTCATTCATGATAATTTTGTTGTATTCAGTACGCGAAATTATGTTCATTGGTAATGATGAGTTAAGGTAAGCATCAAAGCTCCTAAATCCTATCTTACAAGGAAATTTCATGTTAAATAAGTTGTCATTCTCAATCCTTATCCTAGGGTCGACATATCTAAGAGGGTTCATCTCTTCCTCCCTCATATCCTCATTAATTACATCACCAGCATCTAAGTCCGAATAATAAAAAGGGCTAACCCTATGGTCATTATCATGGTTAGACTCCTCCATCTCAGAATTATTGCCAAAGTGATGGTCAGGCGAGATGTTAGGTAGGTTCTCATTTTCCACTACAGGGATTGGGATGGGTAGTTGGAAAATCCTTCGACGAAAAACACGAATAACAGGGATCAAAAGATCAATGCTATTGTTATCCATCGAGAAGGTCTACAAATAAAGGAAACAAAGAAGAAAGATAGACTAAAGAAAACCTATAAAAATAAAATAAAAATCTCACTAGAAAGGAATCTAGCAAGTAGACCTAATAAAAAGAAATTTCAACCTAAACAATAACTATTACTCGGCAGCGGCGCCAAAAACTTGATGCGTGGTTTTGAAACCTTACAAAAGGCTTTACCTCTCGAGGGATCTCGAGAAGCTTGCAATCCCCACCAGGCAGTGTATCTGACCGATGTAGTATAGTGTAGTGGCAAGTACCGGGGGATTGATCGTTCTACTTGGGAAATAGTGTTCGTTAGGATTAAAACTTAATTAAACTAGGTCTAGAGGTGATGGATGTTTCTTTTTGTATTTTTATGATTTTTTGGAAAGCAAGTAAAAATATCGGGTATTGGAAGAGTGGGCGGAATTAGTTGCTAGTCAACTAACCCAAATAACTACAAATGCAATAAAAGCAAAATAATAAGAAAGTAAATGTGAGAAAAACCTTATAAGGAGAGAAACGTGTTTACTTATATTTCACTACTCTCTAGCTATCTTTCATTAATTAATTAGTTTATTACAATTGCGTGGATAACGGGTTATATTCCTTAATGTCATTCGTGGGGCCGTGTACGATCTTCCCCAACTCTATAAGCTTCTACCTCTTCCTATGTCGAGCCGACAACTAGCTCCTAACATAGCCTCCTTAGTATTCACTTATGCATTAAATACAACCATTAAAATCATAGTACACATCCGATTCATGTTTCTTAAGACGTTCAAGCATGTTACCAATTGGAGATTAGCCAGTTTTCTTAAGCCTAACATCGAAATAATTCATCCAACAACAATTAATAACAAACAATCAATCAATAATCAATAGCTAGGTTTCATTACATCTAAGCAAACACAAAGAAACCTAGCCTAACATGTTAATAAAAAGACAATCATAAGATAACATTAAACAACACATAGACATATTGAATGATAATTGGAAGACTTATCTTTTATTAATCATGGATGAAAGAAGGGTATGAAACCCTTACAAGAAGGTTAAAAGTCGTCGTAGGGTTTATGGTGAAGTTCCTCCAAAAGTTCTCTCCCTCATGAATGAAAATTAAAAAACTCTATATAGAGAATACAATCTGACGGCATCACGTTATACATGTGACGCCGTCAACTCGCCGCCAATGCTTCCTTCGGATTGCCTAGATCCAGATCTGACGCTGTCACTTTATAATCTTCATTTGGCCGTCACCTTTTAAATTGTGCGTGACGGCCTAGGCGTCACAAAGGGTGACGCCGTCACTCTTTAAATCCAAAAATCTTTCTAGCGCATCTCGTGTAAACTTCATATCCACCTCTTTGCCAACACATGACGCTGTCACCTTTAGAGCCTGACGCCGTCAGGTACTGTTTCCAGCTTGATTTTGGAGACTTTGTCATTTTCTTCACTTTTCGCTCCAAAAACGTCCAAAAATGCTTCTTTTTCCAGATTTCTTCTCCAAAGTACCTAAAATGACAAAAGGAACGATTTGAGGCAATATTTGATCAAATAATCACGACTTAGGGCTTAAATGACCCCCTAAAAGCGTAACACTTTTCGCCTCATCAATAAGTTAGTGTGAAGTGATTGGTTCAATGTAAGCTTTGTTATTGGCATGGTCTTGGTAGCCTTGATGGTGTTTTCTTTTTGTTATTATAGCATCCACTGTAGGGGATATTTGGTACACTGGAATGGAAAGATGAGAAAAGAAAAGGGGGTTCAATCCCATGTTTGTTAGACATAAAGAATGGAAATGGGTAATAAATTACCATTCTCATTCTCTCATTTTGTTTCTTTTTAAAAAATGGAGAAAGTTAAGGAAGTAGAATTTTAGAAGGGCACTTTCTCTCTATCCATTCTACAGAGAATGAAAAAAGCCCGGTACAAAATAATATATTCGTAACATCACAAATACTTCAAAAATCAAGAAAAGAAAAACCCTAGATTAGCTAACTGCTCATCCTCTTCATACGTAAATTGCATTATCCATTGAGGTAAATATACTTTCTTCTTTATATTTACAATTTAATGTATACTTAATCCTTAACACAAGTTTATGAATATTATATATGATAGTGTGTGTGTTACTAACGTATGTATGCATATTATACTTCATTTTTAACATGTGTCGCATATTATATATGATATTATTTATTTGTATAACCAACATTATATCTTCATTCTTTATGTCATTATGCCTTCTGTGACAATAATGATATCATAGTCGATATGTTATATGGTCCTTACATCTTTTGTGAAATTGTGTTAATTGCGTACGGCTATTAACAATGGATGGTGTTTTGCTTTGTTATAAATATATACAGCTAAACATCCGCTTGCATATTGTTGATGACGAGAACACCTTTGGTACAACGGAAAATCCAAACTAAACGAGCTGCCATGATAGCTGCCTTAGGAGTAGCTAATGCAACATTCATAATTGTTGCTCGTTGGTTTCTAATGTGTGGTTCTGCAATGAATTAATTCATTTTAAAACACTTTGTGAGATTTTAGAAACTAGAGGGGGGTTAAGCAGTAGCATAAACATCCAAGTAGATGAACAAGTTGCTATGTTCTTGCACACACTTGCACACAATGAAACAAAGGTCTGGCGAAATTATAAGTCTGTATTTCAATTTAGTTTTGAATGCGGTATGCCGACTACACAAAAAAAATTAGAAAGTACGTGTTCCGGTACCAAACAATGAATTAGATGAGAGGTGGAAGTGGTTTAAGTTTAGTTAATTATATTCTTATTTTAATTATCATAAAATGTCAATTACCGGTTCATATCAATTTTTTATATGTATGAAGGGTTGTTTAGATGCCTTAGATAGAACATATGTTAAAGTTAGGGTCCCTGAAACTGAACGAAAACCTTATCGTACAAGAAAGGGTGAAATTTGTGCCAATGTTCTTGGTGTTTGCACAAGAGACCTTTAGTTTATATACGTGTTAGCGGGATGGGAAGGGTCTGCAGCAGATAGTCGTGTGCTTCGTGATGCTATTAGTAAGCTAAATGGTCTTAAAGTAACTCATGGTAGGTTATATTTCATACAGACAATATCCAAATATAGTACAATACCACTAAAACTTAACTATGCTTATATGTTTGGGCTTAATAGGATACTACAACCTTTGCGATGCGAGTTATACAAATGGTGAAGGTTTTTTAACTCTTTATCACGATCAACGGTACCATTTGAATGATTAGAGTCATCCACCTACGACATCAAAAGAGTTCTATAATATGCAACACGCTTCTGCCAGAAATTGTATCAAGAGATGTTTTGGGTTAGTTAAGGCTAGATGGGCCATTTTGCGTGATGTTTCATACCACCCACTAGATTCCATGCCGCGGATAATAATTGCTTGTTGTTTGATGCATAATTTTATTCGCACAAAAATGCATGAGGATCCCCTTGATAATGAAGTACTAAGCGATCACATGCAACACACAAACGATCATGATAACGTCATTAGCACCATAGAAACATTACAAGGATGGAGTCATCGTAGAGATACTCCTGCTAATGAAATGTTGAATGAGTGGAATGAAAGACGTTCACATTTATGGTAACTTTTTTTAAGTTTACGTTATTAGTAAATTTTGTTCCAAACATTGATTAGAAGGTTGAGACTACTGACCTTTTTATTTTTATTATTATTTTTTTTCCGCCATGTTGGTATTTGATGAACTTGAAATGCTTTTGGTAGCACATCATTGATGTTTCACAAGTATACAAGGATTACCAAATATCACTCCACAACAGCGTATCAGGGGCATGCACATCATTGGTCGTAATGCAAGTAAGGCCAGTATTTTTCTAAAATCATCACAACAAGACAAAGTTATCTACATTCAAATGCTTGGGGATGGTCTATTAGATTAGGTGCTCATTAAGTTTTACTTGGTAACATACATATTTTTAGTAATATGTGTTTGATTATACTATCCTTTATTTAAATATTATTACTTTGACACTTTTATGAAAACCTGATTTTTGATGGTATGATTTGATTTTCTGCAATTCCGTTCTCTTTTGTTGAGTACAATGTATGTAGTAATATATTTTTGGTACTTTTGTTTTATCATAGAGATTATTGGTCATAATACTTTTGTATCATCTATGATATAATGATCATAGAGATGATATAATTATTATATACTTTTGAAATTTCAAACATTTTTTTAATAATACAGATGATGTAACTAAAAAATTGAAAATATATTTTCATTCTCGTCTGTACAAAATCAAGAAATGAATTCTTTAATCGATTCTGATACTCAAGTCTATACTTTTGCCAAAGAGTATAATCTATTCTCTTGTATCAGATCCATTCTCTTTTTGTGCCATTCCATTCTCCACTTCATTTCCATTCTTTGTGATTCAGTCGTACCAAACATCCCTTAAATGTTTAAGAATATGTCTAAAAACTTATGAAGAAGTTCAAGACTTTTTGTACCATAATGAGAAATCATTTCATATCTAGGTGATATAAAAAGGTCTAGGATTTTGGAGAGGTCAAAGAAATGTTTTATGACTTAATGTTGAACAATTTATAAATTTCAAAAGCTTTATTCATATTGGTGATAAGTTCATAATATGAAAAGTTATAAATTAATGACATTACAAGCAGAGGTGACAATTTTATAAAGTTTTTAATAGGTTCGTCGTAGTAGATGCCCTTAAGTCTAAGTCTATGTCATATGTCTTTTTGCCTTTATTTTCGTTGTTGTGTTAAAGGGTGTTCGGACATTTAGTTGTTGGTTTTACATTTGGTTGAGAGTGACTCATTTTCATTCTCTCATGTAATTAACATTTATATTTCATTTATTCACTTCATCGTGTATTGAACCCTTTACAAAAAGAAAGTTAATATGTGCTAATTAAAAGTGTAAGTATGCAAAACACATAATCATTTGCTTAGACATTTTTCAAGTCTATTTATATCATTAAACAAACTAATGTGGTTTCTATAAAAGCATTGTTATATACATTATCTTAACTTACACACTTACCCTCTTAATAATATTTAATAACATAATCATCGCATATGTGAATATGAGGAAAATTCAATTGCATACCCTTATTTTGGTGCATACCAATGGACAAATCCCCATCATTCATCTAGTTTGATCTAATGGTGAGAATTAACCTAAGATTAAATAGGACAACCTAAGTCCATGTTGGTTTGTTTTTTTTTTTTTTTTTTTTTTTTTTTTTTTTTTTTTTTTTCATATTTTTCCTTCCAATTCACGTAGTGTTCTTTTTTTTTTCTTCCTTTCAATTCACTTTTTTTTTTAAATTAACTTTTCTTTTAGCTCACTTTTTTTTAATTCATTTTTTTTAGTTCACGTTTTTTTGCTTTCATATGTTTTTTACTGCTTTCATACGTTTTCGTTTGTTTTCATACGTTTTTGTCCGTTTTTCGCCCGTTTTCATACGTTTTCGCCAGATTTCATATATTTTGTTCATTTTCATACGTTTTCATCCGTTTTCGCCTGTTTTCCCCCGTTTTCGTCTGTTTTCTTACGTTTTCCTTTGTTTTTATACGTTTTCGTCCGTTTTTATATGTTTTCGTTCGTTTTAATAAGTTTTCATCCGTTTTCTTTCATTTTCGTCCATTTTTCATACATTTTCATCCGCTTTTAGACGTGTTTTTACGCTTTCATACGTTTTTGTTCGTTTCATACATATTCATCCGTTTTCTTACGTTTTTATTTGTTTTCGCCCATTCTCATCAGTTTTCATTCGTTCTCGTCCTATTTTTCATATGTTTTCTTCCTTTTTCATACGTATTTTTACGCTTTTATACGTTTTCATCCGTTTTCATACATATTATTCCGTTTCTTACATTTTCGTCGTTTTCATTCATTTTTGTCCATTTTTCAATGTTTTTGTGCATTCTCAGACATTTTCATACGTTTCAGAATATCACAAGTGATATTCTGCGATATTCAGAATATCACCCAAGTGATATTCTGAATATCGCAAGTGATATTCAGAATATCACCCAAGTTTTCATACATATTTGTCCGAAAACGAATGAAAACGGACGAACACGTATGAAAAAGGACGAAAACGAAAGAAATGAATATCACAAGTGATTTTCAACTAATGTTTTCTTAATATCACTTGTGATTTTCTGAATATCTATCACTTGTGGTTTTCTAAATATCACTTGTGATTTTCATGTTACAAAACATTAGTTGAAAATCACTTGTGATATTCAGAATATCATTTGTGGTACTCAGAATATCACTTGTGATATTCAGAAAAACAAAGAAAATCACATGTGATATTCAAAAACTCACTTGTGATATTCAGAATATCACGGAATATCACTTGTGATATTCTGAATATCACAGAAAATCTCTTATGATATTCAGAAACATATGAAAATGTCTGAAAACGGCCAAAAGCATTTAAAAACGGACGAAAATAAATGAAAACGGAAGAAAATCACAGAATATCACTTATGATATTCAGAATATCATTTGTGGTAGTCAGAATATCACATGTGATATTCAGAAAATCACTTGTGATATTCCGAATATCCTTTGTGATATTCAGAATATCACTGGGGTGATATTCTGAATATCACAGAATATCACTTGTGATATTCTAAAACGTATGAAAACGTCTGAGAATGGCAAACAAAATATTGAAAATCATATGAAAACGATGAAAATGGAAGAATATTTATGAAAACGGACGAAAACATATGAAAGCGTAAAACCACATATGAAAAAGGAAGAAAATGTATGAAAAATAGGACGAAAACATAAGAAAATGGATGAAAGTGGACGAAAACGAACGAAAACGAAAGTAACAGATGAAAACGCAAGAAAACGAATAAATATGTATGAAACGGACAAAAGCGTATGAAAGCGCAAAAACACGTCTAAAAATGGATGAAACGTATGAAAAATATCACTTGTGATATTCAAAAAATCACTTGTGATATTCATAAAAGAGTATCACATGTGATATTCAAAAAATCACTTATGATATTCAGAATATCACGGAATATCACTTGTGATATTCAGAATATCAAGGATTATCACTTGTGATATTCTAAATATCACAGAATATCTCTTATGATATTCAGAAACGTATGAAAATGTCTGAAAATGACCAAAAGCATTTAAAAATGGACGTAAATGAATGAAAACGGATGAAAACGTATGAAAGCATAAAAACACATATGAAAAAGGACGAAAATGTATGAAAAATGGACAAAAACGAAAGAAAACGGATGAAAATGAACGAAAACGGATGAAAACGAATGAATACATAAGAAAACGGACGAAAGCGTAAGAAAACGGACGAAAACGCAAGAAAACGGACGAATATGTATGAAAACGGACAAAAACGTATGAAAGCGTAAAAGCTCGTCTTAAAACGGACGAAAACGTATGAAAATGGATGAAAACGAAAGAAAATTGATGAAAACGTATTAAAGAACGAAAACGGACGAAAACAGACAAATATCACTTGTGATTTTTTTATGTTTTCATCCATTTTCTTACGTTTTTCATACCTTTTTGAATATCACAATTGATATTTAGAGTATCACTTGTGATTTTCTGAATATCTATCACTTGTGGTTTTCTGAATATCACTTGTGATTTTCATATTACAAAACGTTAGTTGAAAATCACTTGTGATATTCAGAAAATCACTCACTTGTAATATTCTGAATATCACTTATGATATTCAAAATATCATTTGTGGTACACAGAATATCACTTGTGATATTCAGAAAAACAAAGAGAATCACATGTGATATTTGAAAAATCACTTGTGATATTCGGAATATCACAGAATATCTCTTATGATATTCAGAAACGTATGAAAATATCTGGAAACGGCCAAAAGCATTTAAAAACGGACGAAAATGAATTAAAACGGATGAAAACATATGAAAGTGTAAAAACACATATGAAAAAAGACGAATATGTATGAAAAATGGACGAAAACGAAAGAAAGCGGATGAAAACGCAAGAAAACGGACGAAAGAGTAAGAAAACTGATGAAGACGCAAGAAAACAGACGAAAACGTATGAAAACAGACGAAAGATTAAGAAAACGGATGAAAACGCAAGAAAACAGACGAATATGTATGAAAACGGACAAAAACGTATGAAAGCGTAAAAGCACGTCTGAAAACGGACGAAAACAAAAGAAAATGGATGAAAACGTATTAAAATGAACGATAACGGACGAAAACGTATGAAAACGTAAGAAAAAGATGAAAACGTAATAAAACGTACGAAAACGTATGAAAACAGACAAAAACGTATGAAAACGGGCGAAAACGTATGAAAACAATAAAAAGCGTATGAAAGCGAAAAAAAACGTGAACTAAAAAAAATGTGAATTAAAAAAAGGTGGACAAAAAGAAAAGTGAATTAAAAAAAATAAAAATAAAAATAAAATAAATAAAGGTAAAAACGTGAATTGAAAGAACAACAAAAAAGAAAGGAAAAAAGAAAGAAAGAAAAAAAAACAAAAAAAGCATACGTGAGTTTGAAAGAAAAAATAATATAAAAGACAAAAAGAAAACGATAGAAAAAAACATGGACTTATGTTTCCATTTAATCTTATGTTAATGTCCACCATTAGATCAAACTAGATGGGTGGTGAGGATTTGTCCATTGGTATGCATCAAAATTAAAGTATGCAAAATAAAGTGACTCATGTGAATATTAAAAGAGGAGACGATGCCGTAAAAAAAAATGATGATAAGGGAAGTAGTGAAGTTAATGTTTTATCCTCTTTTGTTCCGTAAATATATCAAAATAGAAGCGTGGTCTATTTTTTAGACTGAAAAAGGATTTTATTAACAAAAATCCTATGAGTTGTGATTAAGGTTATCATAACTAAAATTAAACAATTAATTAAGATGAAATATTTCATGTTTCACAATATGTTTTATAATTATAATTAATGATTATTAGTCATTACATATTCATAAATATGAAAATAATAAGTTACCACTCGAGCATTGGTTCAGTGGGTGGGGCTTTTATCCTTTAGCCAATAGATTCGGGTTCAAATCCCATCCCTGGCACGTTGCTCCCAGATATTACTAACCTTCACAAAACCTATAAGCTCACTGGAGAGACTTTGTGGATAAGAGCTCAAGAGTTCGAAAATCTCGTCTCACTCCAGTTGGTGCCCCACTAGACCAGGAGAATTGCCTGGAGCTATTTCTTGTGAGGTAAACAATTGCTGGTGTCAAAAAGCACCCGGAGTCAAGGTATCCCCGCCAATCTACACATTTTATGGATGAAAATAATAAGTTTATTAAATAATATTTTTTCACAAGTATTAAGCTTAATCACAACGTATCGGTTGTTGTTAACAAAACGAAAAAAAAAAAAAAAAAAAAAAAAAAAAAAAAAACTACTTTTTGAAATAGACCGGTGCGACTAACGGCTGTGTGGCGCAATTAATATTTCAATACGTGTCATATTTTTTATTATTAAAAAACTATTGGTTGGTTGGGTGTGTAAATTACTCCTATATTGATTTTAGTTTATACTTTTTATGCGATTGACGGCTATTTTCTTTTTGTTCCATGAAATTTTATCTGTTTTCTAAAGAAAAAAATATTAATAATAATAATAATAATAATAATTTATTTTTATTTTTTTGGAAAAGACAAAATTTGATCGCACAAAACTACAATAGCCGTCAATCATCCAAAAAAATTCTCACCAACCACTAGTACTTTTTAAATTAAAATTGTGACACTTTTCAAAATATTAATTGAATAACAAAGTCGATTTATTTTAGAATACACACACACACACACACACACACACACACACACACACACACACACATATATATATATATATATATATATATATATATATATATATATATATATATATATATATATATTGCAACTTTCTTACGAGAATCACTCTTATCTGTAAGAACTGCGAAAATCACTTTTTAACCATTAGACGAATGAATCAACGATAGAGATGATGTGTGGCATTTTTGATAATACATGTATCTTAATTTGATTGAAAAATTATATTAGGGGTAATATGGGAATTTAATTCTTTCACAAAAAATGATTATATCACAAAACAGTTTCCTTGGTTTTATTTATTTTCACGGGGTTTTTTTCCTTCCAATCCACTCTCTTTCACTTTTGATCTCTTTTCTTCAAGAACCCTAGCCACCTCTCTTTTAATTCGTGTCTACTCAAAAAAATCCGCCCCTTCTTTTCATTATGGTATTCGTATAGATCAATCTTTTATTAAGTTTAAAGATGTTGAATGGATCATGAAAGATGTCTACCAACATGTTTTCTGACTTTCAATATTAGAACGAATTATTGGTTTCGATATGCAAAACTAATAGATCTGAAAATCTAAAACCATTTTCTATCTGTAATCAAGTTGGTTGATTCGCGTGGGAGCTTTGCGTGTGTGGCGGTTGATGATAGTGGGAGGATTGTTGTAGCAGGTGGTGGGTCGAGACATACGTTGTTACCGCAGATATGATAGTTCGTAGTTTCGACAAATATATTAGATGCACACGAGTGAAGTTTTTGGTTTTGAATAGACTTTGAAATCATGACCAAGGTAAGTCTTATTGTTATCCTTTAGCTAAATAATTAAAATTATTCATTATAAAGGGATGATCTTTTTGATGATGTAAGATAATTGAAGGTCTTTGTTATAAACATGACATAAGATAATTGAAGGTCTTTCTTAAGAACATTTTAAATGTAGCCTTCTGTAGCGCGAAGTATGAGTTAAGAATTGATCATGCTTTTGGGCTTGGACCTGACAAAACAACAATCTATTTCATTTTTTCATTATTTTCAGTACCTATATTGTGGGCTTGGTTCCAACAAATAACATTTCATTACCTGTTTTGAGAATGTGTTACACAGTACATTATTAATTTGTTATTTTTATAGGTATACCAAGATTAGATGATAAACTCATACATAAGTAAGTTTGCATATGTGTTATAATTGTTTGTATGTGTTTCAAGGGATGTGCATATGTGTTTTTAGGAATGGTGCATACATGTTTATGGCTAGTAAAAAAATTAATTAAAATGGTGTGCATATGTGTTTTCGAATTTCTTTTTGTCTTGTCGTAATAGAAACTAAAAGTTGTTTTTGTGTTAAACTTTAATAATTACATTAGTTTTGTTTAGGTGTTAAACTTGGACTCATTTTAAATGTTGATAAAGAATAAATGGAAGGGTGCATATTAAATGGGAAAAAATAGTTGAGAGTTGTATATAGTGACTTGTACAAAATTAATAAAAGTGACGTGCATATAAGTTATAAGGTTAATATAGATTCAAGGATAAATGGATACATATATGTTTCGGTTTGGTTAAAAAACATATACATTTTCGGTTTGGTTAAAAAAAACATATATGTTTTGTGTTTGGATTATAAAACATATATGTTTTGGAAAGATACATATATGTTTGCGTTATATGTTTTGTGTTTGTGGTTTAATTATTTTCGGGCATGCTTGTTTCAGATTGATTGATGAAGATGATGATATCATTTAAGACCGGGAAGTGGATGAACACGATTATACATGAAGATAATTTGTGACATTTCGAGATATATGATTATTTCATGTGTTTTTGTACTTGTAATCAAATGAAATGTAACATTTAAGTATATCAATCTTGTTTTTCTTTGTATAATGATTTATTTTGTGTTTATAAAAACATTGGTAGGTTGATAAAAAAAAGTGTTAAGCTAAAAAAAATGTATGCACCTTAACTATTTTAAAAAAACATGTATGCACTTTGACTAATTGAAAACATATATGTACCTTGACTACTTGGAAGAAAAAAACATGTATACACCTTTGCCTTAAAAAACATGTATGCACCATGACTATTTGAAAATATGATACCATTTAAAAAAAAAATCCGAATTTTAAGAATTATAAAAAAAAAATAATATGAAAATGTCTTTTACTATTATACACTTTAGAATTAAATAAAAATAAAAAAAATGCTATGGAGTATTAAATGATGTACATTGTGTATTATTAGTTGTAAAAGGGTGGTTTTCGCAGTTCTCACTGATAAGGTGGTTTTCGCATGAAAATAATATGAAAATGTCTTTTACTATTATACTAGAAATTGGATCAAGGTCTATTGTTTGTCATTTAAAGAATTTATTTAAAACAAAAAGCATTTTCTTTTCTAGAAATCAAGAGGAATGAAAACATGTATAGGAGAGATAGGTGCTTTGGGTATAGTACTGTGCGCAGCTGAGCATATATATGTGTAGCATGAACCAACTCATACTGTGAAAAAAGAATAAATATAGGGGGTAAAGTTCTAGTAATCCGGGCCTGTCATTGGACTATGATACATTAATCAAATTTTTTAACTTTTCTGTTTTATTTTGCTCGTAATATTTGGCAAGGATGATTTAAGTGATAGATTCATCCAGATTACATGCAAAACATGGTATTTACAAAGAGATAAGAATAAAACTAAAATATAGAATATTATCAAAATCGTTTCAACATAATAAGTTATTTTCTGTATCTTTATTCTTTTTAGCTTTCTCTCTTTGTCATCTTTAGCCCTTCTTGTTTCATTCTTTTAGTTATTTTGTCACATCAAATCTAGAATCCCAACAGAAGGTTTATTTGTCATCATTAAAAAATAAGAAGACCTGACTAATGTTGTCTCAACAAAATTGTTGGGTCAATGGTCATCGTTGACTAATCTGATTTGGTGAGGGTTCTCACAATCAATTTCAAAATTATTACCAAAGTGATGGTCGGGTGAAAAGTTGGGTGGATTCGCGTCCTCCATAATGGGGGCCGGAAAAGATAGTTGAAAATTTCTACGAACAAAAAGATGAAGAAAAGACATTAAGACTACGAGAAAACTAATAAAAGAAAAGAAAATCTCACTTGATATGAATCTAGTGAGTAGACCTAAACGAATTAGAAATCGAAACCTAAAGTATTCCCCTGCAGCGGCACCAAAAACTTGGTGGGTGATTTGCAAAACCTACCAAGTTTTACAATCCTTCTAGGCGGTTTACCTAACCGTTGTAGTGTAGTATAAGCAAGACACGGGAGATTAATCATTCTCTAGGGGAATAGTATTGTGAAGGCCGAAGTGTATGACGAGATAGGTCTAAAGGTGATAGATGATTCTTTTTGTATTTTATGTTTTTTATAAAAGCAAGTAAAATCCCGGTGTTTAAAGAGAGGGTGTTTAAAACTACTAATTAAACTAATTAAAACTAAATTAAACTACTAAACGGAAAAGTAAATTGGTAACTCTTATGATAGGTGAAGGTGTTCACTTAGATTATCTTTTCCCTAATTATCTTTTATTTATTTGTCGAATTGTCACGTTCTTGTTTTAATTGGCGTGTTATATTCGTTTATTGTCGTAGGGTGGTGCCAATGTCCCTAACTCTATGAATGTATAAGTCTCTTTTAGAAAACCCTAGATATATAGGTGACAATTAAGTCATCTTCTTAGGTTCTCTTACTATCCACAAGCCGTAATTCACACAATTAATACAATGAAAATAAACCACCAGTGCACTCTTAGGGTATAAAGGCGTTTAGTCGGATTTAAAAGATAACACATATAAGTTTTAAGCCAGTTTTTCTACTCCTAATGCAAGACAACCAATTAAACATGAGACGACAATCAATAATCAATAATTATGTTTCATTTAAATCTAAGCAAACACTAATTAATTAAGCCTATTATGTTAAAGTGAAGAAAAGAAAAACATATAATCAAATAACACATATACATTTTGAATGGCTAAAGAGGGATTACTTAACTTCAATAAAACATGAGTATGGTGGCTGAAAAAGCCTTACAAAACTGATGAAATTCGTCTAGGGTTTCGCTTCTCCAAAGTGTTACACAAATAATGGAAAACATGCAAAAATATATATAGGATTACATGTGTGATGGCTTCACATTATGGTTGTGACGCCGTCAGCCTGCCATCATTAGGATTTCGTCTATAGCTGAGTCACCGTTGTGACGTCGTTGCTTATTGATTAGTGACGCCGTCATGAACTGTTTAGTTGGTGGTGACACTGTCAGCTTCTAAACTCTCTCAAATTATCTAAGCCGTCACTTGTAAAATTTCATCAAATCTTCTCATCCAAATACAAGTGACGGCGTCACGTTGGGATTGTTACGCCATCTGGAGTCCTTTTTCAGACTTTTTCGTAACTTTGTTGTTTTCTTCACTTTCTTGTCAAGATTTGCCCAAAACATGTCGGTTTTCATTTTTTGCATCCCAAGTACCTAAAATGTAAAAAGAAATGATTTAAGATAATAATTGATCAAATACATATGAGTTTAGGCACTAAATGACCCCTTAAAAATGTATGTTTTAAATTCTTATCAAGTACCTGACTAGTTGGGGCGAGTTTAGGAGAGCAATATGCCCTAATGGGACGCCCCAATTAGAACCCCATTGGGATCGGGGTGAGTTTAAAGAGGACTTTGGTAATCAGGTTTGGGGATGGGAATGACCCCCTGCCTGAAACCCACCCTGTTACTATCCCTACTTTATCCCTTACGGGCAGAGCCTTCTTGTAGGCATGTGCCATAGAACTGAAAATTTGTAGTGTAAAAGTTCTTGATTTTTTTCCTTAATCTTTTCTTTCGATCTGCGTTATGTAAAATGAAAGTTAAAATATGTTTAAGCTATATTGACATGAGCATATTTCATTTATAGAAAAGTTGAAATAAAGAAGATGAAGTTTGAAAGAAGTGATTGGTGAAGAATAGAAAAAACAAAGTATTGATATGAAAGAGTGAGAGAAAGTGGTTTCACTAAATCAAATTTGTTTAGGAAGATGATCAAATAAAAAGTGAACCTTCGCTTAAAATGTCACCACAAAGTGACATGTGTCCTTTCCTTATCTTTTTCCTTCATTTTCTTTCTCTTTTCCCTCCAACTCACGATCCATTTGTGATAAATGTCAAGATACGATAAACATTATAAGTTTATTTAAATGAGAAACAAAACGACGCCATATTTGTTCCTGTTCCCCAACTTTTTTTTCCCGCCATTTTACATGGGCCAGTGGTTAGCCCGTTCCATTCACCACGTTATTAGCCCAGATCTAAAAGAATTGGTAATAACATCAGTTAGGGTTCCAACACCAACAAGCGCAGACACACGCACATCTCCGTACCACAGGATGAGTTAGGGTTCCAATTTTTGGGCCTTTTGGTTTCAGGATATGCAAAGGTATGTTTATTTAATTAGATTTGTTGTTCATGAGCTTATTTAATTTTGTATTCATTATAATCTTAGTGGTAATTTGGGTTTGGTTTTGGCAGTATGATGCACGGGGTTTCAGTTTTGGGGATTTGGTGATGTTGATGATCGAAGGATGGAAGAAAAAAGAATGACAGAGGTGTGTATCTCAAACCACGGTAATAGTGATAACTATGTAGTTAGGGTTTCAATTTGGGGTTTTTTTAATTTTGGGGGGGTTTGATGTGTGTTTAATATTTATTTATTTATTTCTTTTTTTTAGGAATTGTTGTTTTTTAGGTACTATAGGAAAGATTAATTTGGGACACAAAGTGGAACAAGGTGTTTTTATGCAGCGACCTTTGAATTTGAAAAAGCTATTGTAAGGTGTTTTTATTTTAAATTAATTTTCCTACGTTATTAGGATTCTTTTTGTTTATATGCTGTCAATTTGATATATTTGTAGCCAAGTTTTGCTCCAATTTGAACTTAACCTTTGTGTATGCTTTTCTAATTTGGTTAAAGTATTGGTTACCAACTTTGGCTTCCTTTTAGATAACGTTTAATTGTAATCTTTGTATACTTATACGCAAATATTCGAGGTCATTCACAATTTAACAATTACCAACGAAGATTCTTTTTATTTTATTATTTGTATCAACAATTCAAATGTATAAAGTTTTGATTATTGGAGTTGTTTATGCCAAAATGCTTATTTAAGAAATAAGGACTTTCGATATGTAATCACAAACACCTAATGAAAGACCGTTTATGAAGGAAATTGGTTGCACACCAAATGTTTGAAGAAATGCTTACATGAAAAATGTATTTATGATTTATTTATTTAGGGTGTAATTTTTTCAATTTTGTTTGCAAGATGGAGAATAAAGAAGATCCCATGAAGAAGTGATGTGCGGGTGAGGAGCATTAGTACCCTGAGATTGCTGTTGGTGTTAATCGTGCGTCGACCGATGCCCACCTTGCTGATCATATGAATATATACCCAGGCATCCGATTACTAAAAGTAAGCTACTTACTTTAAATTCCGATATATGTCGGAGTACTTATTTATTGTCAAAGTCGTAGACACAAATAAGTGACTTCTATAGTTTTTACCTTTTTTTTTAATATACGGTTTGAAAAATGGTGGCAGCCGGTTATGAAAGGAAACGAGTTTTTGGGGTTAAAGAAGGGCTGCATTAGATGTGTAGTGTATTGCAGATTCTGATTTTCTAGGAACAAAGTTTAAAAAATACCCGGTAATAGCAAATTTGTTTAGCGACGACAGAATCTGCTTATCCGACATAAAAATTTGATTATTAGATAATCTGATCGAAATTCAAAATCCAAACAGCCACTCAACTTTATTAGTTACTGATGAGATTAGGATGAAAAGTAAGTATTGTTATCATATTTAATTACAGCTTTAGTTATTATAATGAGAGTGATGTAGTTACATATAACATATAACAGAATTAAGTATTGTTGTCATATTAGTTACAACTTTTCTTTCTAATTCAGGATGCAGTCGATGAAGATTATGACAACAATGTGAATCTGTTAGGCGATGAGACTGAGGAGGAAAAGAAACCTTCTGAAGAACGTGCAATAGCAAAGTCATCTGGAAAGAAAAAAAAACGTAAGCTCACTTTCATGTTATCGCTATAAATTAGGGATTCCGTTTTCTTTTAATTGGGCATGTGATTGGTTTTTTTTCTAAATTAGGGAGCCCGTATATTCTAAAAGACAGTTTTTCCGTGATGCAAAACACGCCCTCCTATTGGTTCGGACCCCGTAAAACCACTGTTTTATTTGGAACTATGCAGATATACCTTAGGTTGTATAATTATTCTGTAGCTTATTAGCCGATTAATAATTCTGACTCATTATTTATATGTTGACTGTTTTCAGGAGTGACTCATTCATATATGTACAGATATACCTGGGCTAAACAGAAGGCAGTAAAAGGGTACAAAGCATGTGAGGCGAAAGCAAGGGCTGAGTTTAATGGATGGAACAAATAGGTATGTACTCATATCAGTGTTTTGGTGTGGTGATTTTTATTTTTGTTGTAAACAAGGTTAGGGTTTAAACATTATTGTTGTGTTATGAAGTTTATGTTGTTCTATAGGGATAGTAAAATGATATCAGATGTAGTATAAGTTGTTGTTAAAAGATTTATATTTTTATTCATTTCTGTTTCTTTAATTGCAGTTTTCAATTCCAATTATAGGCGACTTCTTCCTCATTCCATTAAGGTATTGAAATTAGGTCACCGAAGGATTTTTATGTGTTGGAGGAAAATTATTTTTTCTTACAATTTATAGTTCTAATTTCTCTTGCTGCCTTTTATTTTTGTAGGTGCTTTGATTCTTCGGAAAATGAATAGAAGGTGCGTTTTTCTAAAACGAGTGTTGCTTTTGTTGTACATTTAATTTCTTTCGTTCGTTATTGAGTTTTGATTTAGGTCATTGGGTTTTTTTGTGGATTATGACAAATTTGGGGAACGTTGATTGCTTAAGTAGTTTTATAAGTTTTACATGATGGATGTATAGGAGACTAATGATTTTTTGATGTCGAAATTAAAAATGTAAATGCTTTTAACTACTTGCAGTGAACATATACCTATGAAATTGTAAAGGATCTTCTTGGTGATGGAATATTCATAGTCGATGGCCGGATGGAGACAAGTGGCGAGAACGAAGGAAGGTCTCTAGCTACGAGTTTTCAACTAAAGTCTTGAAAGGAAGTTGGTTCCTAAGTTTGTTTGTGAAAATGAAGTTGGTGCGGGTGCGTCTCAGGTTAGCAAGGATGTGTTCTCACATGAGAATTGTGGTTCGGTTTGTTATGGGACTGTGAATGTGAATGAATCTGGTACGTGTTTGAGTGAGCAGATTAGTGCCCAAAACCCAGGATTAGAAACCAACGAGGGCTGAATTTTGTTTGCAAGGGAGGAGAAGTACCAAGTGACCGTGATGCCAAAGAAACCGAAACGCGGTTAGCACCATAATCGGACCTTCAACAGCTTTTCAAATACTGTGTATGCAGGTGATATAATAGTTTAAACGTAAAGACATATGTAATGTATAATGTTGGATAACTCTAGCGTCCACTTCTTACGCTGTAAATTCGCATGTTTCTACCAATAAAGAAACTAATTATTAGGTTTTTTTTTTTTTTCTTTTTTCGTTGCAGTGGAAGACGGAGATAATGAGGAGGTTGAATTGGAAGCGGCGAAAGATGAGACTAAGATCTAAGTAGATGCTGAGTTAACTAAACGCTCGATAGCAGAAAAAGAAGCAGAGGTTAACAAGCTTTGGAAAAAGTTGTGTGAGAAACAAAAGAAGATAGGAAACATTGTTCATCCTACTGTTCCTGTTTGCAAAAAACATGAGGTTTGTTTCTTTTATTTATATATTTATTTATAATGCATGTTTTCAAATGTGTTCATGGGGTTTTTGAGATTGCTATTTACGACCGGGTAGGGCTCTGCTTATAAGAAAGTACTTATAGCATTGTATACGCGACATCAAGTAGTTTTAGTTTGTTTGCAAGTTTTTAAATATTGAGGTGATTGACTGTCTTAATCTTAATATATAGAGCTGCTTGAAATTAGTACTTAGAAAATAGTGTTTGGAAAGTGGGACAGCTTGACCATGTTCCACAAGTAAGTCTGATAAATTCTGATTGGTTTCCCTAATTAACCTTCTAATTAGTTTGTTTGCAAGTTTTTAAATATTGAGGTGATTGACTGTCTTAATCTTAATATATAGAGCTGCTTGAAATTAGTACTTAGAAAATAGTGTTTGGAAAGTGGGACAGCTTGACCATGTTCCACAAGTAAGTCTGATAAATTCTGATTGGTTTCCCTAATTAACCTTCTAACTGAATATACAAGAGGAGCGTTAAAATAGGGAATCATTCTAAGAACACTATAAGACCACATGAGTTATCAAACCACGAGAATGGTCATATACAGAACTATGTTTTTCTTATCTTTCATTCAGTGGTTTACTTCCTTAGCTAGATGCATCTGTTTGGTATCATGTTGTACTTCAGCGCTATCAGACAAGGTCATTTAACTATTGATTTGTAACATATTATGAGTAATATGTTGCAATTACATTTATTCACTATCATGTCCTTTTAAATTGTATTACTACATTCGGGTTCCTTATAGAAATTCATTGATGGCTGCTACCATTGTAGGTACACATAGACAACAAATGGCGGCGCGCTTATCCGAGGCCACATCAGAATACTCGCCACACGCATTCAGTCATACAAGGTTATGCAACTAATGCTTCATAACATCTTATGGATGATATTTGCAAAAAAAAACGTAAAGCTTTATCTATTTATTGGTCAGTCACGAAAACATGTGTCTTATAATAGTCAAATAACACATATCAAATAACACAGCTATTTTTTTCTTTTTCCATGTCCTCTGAAATTGTGCTCTCACTTTGGAATGGCCTATACTAACTCAATGACAATTGCTACCATTGTAGGTATGAATACATGAGAAACGGCAGATTGTTAGAGCTCCCATCAAAATACTCGCCATGCACATTCTGTCATACAAGGCCTGATGGCACATTAGCTACTATCAGAGAGTTCATGGTTGATGGCTCGCTAAGGTATGTCCTACTCAGCAAAGATAGGTAATACTTCCTCATTCCCATACATATTATAAAGTTTATTCCACTAGGAAGCATTAAGGGGTTGTTTGGTTTTGCATTTTGTAGCTGGGCTATTGCGACATGATAGCTATATACCTTTGTGTAAAGTGACCAAGTTATACAACAAGAAGTGTTTACCACATCATTTGTCCAGGTATCATTTTATTGATTTGTACATATTGTGTCATCTTAAGTTAGTATGTAGTACTCGCAAAATGGAAACTAGATAGTGTTTTCCCTGGATGTTGGATTTTCTTTTAGCGTTTGGCAGTTTTACAGCCATCTGTAAGTTAATGATTTTTATCTTCCACTTAATAATTGAGTAAGGTTATATAATTGCTGATTGCTATGATCCATTGGACCCGAATGGGAATGGTACTATTACTTTTGATATACTTCAATGGGCACCTGATGGCTATGTGGTTGTTTGCGCTTCCAAACTATTTTTTTATAATTATTGTGGCTTTTGATGTTTGGATAAATATTTTTTCTTTATGAGTCAAACAACCGGTTCCTATTGCAACACATATCCTGATGTTTGTTTTTGATTATTATGCTTAAGCCTAGAAAATAAGCTCAGAAACAAGAAGATAAGGCAGAGAGCTTACGAAACATAGATTGAACTAAATAAGCTGAAGGGTTCTATATAGGGCCGGTTTGGGATAGCTCATGCATTACATTTATAGCGTCATTTAGATAATAACCAGCTTACATAGTGATCAAGTAGTCATAGGACTTAGCGAAGTATTTGGTAATCTGTTCTCCACAATATGAAGATGAAAAAAAGGCCAAACGTAGGGTAGTTTCTGTTGATTCATTAGAATCTACGGGTACGTGCAGGTCTGATGAAGAGGCCGGGTCTTATAGTAAAGTGGCCTATCATAAGTTGCAATGCCTTTCACCTATTAAGAGTCTCCAGTAAGTTGCAATGCCTTTCACCTATTAACAGTCCGGAAGGTTTCCGTAGTTGTGTGCAACAACAGACGCACAAACAGTTAATTTATGCGCTGTTTTTAATGTGAATTATGAATGCGGTGACACCACCATGATATGATTGATGCCATGGCGGACTCGCCTTAACAGAAAACAGGTCTGTGGCGTACTCCTTTTGCTTTCTATATTACAGTAACTGATACTTTGAACACGCCTTCATTTTGTTTGATTCTTTCCATCTTTCAGTTGACTGTTTACAAGAAACACAAACGACAAGTGCAACTACCTTAGGCAGCCATGTTTCATGTGCTCAAGAAACTATGCCTTCACTGGATAAAGGGAAACATAAGATGTACAAAGTTTGTCATGAACATCACCCATTTGCTGAAGATTTGACCAATGTCACTGACCATAACAACGAAGCAAACCTAATATGTAACTTACACTCCTTTTTTTACTTTACAGGTACTACTGTGTATCATTTTCCATACATTTATACTCATGTTGATTGCCTTTGTTCCAGCCATGGAAAATTTGGAGATGATGTAAAATAATTCTGGAATTGTATTTGATATTTGAGTGTTGAAATTGAATGACCACTCTAAATTTTGTAGACAAATATTGTTACTGAATGCTTACACTCAGTTTCTTTTCACATGTTTCTTTTCTTTTCTTTTTTTTTTTGGCTAAAAATGCCACTTTGATTTTGTGTACACCATGTGCTGTAATTGTGTTCAACAGTTGGAAATTATTGATGAATATATACAAGGTCTTCTCAAGTGTGATGTCATATGAACTTTTCAGCGTAGTTTCGGCTTACGTACATATTTGTTGAACTATAGTGTGATGATTAAGTTTTTTACTTTATTTATACAAAATCGCCTCCGCCAAAAAACAAGCTCGCCCGCAACGCGGTGAACCGTTGCCATTCTCGTCATTTAAAAAAAATGATGAAATTATTTAGAGTATTGATGAACATTTGAACATGGATGAACATTTTGTATTAATGAACATTTTCTACTAATGGACATTTTGTATTGGTGAACATTCTGGCAGAATATAAATGAACATTCAATATTGATGAATATGATTAGATGAATAATAAAAAACCAATGAACATTAATGAACACGTATGATGAATATAAAAATAACCGATGAACATTTGTATTGATGAACCGATGAACATATATTTGATGAATATAAAAAAAAACTGATGAACACTTATTGCATATTTGAAGTCTTTATTCATCACAATTTTGATTTTTTTTAATGAAATATTTAATAACTAAAACATTTAAGTTCTAATGAACACTTTCAAACTCTAAAATAACAAAATTACTTCATTGAAGTATTTCATCGAACGCCTTATGATTGTATTCATGAACACTTGATTTGTTTGAAATTTATAAGTAAAAACTTAAAAAATAGGGGCAATTGCATATATACCCACTAAAACTTGCATATTTGCATATATACCCAAACCATGCTTAACTTGCATTGTACATCATGCATTGAAAACTTGTATTTTGGGTAAATATGCAAGTTTTTGAGTTTTAATGGGTATATATGCAATTCTCCCTAAAAATATATATATATATATAAAGAATTGATTTTAGTTTAAGGTTTGTTGATCAATAATCGCTATAGTAATTTTGTTTTAACTCAAATTGATCGAGACACTAATTTTTTTTTTAAATCAATGAACTTCGAATTCATTAAAAATGTTGTATTTTGTAGTGATTGAACGAATATATGTTGAAATTAAACATAATCGAAACCTAATTTTGTGATTTTTGAATTATTTAAAACTGAATTTGGGTTAGACATCTTTATTAGTGACATGGTATAAGAAGAAACTATGGAAGTGAAAAGAAATATGAGACCCATGTTAGACTGAAATGAATTTTTGAATTCTTTATTTTTTATCTACTTCGCATTGGATAATATTTTTGTATGAGATTAATATCATATATCATCCTACTTTCACAATTAATTTTATATATACTTACAATGCAAGTATTGAATGCATAATATACAATTTATGGTATTAATGCATATTTAAGTATATATATGAAATTTCTAACTAAATTGATTGGAAAATATGAAATTTCCCCTTTTTGTATGTATCTCTTGTACATTACTTACTAATACCGTATGAACAAGGTAAATAGCATCTTCAAGATGTGCTTTACTTCCTTAAACTTTTTGCTCATTGATCGAATTAACATACAATAACTTTCATATTTACTTTCAACGGGAGAACCAACTTAATATGACTTTATATTCAAATCAACTAAAGATCATTGGACAGATTCATTGGCCCAACATTTAATATCATGGGTAAAATATTAATAATACAAGTCGTTATGTTAACTAGTTAATCCATTAATGAAGAAGACGATTATGTACAAGAATACAAAGAGCTAATTGATAGGGACGAGATTCGTGATCAAAACACGAATATCGTTTTAAATATAGCATTGGGCTAACCCCGAGGTTACGCCGTAATTTAATTATAATAGTTTCTAAGCTTACGGAGTCTTAGTTACACCGTAGTTAGCATAACTAATTAAGCCGTAACCTATGTCGGAGTCAGTTTCTTTATTTAAGTTTAAAAAGGTTCTAGATGTAATTTAATTACTTTTTCCCAAGTTTGGTTTCCCTATAAATATAGGGATTATTATCATTGTAATTCACATTGACTCATTAATAAAATTGTCTTTTAGTGTTTATCTCGTATTTGGGTTTTATTCCCGCAAGGTGCGCCTTAGTTTCACCCTTGAATTAAGGTTTATCTAAATTCGCTTCTGCGCATCCTGCGTCAGTTGGCATCAGAGACACGTTGTATCCTGATAGTAATTGGTGTAGAAGGTTCTACTTCAACTAATGTCTAAAGCTTGTTAGCATCCTAGATGATGAATGGTGTAGAAGATTCAAAAACCCATACTGTTGGTGGGGTATGTTCTGGAGAGTACACGGATCATGGTTTTACCAAATCCATGAAAGAACCTGACAGGTGTTACACTATGCTAGAAGAACTACGTTCCGTGATCGTAGGTGGGGCATTAATCCACAAGAATCGCGAGGGTAGCAATTATGGAGGTCCAAGAATCCGTCCAACCATAGGCAGATCTATTGACAACCGTAGGAGCAACCAATCCCTGTTCAACAATGGAAGAGTTGATGAATGGGAAGAAAAGATGTAGAGGGAGATTCGACTAGCAACATTCAAATTGTTTCATTCAAATCTTTTGATCAATAATAAGGTATTTTGTTTAATTATTGACAATTATGGAGCTAGGAGTTTGGTGTCAAGAAAATTGGTTAGTTATTTAAATTTACCAATTGAGTTTTGTCCAATTAGAAAAACACAAGTTTGTTGGGTTCCAATATCTATTCGTAAATCTTATAAACGTGAAGTGTTTTGTTATTTGGATGATATGGAGGATTGTCATATTCGGTTGGGAAAATCATGGCGACAAGAAGTTCAAGGTTTTTATGATCTAGGGCGTAATTTACTTTTTCTTATGGGAAGGAAAGAAAATTGCTATGACTCAATCCGAAGTAAAACCACAATTACCAAAGCCCAAGGTTATTGTGGATGACAAGATTTTGAAGGATGAAGTTGTTGAAGAGTATGTCGAGAAAATCCAAGAATCTAAAGTCCCTTCGCAACATGAAGACAAGATTTCAACTTTAGTGTTGGAAACAACAAATAAAGATGGTACCTTGAAGAATTGTGAAGAAGAAGTTATGGGTTTTACTGGAGATGAAGATGTGAAGGATTTTGATGATGAGTTAAACATGGATTCCGTAGACATCAAGAGGTTAAAGGTTTGTGATTTAGATCATGGGTTAACTTTAAAGAATATTATCAAGGATCCAATTAAGTTTTCAATGTTGAACAAAGTTGATAAGGAGTACACAAACCGATGTTTTGGGTCATGGGTTGATCGTTGGGAATGTGGAAGACGTGTTATAAAAGATAAAGGTTCTCAAGTTAATTTGAAGCGCAAGTCTACTCAAGATAAGGTTCGTCGTGAGAAGATGTTCGAGGTGGATGAAGCTTTTGACAGTGAGAACTCGAGGGCGAGTTCTTTTTAAGTGAGGGAGAATGATAGGGACGAGATTCGTGATCAAAACATGAATATCGTTTTAACTATAGCATTGGGCTAACCCCGAGGTTATGCCGTAATTCGAAGCCTTACTTACGCCGTAATTTAATTATAATAGTTTCTAAGCTTACGGAGTCTTAGTTACGCCGTAGTTAGTATAACTACTTACGCCGTAACCTATGTCGGATTCAGTTTCTTTATTTAAGTTTAAGAAGATTCTAGATGTAATTTAATTACTTTCTCTTCAAGTTTGGTTTCCCTATAAATATAGGGGTTATTATCATTGTAATTCACTTTGAGTCATTAATAAAATTGTCTTTTAGAGTTTATCTCGTATTTGGGTTTTATTCCCGCAAAGTGCGCCTTGGTTTCACCCTTGAATTAGGGTTTATCTAAATTCGCTTCCGCGCGTCCCGTGTCACTAATCCCCTTAACATACTTTATGAGAGACCATGAACATCATTATAACAAAGAACCATTTGATTGTTGTACTTGCAGATGTTTTTTCTCCGTTGAAACTAATTTTTTCAGAGTTTTTTCCTAGGTCCGGATCCCGGTTCAAATGGTTGAACCAGTCGGTTCGATCACGTTTTCAAAACACTTCTTGCAGTTAATGGAAGATATAAGAAGATGATAAAATTTCCATCCCACAAAAACAAAATTTTACAAACAAGGCCTCCCAAAGACATTCACCAAATGGCCGCTCCTTGAAAAGCAAAATGGGAAGCCCTGCATTTATGGGAAAAAAAGGATATCATTGAAAAGAAGAAGCCATCAAACAGTATATAACCATCTCGTTTATTACAACCCTATCTCCGTGTTGACAAACAAGAAGGATAATAAAAGATGAGAAGATGATGAAAATAATTGAAAGAAGAAGCTTTCAATGAAAAAGATTATATATATATATATATATATATATATATACACACACACACTAGCAAGGTACCCGCGCGATGCGGCGGCGGGTACCCTGTGACTATATTTTGCAGCAAGCAAAGGTTGTTCGATAATTGAGCATTGAAAGCCGACCCACTATTGCAATTAACCCTAAAATGATATGACTAATGTTGCCATACTTCTCTTCATTCACCAGCCACTTTGTCTTTCACGGTTTTACAGACAATAACTCGGTAGCTTAATTCAACGAACTCAATACTTCAGCCCAATTCGAAGTCACAGTTCAAAATATCAACCCAATATTTATCCGTAGTTCAAACTTTATTCAGCCCAAAATATCTTCACAAATAGCCTTGTTACCCTAGCATCTTAAACACATTTCATACGCCTCCTTTTCACAAAATAACCACCACACATCATTTCATTTACTTTACTAAAAAACTAACACCAAATGCTCTTATTATTTTTTTCTTGCTAAATCCGAATCACAAACACCCTATCTTTCTTTCTTCTCAAAACAACACAATCCAAACCAAGAGATAATCACGAAACCCTTGTTCCTTCATCCAAACCACGAACATAAACACGTCTTTTGTAGTTCTCGTTACTTGACTCTTTTCGGCTTCAAGATCTTTTGAAATTGAGGTATTGGGTAAGCTGTTTTCTTTCTTTTTAGCCGAACCACACAAATCCATGAAATAAGCCTTGAACCGTGGCTTTGTTGTTATTGTTTTGTTGGTTCTTGGTTTCAAGAGATCGATGATGGGTTGTGTTAGATCGTTAAAGATCTTAGATTATTTTTATTGTATTAAGTATGTTGTTACGTGAGATGAGAATGTTGGGTTATGTTGATTGACTATGAGGAAAAGATGTTGTAGATTAAACATGGATTTGTCGTTCTTTTTCTTATTGTAAGGAAATAGGTTTATAGGTTAGTTTGTAGATTTGTTATGTATTAGATGTTTATGATCAGTTGTGATTATTTTGATTTGTTGACTGTAGTTGATTGTTATTCTTCTTGCTAGTTTCTTTTCATTGACTTTTTCTTTTTAAGTTTTTATAATCTCATATTTATATAAAAAATATTATATATCCTTTTTTTTAATAATATCTTAGGTTTTTTGTTATACAATATTTTTTTACATGAATTATTTTTTTCAAGGTGAGCAAGAAGCATCTCGATGAATCTAAAAATTGTGAAAAAAAGAGGCCGGAGGGAAAAAAAAGGCTAGAAAGAAAAATTAAAAAGAAATAAAAAAAAAAAAAAAAAAGGCTAGAGGAATTATGAGTATGTTTTAATGGATGAAAAGTTTGTACCATATGCTTTATCATGTGTATGTTTTAATTTTATGTTTTAGGTGCATTTAATGAAGAGAAAGTGATCCTTTTGAAGCTTGATTTGTTTGTACATAGTGTTTTATTAATTATACATTTTATCAAAGGGGTGTTTTAAAGATGACATTAATTATAAATGTTGACCGGTCAATATGTGTAAGTGTTTATGCATAAATTAATTGTACATGTAGCTTAAGTAGTTGTATTCACTTAAAATTTATATATGGAAATCTTAAAAAATTAGAGGAGAGAAGGTGCTAAATGCTTTATAAGTAGTGTATATATATATATATATATATATATATATATATATATATATATATATATATGTGATCATGAAAAAAACCCACTTTGGTAGAAAAGTGTACAAATCAGCTCTTCCTTCCCCTTCTTTTTTTTTTCACACAAAACTACAAGGACCTAATTGTATTTTCCTTTATTTTTTAAGGAGGTTTTGTAAATCTGCACCCTACCCCCATCCCCACCCCCCGCACCCCTTCCCCCCCCCCCCCCCCCCCCCCCCCCGAATTCTTTTTCCCCGCCAAAAAAACTTTTTTTTTGGGAAAAAAAAAACTTTTTTTTAGGTAAAAAAAAAATTTTTTTTTTGGCCAAAAATTTATAACCCTGATGCACATTATTTTTTAGTGCATCTCAGTTATAAAAATTGGTCCATCATAGTTATAACTGAGATGCACCAATTTTTATAACTGATATGCACTAAAAAAAAGTGCATCCGGGTTATAAATTTTTGGCGGGAAAATTTTTGGCAAAAAAAAAAAAAAAAAATTTTTTGCACCAAAAAGAATTTTTTTTGGCGGGAATTTTTTTTTTCCGGGGGTGGGGTGGGGTGGGGTAGGGGTATGTTTCAAAAAATACCCATGAAGTTTGAGATGTTTCAAATTAAACCCTATAACTTTTTTTCTCACTTTTCTCTAGAACCTTACCCTATATATATATATATATATATATATATATATATATATATATATAACCAAGGTTTTCGACATTGTTTTCGTTTGTAAGTGTGGAAGCCTCTCGTTCGAATTAAGAGGGTTTAATTAGATGACTAGGTTAATATGATCGAATCTTAGTTGTGGGCTTAAACCATTAGGTCTAGAGTTATGTTGTTAATTTCTTCTCTAAGCTACGTTTTATTATAAATGGGCATAAAATATACGATTAGAAGCTCAATCAACTAAACTCATTTACTATTTTATAAAGATGTGAGATATATGCAAAACAAGTATCACTTAAAAAACAAATAAGTCAATATCAACCATCCATCCATCTTTCATCTTATGGCTAAGATCAAATCAAAAAATAATAAAGGGAAAGTAAAATTGGCATTTTAGCTCATTTAATATAAAAACTCATTTTTCACTTTAAAAAAAAAAACAACATATCTTGCAAATGGTAAATCTTCAAGCTACGAAAAATACACCATCGCGACGAGAAAAAAATTATCTTTCTATAGATATGCATTGTTATATACTTTCGACGAACTTTTTTTTTTCAAAATTCCGTCCAGAAAAATCCCAAGGGATTCGTAAAAAATCCCATAGGATTCGTAAAAAGACGATTTTTTTTTTTCAAAATTTCCGTCCAGAAAATTCCCACGGGATTCGTAAAAATCCCATGGGATTCGTAAAAATACGATTTTTTTTTCTTCAAAATTTCCGTCCAGAAAAATCCCACGGGATTCGTAATGAAATCCCACAGGATTCGTAAAAAGATGATTTTTTTTTTTCAAAATTTTAATCCAGAAAAATCTCATGGGATTCTTTTTTCAAAATTTTCGTCTAGAAAAATTCCACAGGATTCGTAAAAAAATTCAACGGGATTCGTAAAAAGACGATAAATCACAAAAGATTCAGTATGAATCTCATTGGATTCTTTGGTGCATCCCATGGGATTCATTGTGTATCCCATTAGATTCTGTATGAAATCACAAGGGATTCATTGTAAATCCCATGGGATTCTATATAAATCCCATTGGTAATTTGTATAAATCCCATGAGATTCTGTATAAATCTCATGGGATTTATTGTGAATCTCATGGGATTCAGTTTGAATCTCAAGGGATTCATTGTGAATCCCATGGGATTATTTAGTGGATCGCATGAGATTCTGTATGATTTACCTTGTCGATAAAACACAAAGGATTCTGTATGAAATCACATGGGATTAAATATGAAGGGATTCATTGTGAATCCCATAGGACCTTAAAAAAAGAAACCAAAAGATAACTATATTTAGGTAGAAACATTTAATAAAAAGTAAATATAATATATTCGAGAAAAACGTGTCAACATTATTTCCAATTAAGGATTTGTAAAATATAAAATATAAAGTCCGTAATTTTTTTCTTTTGTTCCCACGGGATTCGTAAAAAAATCCCATAGGATTTTCATTTTGCTTATATAAACTGGAAGTACAAAATCACTTGAGATGCTATTTTTGTTGTGTAATGTTATGAGAAAAATTCTTATTCACTTTGAATATATCTTGTTTACTTTGAATATATAATATTTGTTACTTATATTCTATTTGATCACATAGGTAATCTCTGTAAATCCCATGTGATTCTGTATAAATCTCATGGGATTCTGTATGAATCTCAAGAGATTCATTGTAAATCCCATGGGATTCAGTATGAAACTTAGGGATTCATTGTGAATCCCATGGGATTCTTTGGTGCACCCGAGCCCTAAAGGCAATATGCAAAGTTCTCGTCCATTCAGAGTATACCAAAGATAAATGTTATGTTCAAAAAACCCACATAACTTAAATAATAGTAAAATTAAGTGTTAAAAGTATTTTCGTGGTCAAGCCATCAAGTAAATATATTTTACGAATCTTCAGAAAAGTATAAGCAATATGTCTTAGGAATTCTATTATGCGACTGGTTAAGTCATCAAGCAATATACATCAGTTGGTTTTGGTGTTAATAATTTATTACGATGCATCATATATTCGTCACCACAGATCCGGCATCCTCCACTATTTCCTTGCCTTGATTACTTTCAGATTCATCCTCCACGTATTCGACCACCACGAATCCCGTCACCACAGATCCGGCCACCCCCGTCACTTATAAGGTTGATTTTGATCGGTAAGTGGCAACGAAGAACGATTGGAGCACCGAATCATGTTTTTATTGTGCTATTTCGTCTCGAATGTTCATTGTTTAGCATTAATTTTGATCAATTTCGAATTGGGCGGTTAGGGTTTGTAATTTGGGGAAAACATTGTTGGTGAGAGTAAAGGATAGTTGTGTGTGAAATGAAGAGGTGGAATGAATAGATTGATATTCTCAAAAATGCCCTTCTATAAGTAATTATATTAAAATAACAATTAATCTACACCTTTAGATTTAAAAAAGATGAATGGTTGAGATCTATTGATTTGATCTTTAGATAATTTTTGTTTCGTATTAAACTTTTCTCATTTTACAAATCTTGTTTAATATTATCAAGCTTGACTGGAAAAATAGGAAATTAACAATGTTCAGTAATGGGTTATACCAAATTCCCCCATTTATTTTATGCAACATAAATTAGCAAAACATCAGAAGTTACAATCATCCTGATCATTGTGTAGTTTCGACCAAAACAACATTAAACAAGTATATGACCCTAAACAACTAGCAAGACTCTAAATCTTAATTTTCTTTTCCAAAATAGGTATAAAGAAAGATCTCATTCACAAGGATATCAAGCACTACCCGATTTTGATGATCTCAGATAGGTTTAGGAAGGTTTCTTTTAATTGGATAAATGACTTTATTGACGTTGTAATACCCTTTCATATCCAGTCCACTGTAAATCCTTTGTATTGCTTGCTTAGCTACTTGCTATATCTTATATGTAAGCAAAATGGTCTATCCTCATGCATGTTCTTCCTACTTATCGTACTCATATGCATAAAACATGTGTTCAAATGATAGGATGAGATACTGAGAAAATAAATATGTGCATTCGTCTTGTCATTTTATTGTGTTGGTAAAAGAATAAGTAGCAACAAAATCTAAGAGGATATAGCAACGTTAGTATATATATACCAACTGATGTTGGAAGAAACAATACGTACAATATTAGAAAAAATATCCACAAAAGCTAAGAACTTTGTCTTCATTCTTTCGTTAGCGTGTGTTAGTCATAATATCATACATTTTAAGTTCCGGAATTACTTAAAACAACGAAATTGTTTTAACAACCCAGAATGTATATAAATATATAATAGTGATGAATATTATTAGTAGATAAATAGGCTCAATCACGGCTTGTTGGTTTAGAATATCTATGATTTCACCATTATTTAGGTACCCTAAACCCGGACTTGGGGCATATTTATCAACTAATATAAGTTGAAGTATTAACCGGAAAATAACTAGAACCTCATCTTTTATCTTCTCTCAAATTATTATCAATCATAATTATTTGTAACCAAAATTCAATAATGAGAATGATATGTATCCAATTCAAAGCTAGCTATAAGGAGTCAAATTAAATCATATACGACAGAAAATGTTGCATGGCTGCATCAAGCCAATCTATTATCAACCTTTGTCACGATACCATGTTACATCATATTTTATTTGTGTGTGTCCAAAAGTACATACATGCATGAATGATCATGACATCATCATCGCACTTATCATTTCACTCATTCAACTCTCTATAAATACCTCCTCAATCCACACTTCTCTTCAAACTTCTAATATCACACACAAACATAATAACTCAAATAGAATAAAAGAAATGACATCAGTGCCAAAGGCGACAACAACTGGTGGTGGTGGAAGTAGGTGGTGTCCAACGCCAGAGCAAGTGATGTTGTTAGAGGGAATGTATAGAGGAGGCTTAAAAACACCAACGGCAACTCAGATACAACAAATTACGGCAAGACTATCGATTTACGGAAAAATACAAGGCAAAAATGTATTTTATTGGTTTCAAAATCACAAAGCTCGCGACAGACAAAAGATCCGAAAGAAACTCGCCGCGTTGTACCAACAACATCGTCTTTATCCTCCTTCTCATGATCATTCATTTCTTCCTCTTCAGCATCAGGTAAATGCCTGTACGATTAGAGTACATGATTTTTAGTCGCACAATTACGAGTGTTTGCATGAAAGCCATTAAATCTGGATTTTTTTCAGTATAGCTTGTCTAAAACTTACCAGCATTATTTATCAACTACACGTAATCTTTTTCAAAATAAGTTCCCAAACACCCCTTAGTTTTCTAATCTTTTTTGTCAACAACCAAGTTAATAATTTTTGTGGTATCTTTTTATAGGGTTGTTTCTTGGTTTTTGTATCTAAGGGAAGTATAATAATTTAGGTTGACCGGTAAATGTTTTTTGGAGTTTCCGTAGTTTAGCTTCAAGTTTGAGTTTAGTCATTAAGGGTCTCGTTTCCTTTAGTTTCACTATTTTCGTTGTGGTTTTGCAATCTCTAGCTCCTCGCTGTTTTAAAGTGTACAAATCTTTTGCCGTTAAATAGATAACTTCTTGTTCTTTCACTATATTAAACATTTGGATCTTTAGGTTTTTTCGTATATGGGTTTTGATTTTGAGCTTTCATCTTTCTTTTGTGCATATATACTTATATACTTTTCTTAGGTTTCTGCAAGTAGTTCATATTATTAAAGACATTGAAGAAATGATAATTTTTGCATAAGAAAGAAATATCTTAGATTACTTAAAAAATGATCGACTTAAATCATCCAAGAAAAATTATTGCTTTACAATAATGGTCAATGATATTTATTTAATAATTTTGATTTTTTTGGAATTAATCTGTAACTAATAAATGATTTTTGTTATATTATTCAACTTTCAATACCTATGTATAGATTACCGTTTATAGCTTATATTAATTTCCATTTACATTACCCTAACAATATTTCATGTGCATAGGTTGCTGGAATTGAAGATACAACAGTATGTAAACCAGTGGTCAGCAATTGGAAAGTGGATCTCCCATCAGATCAAACATGCAACTTCATGTGTGATTGTCCACTTATGTCAATGATGATGATGGATCATCATGGTACAGCTCCATATTACCCAAGAGTACCACCCAAGACACTACAACTCTTCCCTGTCACGACGACCACTACCGACGATCTCAAAGAAGACGAACAATCCACCACAACCTCCAAACCCTAGCCTTGTTTTGACTACAATCGATCATAGTCATTTAAAACACTTGTGTGGTTGCAAGATTAGCTGTTCTAATCCTGGTCATGATTCTTGATATAGTAGTAAAAGATGAGAAACAGTTAGGGTAGACTAGGGTTAGGGTTAGGTATTAAAAATAAGTTGTGGGTTTCTGTTATGTCACTAGACCTTTGCATGGCAGGGGCAGTAATGGTACTATATATAAAGAAAGATGAAAGATCTGAATTGCCTAATAAACTAGCATTCAGTATGTTTTTGTTGATGAAAATTGAAGTCTCTATTTCATAATCTTGGAGTATGCAATGGGATTGCCAAAGTTTCTTTGTTTGGTTATGGTGGTGTGTATGTGTGAGTTTTAATTCTTGATTGTTAGACACAGTAAACAAGACACATATTAAGCAGACATAGTACCTTGGGTTGGTGGTAAAGTTTCAGATGGTCATCAGTACTTTATGATATATGCATAGAGCCATAGACATGTCTTTAAAAAGTCAGCATTAATTTACTTGTCTTACAAGACTGCCAGCAGCTAGAAAAGTAAAGTCAATTGTATTGGATGAAAATGTAAAAACCATCACACTACACTCCACCAATAACAACAATCATCTAAAAGTGTATATGTACTTTTATATTGTTGCAAAACTAAAAAGTCGTATATATATTCAACACTAAATAGACATACAGTAACATATATGTTAAATTGTAATCGCTAGTTGTATACTTGTATACGTAGTTTTAATTTGTACCATGTCATAAAATTCCAATTATTTAAGCGTAATATGGTTTGATCAATAATCATTATCCTTTTACATTATATACAGAAACCCAAATTCATCCCACATATAACAAGAGGATTTTGGTAAGATATCTATGCCTGAAATTCCATTTGTTTTATAAAAAATACAGATATTAACATCCGTCACACTACTCAGTAGCATTTTTTCCGGTTTGGGCATATAATTAAGAAAGAAATTGACCTTTGGTGTATGCATTTAGTTTGAATGCTTCCTACAACATGGCTGCCCCCCACCCATGTATGTCAGTATACATGGTTTGATTTGTAACCAATGGGCATTTTGCATAAGGGTTTCTAAGTGTAATCTGGGCCATTAACGAAGAACTGAAGGGAATGTTCAAGTCCCATCAAGGACAAAAAGATGTAGTGTACGTGGATATGTGAAACTAGCTTTATAAAGTCCCTAGAAGCATAAATAGACTGGAAAACTTCGCTATACTTTTCAAGTCCCATCATGGACAAACGGATGTATTAAACTAGCAAGCCGCTAGAAAACGGGAATAAGATTTACAATTTGGAACAAACATTAACCGGTTCTATTGTCAAGCCAACAAGATTGAAAATTACTACTTCTATGAGAGATACACAAATTTGTGAAACTAGCTTTATAAAGTCCCTAGAAGCATAAATAGACTCGAAAACTTCGCTATACTTTTCATGTTATTACAAATTTTAACTGCATATATATAGTTTCTTTATACACTATAACAACTAACATGCACAATATATGGCAAGAAGCTAACAGCGAGAAATGATTTGTTACATATTATTAAAGATTGGAAGTAGGCTTGACATATATATAGTTTTTTTTTTTTTTTTTTTTTTTTTTTTTTTTTTTTTTTTTTTTTGTAAAGAAAACAAATTATATGTAATTGGTTACTTTACATATATAGGTTGCACACTTGCACTACAGTTCGACCCACTAGGCTTTCACTTTCCTGCTCTCCCATATACAAATACAATTGTAAGAGAAGAGTTTTACATGATCTCCTAAAGTTTTTTTTCTGGGTGTTTCTTAAATTTAGCTAGAAGTTGCTTTATTTCTATAACTTCATAACTCCTGTTTTTTAAAACTGCGTCAACTCATCTAGAATCAAGGCGTTGCATGAAAATGTCAATACCTTGCAACGATCCGCTATACTAAAAGAAAAATGCTAGACCAACTTACAAAATCATACAAAAGATTCACTCGCTGAGATAAGAGAGATGAAAGAGAAACTGCCAGAAAATGTACCAATCACCCAGCAAGTGGCTTTTTTGTGTGAATTTTATAAGTGGGTCTAACAATGCTCATCCTAAAAATGCCTTCTAGTTTGTTAGAAGTCTCGAGACTCCAGATTTCACCATCTTGTAATTATAGGAATCTACATTTCTCTTGAATTGATAATCCATAAGGAAAGGTTTTACACAAAAAAAAAAAAAAAAAAAAATCATCATGATCACATTCTTCTAGAGTTCCATAAAGATTTTTATTATCCTAATTTAAATAAATTAAATTAATTGCTAATCACGAGTAATTATAATTTGCATTACAAATTGAGTACCTTTATCACTTTATGTACAATAATTAACTCAAATTCGCCCCCTAACACCATAATATACAAAAATCGTAGATGTCTTGGTTTTTATTACACGTGAACTATGTTTCGCCTTTGATTTCGATGGCAATTTTACCACTTAATGAAAGTTTTCAGAGTAGAATATTCTTATTTTATTACTTCATGAAAAGCTGTCCATAAGCCACAAATTTAGCAAATAATGAAAGATCCATCATAACTATTTTTTCCTTTCGAAAAGTTCTAATTAGAATGAAGACAGGCCCAAGATAACATTTTGTTAGGCCAATAGAGTTTCAAAGCAGGGTCCGCCCAATGACAGCCCTCTTGTCTATTCACTTTTGGGACTCCATATGTTTCGCTTTCATCCCTTTTTTATCTTCTCCCCGTAAATAATTAACAGTAAATATTTATACAGACAAATAACAAACTAAAGTACCTCTTTTATATATTTAGGGACAAATAAGTTGAAAACTAATGACCAATCAAAATGCTCGAATTTGAATTTGATCAATCAATATGCTCAATTGAAAAACTGAAATCGTGAATTTTCGATGGCCAATTCATACTTTCACGCAATACTAAATCGTGTAGAACGCTATATTCTTGTTAAAAATAACAATCGACTCATATATCACGATTAGATAAATACATATTCGAATGTCACCCCTATATTTGTTTATCCAAACATTTCAATCACTCCACTGAAATAAAGAACTAATTTCAAACAAGTGTTTTTAATTATTGATTGCATTCTTTTCTAAATCAGTCTTTTAATTATTGATTGCATTCTTGTTGAAATTAGTCTTTTAATTACTTTATTGTATTGTGGCTTGTAACATCCAAACGAGTGTTTTTAACATGTTCAACATATCGTCAACAGAATACATCGAATCATCAACTCGTTACCGAGACCCTTCTAACATGCATACATTCTACCAAAGATATCCTTCAACGTTCCAATGGACAAAAGACCACCCATCTGAATAAGTGCTCGGCGATCTGTCTAACCTCGTGATGACACGAAAAAAATTAGCCACTGATCCAGAGATGCGTGTATATGCACTTACTATAACTATAACTGAGCTGAAAAACATAAAGGAAACATTGGCGGACAACAGTTGGATCGAGGCGATGCAGGAAGAGATCAATCAGTTTGAAATACTGGGTTTATGGAAACCAATTGACAGACCCACCAATAAAACCATCATCGGTCTAAAGTGGATCCGAAAGAACAAACTTAATGAAGAGAACATTGTCATACGCAGCAAGACTCGCCTCGTGACAAAGGGTTACAGAGAAGAGGAAGGAATTAATTTTGAATAGTCATTCACGCCAGCTGTTCGAATAGAAGCAGTCAGGATATTCTTGTCCTTCATCGTCTTTCAGATGGATGTAAAGAACACTTTTTTGAATGGAGGTCTTAAAAAGGAAATGTACGTAAGCCAGCCGGAAGGATTTGAAATCCTGATTGCATCTACAAGCTGAAGAAGGCTCTTTATGGCCTTAAACAAGCACCAAGAGCATGGTATGACGAACTCTTAAAATTTCTACTCGTCAATCATTTTACCAAAGGTATCGTTGACCCAATTTGATTATTAGAATATATGACAACAACATTTTGCTAGTACAGATTTATGTGGATGACATAACTTTTGGCTCCACTAATCCAAAGTTTTCACGAAAATTTGCAAAATTAATGTCTAGCAAATTTCAAATGTCGATGATGGGACCAATGAAAATTTTTCTCGTTTTACAAGTCCATCAGTCCCCTCGTGGTATCTTCATTAATCAGACTCAATATACCTTGGATACTTTGAAAAAACATGATATGGACAATTGTGATAGCATTGGTACTTATAACTACTACATAAAGTTAGATGTTTATTTACATGGGAAATTCGTCTATCTGAAAAAATATCAAAGTATGACCGGGTTTCTCATGTATCTAACAGCCATCCGACCAGATATAATGTTTGTTGTTGGCTTATATGCTCGGTTCCAGGCAAGGCCTACTGAGACTCACCTCAAAGAGGTTAAAAGGATATTTTGGTATTGTTGTTCCAATAATATCATGTCTACCTTAACTAATCTAAGAGAGATAAAGTGGGTGTGAGCACTTTAGAGTAGAGAGAGAAACAAGAGAATAATAAGAAAGTCTCACATTCATAAAGAGGAGAACACACACCTCATAACCCATGAGGTAGGCGTATTTATACCCAACGTATAGCCAAGCATGCTATCGTAGATATACAAGTTCTGCGATAGTAACATGCTGTCGCAGGATACAACTTACACAACATACCCTAATCTATAACAAAAGATAAATAGAAGTCCTTAACTAATGATTTGCACTTTTCGTATTCCAATAATCTCCCCCTAAGGGTAGATCATTCGGGTCTTCTATTTATGGGCATTCTGTCGGGCCAGCTTCGAAATCAAATTCTTTGTTCCATTCTTCTCTATGATGCTTGAAGCGTTAGCCTTTCACTAATCACATTCACAACCCTTGTCAACTTACGATGATTGCTTGCAGTCATCTCAATCTGTAGTTTCTCCACCTTTCTCTTAATTCGCTCAAGTTTCCTTAGAATCCACTTCAAGGTACTATAGGAGAACTTGGCTACTTCAACGACTCTGAACAATCTTTTCTACTTCTTATCGGTCACATATATAACACATAGTCCAAGGCCGGGTCTTGTGAAGCATGTCCAGCTCTTGACTTTCTGAATACCGATGCAAGTTAACATTGGAGGAGTCAAGTTGACTTTCCTTTGTTAGCTTTCAATTCCCATCTAGAAGTCTTCAATGTGAGCCACTACAATATAAGCTTTCATGAATATTTGAACTAATTCAATCACATCTTGATCAATAGCTTTCTTGTTGAAGCAGTCTCTTCTTCTCTTAAGAATATCTTCAAGACAATGAGGATGAAGATTTATGTAATCAACTTTAGTGAAGTAGTAATGTTGATTATCTGTACGAACAACATGATATTCAACATATCCGTTAGAATGTTGATATTCTGAGTTAACTTCAACATATCTGAGGATTTTGTGCTTCGAGAAGACTTCATCACGAGGCTTGCTTTTGATTTGCCTTAGTCGATAGAAACCCCTCGATATTTCATTAACATTGATTATCCTGATAAATGCGTCGAAGTTGTACTTCTCACGATCAACTTCTACTTTAGAGAATATATCCAAAAATCTTTCTTCTTCCAGAAATGGTTCAGAAATCTCCTCATAAGTTGCAACTTCCTTTGTCGACGATTGGTATTCTTTTGGACCAATAAGCATATACTTGAGATCGTCGTTGAAGTATGGAACTAAGGGTGCGGTGTCAGATCTTGGAACTCTGGGAATCTGTTTCCACAAGGGAGAGCGTTCTCTTCTTTTCTTCTCTGTAATATTTCTTTCAATTGTTGAAGAAGTAGACACGCCAAGAGCTTTCGAGACTTCTTGATCGACAAGTCTTGTATTAAAATCTCTATTGCTTTTGAACTTGTATATCACCGAATCATATACGCTCTTAACTCTTTGTTCCAAATGATCATCTTCCCGTATGTTTATCCCAAAACTTTCATGCATATTGGAGAACATACTGTCAAGTCTTTCTGTTGTAGGATCTCTGATTTGTTCTTCCATTTGTATCAGATCCTTTAATACATCTTCAAACACATCATCGTCATCTTCATCAGAAACATCAAATCCCCCGAGCTCTTGAGGTATTTCTCCTTCCCGATAAATTATGTCATTCCAAAAGTCCTTGTCACCATCTACACCTTCATTCTGAGTCTCAACCTCAATTGCATCATTGTTTATGTTCACATCTTCTTGTTCATTGGTTTGTTGTTTTGAACCCGATTTATGTTGTTGTTGTTGTTGAGATGAAGCTTGTTTGTGTGTTGAGAAGGTTGTAGTGGTTGTTGTTCTTGGTCTTTTGGTGCTTCTCTCCCCCTCAGGATCATCCTGATCGGGATCATCTTGATCGAGATCATCCTGATCGCACCTACGTGACTGAGGATGACATTGACTCTCCAACTCGACGACCCTAGATGACAACCCTTTTACATGTTTGATTGCCTTAGAGTTCAGCTTGTTCATTTGCTTCTTGAGGTTTTGAATTTGATTGTCAGCTAGAGTTGGTGCCGATGGTTGAGCCTCGGGTTCCGGTAAACCTTTGTAAATGTTGGGATGTGCTTTCAGTAGTGAACCATCATTTAAGAACTTATCTAACATGAGTTCTGAGAGTCGTTCCAGAGATAAGGTTCTTGTTGATGATGACGGTCCAGCTTGAGATTCACTTTTTCTTTGAGCTGTGAATCTTGACTCCATGTCAGCTCTGAGCTTTCCCACTACTTCATGAAAATGTGATGTTGTGACAAGTAGTACTAGTTCAGCTCGGATTCTTTAAAACAATGTTGAAGTGGGCATTGTGGGTATGTGTTTAAGATGAGATGTTGATGTTGATTTTTGTGGAATGTGAGTTGGAGTTGGGGTTGTAGTTGTGTGTTGTTGTTGTTGTTGTTGGTGGTGGTGGTGGTGGTAGTGGTAGTAGTGGTGGTGGTAGTGGAGGTTCGACATCAATAATGATGGTAGGGTTGAGTTGGTGTTTCTCAGTGGACCTAGACCTACTGGTGTCAATCTTCGTCTTCGTTCTAATCTCCAGTCTATGGGTGTTATCCCATCCCCCTTATCATCTCCGTCATCGTCATCATGACGGTCATCACTAAACCTAAACTCCTCACTATCCTTATTCTCCTTAGAAGGTTCACTAAACTCCTTATCCTTCCCCACATCATCTTTACCTTCATTTTTTCCCTAGATTCCTCAACATCATCCTCTTCTTCTTTTAACTGCGATAATTTTCTTCCTGTTTTAGTCCTTTTCCTAGCAGTTGTCTTCCTTATTGTCCTAGTGGTTCCTACATTGGCGCTAGACTCTATTTTGACCCTAGGAGCATTTACTAACTCCATATACTCCGTGTATGCATGTGATTCCTTGTTTGCAAGTTCAAACAAGCCTTGTGGTATTGGCATGGGTGCTTTTGTGGTAACAATAGAATCACCACTCGTGCTGTGCATATATGGCACTTTTACTGTTGGATCTGCTTGCCTTCTTGAGATGGTTGGATGTTGCCTCATGAATTGAGCAATCATTAACTTGAAGTATCTGGCAAAATGAATGCATACGTTCTTCTTCTTCTTTGTTCTTCGGACATGATCCACAACATCTATCCATATCATCTTAGCATAATCAAAGTGACACTGCTTCACTATACCATACATGATTTGTTACAGTGTTGTAGTGCCTCTATCCATTCATGTTTCTTTGCCGGTAATGCACTGATTTAGAATTGAGAAGAGCATAGCCCACCTCGCAGGAAGATATTTTCTCTTGAATGCTGACAAGACTTTGAACATGGTCAGACCTTCAACATCTTTATCGTAACCTAGCTCAATGAAGAATTCTTTGAGCTGATTCACTGTTGGTGGTTGTTCATAAGCTGTAAGGTTACCATGTTTTGTAGCAGGAAGATTCAGTGCAGTATGAAGATCTTCTGACGTCAATGTTATCTTTCGTGTTTCAATTGTACTTTGGATTGTGTCGGGTTTTGTTTCTTTTAGAAACACAACATGACGCCAGAATTTTTGTAAGTATATCATTGTAGTGGTAGAGTCGGATAATGATAGTATAGGATAAGTGGGATGATTTTGTAGGATTTCGGGAATAATGGGGTGATCACATTCAAATAAGGAGATGCGGAATCGATGATTGCATTCACCAACTCTGATGTATTCAGCTGTAGGTACAAGTTCTTCATTTGTGGGGAGTTGTACAACTGGAGCATCCTCTTGAATGTTTTGTGGTTGATCATGAACTTGTTCTTGAGCCCTTTTTGTTGTTGATTCTGAAATGACATGAAAAGAATAAGTATATGGATAAAATTTACATTTATTTATTTTCACTCTGTTTGTTTTTGTATGCTCTGGCATTTCTTTTTCGAATGTATTTCTTCTTTTTTTATTCTTTTTTTCTTCTTATGCTTTCTTGCTTTTATAGCATAAACGCATGCTCTTTTCTTTTCACATGCCACTTAAATCTCTCTGTCTGTTTTTATTTTCCTCACCAGAAGTTTGTTTCTTTGTGATACTGATGAGTTCATAAAAACTCATCATTTTTGTCCTGTTTAAAATACAAAAAACAGTTAAAAACACACAGAAACACCACATAATACTACAAATATCTTTGAAATGTGTTTTTATATGTTTCAGGTGCAAAAGGATTGAAAACAGATGAAAAACGTGCAAAGTTTGCACAATTGGCAAAATCAGTCCTTGAACTTTCAAGAAATGTCAGAAATGGTCCCTGGGAAAGTTATTTTGAAGAAATGTCAACAAAAGTCCCCCAGGAATCATGAAATAACAAATTTTACCCTTGAAAGTTCAAAATTGCACAAATGGCAAAACAGGTCCCCCAAGTTTCAAAACTTGTCAGTTTTAGTCCCTGGTAGTTTATTTTGGAAAGAAAAGTCAATTTTAGTCCTTGGGAATTCACAAAGTATCATAATTAATCCCTGGATAAAAAGTTTGAGGAATTTACAAAATTGGTCCCTGAAGTTTCAAAAATGGCAAAAATAGTCCCTGGGTATTTAAAAATGGAAAATTATCAAAATATACCCTTGTACTATTCATAATTAACAAATCAAGTCATTTTTGATTAACTTTTGGAAAATTACACTTTTTACCCTCAAACTTTATAAATTTGGCAAAAATGGTCCCCGAGTGTTTTTAAATTGGAAAAATATTAAAAAGACCTTATAATATTTTTAAATGGCAAAGAAGGTCCTTTGTGATATAATTTGGAAAAGTTTCAAGTTTGGTCCCTGGAAATCAGATTTTACAAGTTTAGTCCTTGGGCTAAACTTTACAAAACCAAACGGATCAAATAAATAACAAAATCTAAAATCCAATCCAAGAAAAAAAAATAAGCCTGGTCCATATTAAATCCAAAAGCCCAAACAACACCGAGCCCATTCCCCTTTTTGTTAACACGGGCATTGACCCGCGTTGACCAACACCACATCCACCTTCTTCAACCTTCCCCCCTTCCTCACCTGCTGCATCACCATCCACCATACACCACCCCCACTTGCCATCACCTTTCCACCTCTAGTCCACGTGTAACCCTCTCCAAGAGTCCTCAAACCTCAGCTTTGCTCCACAATTGGACACGTACCACTCCACCATCCCTGCATCACCCCTACACACCATACTACACCACCATCACCCATGACACCTCATTTGGTTCCCTTAACCCCCCATTGTCACATCAGAAGCATTAAATGCTTGAAAAATGGCTGCAAGCAACCTATGTGGGTTTTGGCGCCAAAATATCTTTTAAACAGATGTACTTAAATTAGATGCGTGTCAAGGTTGAAGAGTGGTGGGATTTGATCAAGAGGACACCTGGAACACTTTGGAGTGCTATAAAAGGAGCAAGAGACTGAGGAAGAAGATATAGTTTTTAGTTTTAATTAATGTATGTCGTTTAAGTTGTAATTTATAATTTCAGTTCAAATTTAAGTTTCCAAATATTGTACTAAGGTTCTAAGGTTATAATAAATCTAATTTCAGGATTTAATTTCAGTTTCATTATCAGTTATAGTTTATGCAGTTTTTAATTTTTCAAATTTCCATATGTACTCAATTAGTTGTTATACAATGTTGTTATAAGGCTTATAATCTCATATAAGTCCTTATACCAACTAATTAAAAGTATTAGAATAGTTAAAATCAATATTCCTATTAAAACAGAAAAAAAAAATATATAAAAAAAAATAGAAAGGAAAATAAGAAGAAAATAAAAAAATCAATGAAGAATGATCAAGAAGATGGAGCAGAGTAAATTTTGGATTGCTCTTGGTTTAGTAGCTTAGTGGTAAGCATTTAGGTCATGTTCCTGGTCCTTGGTTCCATGTTGTGAGCTTGGATGCAATTGTAAGCTCATTTTCCAAATTTTGCATTTCACTGTGTAATTGCTTATATCTGCTCATTTTTTGTTTCTTTGTGCTTATTTGATGTTTGATAGTTATAATATTGCTTAAAATAGATTGCTTGTTAACTAGTTTTCATAATTGCTTTGTATTTTATTTTAAACAGTTAAAATTAGTATTTTAATGATTTATGAGTATTAGTTGTTCATATATGTGTTTGTTTGCTTAAACTAGCTTATCTTATCATATTATAATAAGTTGAATCAGTTTTAATGCCTAAATCAGTCTTGACCTTTGAGAATCACAAATAAGTCTTTTTAAATGAGTGTTTGGCTTAGACTGTTTCTCTAAGTTTGAGGTTGTTTTTGTTGGTGTTTGTTGTTGAGGCAAGTAACAATAGTTCCTAAAGTAACAGTCAAAGCTTAAAATCAAGAGGTCTTTAGTCATAAAGTCAAAATCATGATTAAACTCAATTCATGTGTTCACTGTTAAAGTTCTAAGTTGCATAATCTCTCAAATCTTTGCATAAGTTATTAAAGTGCCTTAAATCAGTTTAATAATAGCATAATATATCATATTCAGTCATTATATTAAGATTCAAGTTCATAAAAGTCAAAATATTACAAAATCTTAAAAAGTCAAATAGTTATAGACTCAGATTTGGTCAGAGTTTTGTGCACTTTCATAGGGTTTAATAAAGTTTGGAAATATAAAGTTCTTGCATTTCTAAGTTATTTTGTAGCCAGTGAACTTGGAACAAAAAGAAAATTGGGATTTCAAACTTGTTTGCTTATTGAATTTTAAGCTTAAAGTTGCCTGGGTGAGATTTTATCTCCCCTGTACCAGGCTTATACACTCACTTTCATAAGCTCACACAATGTTCATTAGTGGACCCTAGGACACCCCAAATAGCTTTTTGGAAAGCTTGGTAGGTTAGCTTATTAGATTTGTGCTTATATTGGATCTCAGCTTATTTACTCTTAGCTTATTTAAGCTTTTAAGTTGGCCTAAATCACTACATGTCTGAGCACTCAGTCTTTGGACTCTATTTCACTAGACCATCCACAGCTCATCAATAAGCCATAAGCATTGCTTATTGGCTTATTGGGAAGCTTAACCACCCAACTTAAGTTTTCAAAGTATAATTTTCATTTTCAAGCCTATTCATTAGGTCTGCTCAGAGTTTTTAATTTGTCTTTCCTTGCTGAGCATACTGATCACTCAGTGTATTCTAGGATTTTTACAAGCTTCTAACAAGCTCTTCAGTGGACCCCATAAGCCAAGCTTGGACTTTTTGAAAAGCCCAATAGCTCAGCTTATTGGAGCTAGCTTCCATTCAAACCCTAGTTCACTCCTGTGGGCCCCACAAGGTCACCAAGAGTTTCCTTTAGGCCTGTTTGGTTGTAGCAGGGTAGAAAGTTTGCTTATTTAGCTTTTTAGCTTATTATAGGGTATCTTTTTAATCATTTCAGCTTATTTTCAGTTCATTTAGCTTAAATCAAACTTAGTTTTAGGATCCATTTGAGGTTTAGCTTATTTGGCATAGCTTATTTAACTTTTTCTTGTGGCTTGTTTCCAAAACCCAACACTCATCACTCAGTATTGAGAAGCTTATTTCCTCAGACCGTCAAGAGCTTATCAGTGAGCTTCTTGAGCTAAACCTTAGCTTATTTCTTAGCTTCCCAGTTCAACTTGAGGGTTCAACTCTAAGTTTTGATCCCTGAACCCCCCAGGGGGCCCCACACAAGCCTGCAAGTTGCCTATGTGACCTGTTAGTTTGGCAGTTGGTTTGGTTTTGCTTATTTGCTTATTTGTGCTTATCCACTATTCTATTTTGTTTGTTCTAGGCTTATTCAAACTTGTTTCATTGGTATTTAGCTTACTCCACCTTTGGTTCCAGTTTGTGAGCTTATTGTAAGCTTTCACAAGCTTAAAATCTCATCTGAGCTTGAAAAAGCCAACTGATAAGCCAATAGGCTCTTACAGAGCTTATTGCTGGGATTCAAAAAGTTTTCTTTCATAAGAGTTATTTAATATTAGTTGTTTTAAAGTTTTGTAAAAAGAAAAATCAAAAAATAAAAAGTAAAAAAATTGGGTGTGGGTGGGAATCGAACCTGGGACCTTAAGGATAGATAGCATGCATAATAACCCCACACCCCTTCCAGTAGCTCTGGGGCACCAGTTCCGTTAAGTCTAGCATTATAAATATACTTAAGGTAGTTTTGGCCAAATAAGCTTAAATAAGCCGTTTGGCTTATAACTGCTTATTCTGATAAGCTGTTAGACCCCACTTATTTTTCCTAGGATCTTTATTGGTTATTTTACTTTCCTGAATTTTTTCATAATTTTTACTGTTCACCTAATAATTATTTTAATTAATCTGAGTTTAATTAGTAATTAGGTAATATTAGATAATTAAATATTTTTAATAATTTTTAGTTAATAACAACATCTTTTTATATTTTTTAAAAGTCTTATAGACCATAGGGTCTTTGTAAAAAATAATTTCATAATTGTTACTGTTCATTTCCTATTTTCTTTAATTAAAATTAGTTAATTAGATCTTAAATAATAAATAAGTAATTAATTAGTTAATTAGCCTAAATATAATTTTTAGAATAATTTTATAATTTTTTAGGATTCCTGTGATGGTTAATTAGTTTTATAAATTTTTTCATAATTTTATAAGTCATTTTGGTAATTTTAGTAATTTAAAATAGTTTATTTAGTTTAATTAAAATACTTAGTAATTAATTAATAAAAAACACATAAAAAGACAAAAATATCTATTTTTAATTTTTTATACTTTCTTCAAGTTCATTTAAGTTTTAAAAAATATTTTTGCAAGTTTTTAGTTTAATTTGTAGTTTTTATTATTTGTAGTTTAAATTAAAGATAATTTTAAATTAAATAGATAAATAGTTTTTATTTAAATAATTAATATTAAATAATAAAATAATCTAAAAAATAATTTTCTTTTTAAATTAAATTTTTCTTTTAAGTTTAAGTTTGTAGAATTTTCAATTTTACCCCCTGTAGTTTAATTTGCATTAAAACTCACCTTTTTCTCTGTACGTCGACGTAAGTTTTAATTTGTATACGTTTTTTTTTTAGTTTACGTAACTGTTTAAAGTTTATTTGCTTATTTGTTTAAATTGTGTAAATCAGTAGTATAAATCAAAACTCACCTTTGCCATTCATAATCACCCGATCCCAAATTTCGTTTTATTACAGATTTCACGCCTCGTTGGGAAATACGACCCGAGGATACATTATACTCCACGGAGCATTAGTCTAAGCTGTTTTTGACTTATTAACCTCTGTTAATAATAATCTGACGGTTCAGCACTGATCAGATACTTTTTCAAAAGATATTTAAGGTATAAATATAACGTTGTTTTATATTGCTCTTGCCTTATTACGTTTATCTAACCGTTATGAAGTTTCGGGAAAAAGTATCAACGTTTGTTTCAAACTTAAGTAGTCTAGTTAAATGATGCGTGGTTTTGCAACCTTGCAAAATTTTTACTTCTCAAGGGATTTTGAGAAGCTTGCAATCCGCACCAGGCAGTGTACCTGACCGATGTAGTATAGTGAGTGGCAAGTACTGGGGGATTGATCATTCTCTCGGGGAATAGTGTTCGTTATAATTGAAAACTAAGTCAATTAGGTCTAAAGGTAAAGGATGATTCTTTTTGTATTTTATATTTTATGAAAGCGGTAAAATCTCGGTTTTGGAAGGAGGGGCAGAATTAGTTGCTAATCAACTAACCCAAAATCTACTACTTAAACTAATGTACAAGAAAAGTAAATTAAGATTCTACAAGGGAAGTGAAGCATGTCTACCTATGATGTATTACTCCTTGTGATTGAGGCAAAAACAATCAACTAAAGTCAACCACAGATGTGGTCAAGATAGTCAAACTCCTTAGGCTCAATGCTCCGTGGAAGTATAGGGTTTCCCCGGGTCGTTATGTCCCGACGAGGTGTGGATTGTATTCAAAACGGGTTTGTGATCGGGTGAATTTGGACGAAAATGGGTATAAGTGAGTTGTGATTGATTACACTACTGAAATATAAAAGAAAATAGCTTAAGTAAGCTATATTAACAAGTGCGTAAAACTAGAAAACCTAGAAACGTTTAAAACCTAAAAACGCGTACGTTGAATTTAAATTTACGTTAACGTACGAAATAAAACGCGAGTTTTGTGAAATAAAATACCTACGGATATGAAAATTACATTTTTACAATCCTAATGATAAAAGAAAATTTTTAGAAAATTAAAAATAATTTTTACACTATTTAATTAATTACTATTAATTAATTACTAATTATTAATTACTTTTTAATTAACTAAATTACACTAATTATTAATCAATTATGAAAATTAACTAGAAAAATAAAAATTAAATTTAGAAAAATCTAAAATATTATAAAACTAATTTTAAAACAGAAAACCTATTTTTTCTACTTTTTAATTATTTAATATTAATTAAAACTAATTATTTAATTAATTTAATCCAAACTAAATTATAAAAAAATACTAAATGACTAAGGAAAAATCTGAAAAAATTTCTAAAATTATTTTTAGTTATAAGGAACCTAAGAAAAATTTAAAAATGAGAATTGCTTATAAATAAACAGAAAAATAAGCCAAATGACGTAAATAGAAGCTATCACTTTATTTATTTTTGTCTTTTTCTTGATTTTCTTTTACAAAACTATTTATCTACTGGAAATAACCAAATAATGTGAAGGTACTTTTTATGAAACTAAAAAATAAGCTCTAGGTGAGCTTATTTGCTTATCAGCCAAGCTAATTGAGCTTTGAAGTAGATAATAAGCTTGAAGAACTAACTAAAAAGCTAAAAGCTGAGAGCTAAAGACAAAAGTCAACTAGACACCAATTCACTATGCTCAAAATGACTCAAAGTAACAACCAAGGCTCATTGAATAAGCCGGAATCTCAAAATAAGCTGTCCAATTCCAATGCAAAACCAAACAGGTCTGCAGGTGATTGCAGGCTTGAATTTACCCACTCAAATGAGCTCAGGACCCAAAAGTGGACTTGGATCCAGTGAGTTCACCATGTGGGCTTTCCAAAATGCCCACAAGCTCAGGAAAAGCTCAAGGTTTGAGCTTGTTGTGGTCTGTGGAAGGTTCAGTGAGCAAAGGCTCAAAGTAGACTTGTGAAATAAGTAGTGAGACTAATAAGTTCAAATAAACTTGAATAAGACCAGAACTTGGACAAACACAATGAAATCAACAACAACAAGCATCAATGGTAACAACAAGATCAATAATAATCATTAAAATCAACAAAAACAACAAGAACAGTCAACAAGGATAACAAAGTAGCAGCTAAGCAAAAACCAATAAGCTCAAATAAGCAGATGAACTATCAAGACCTTATGCAATCTACTAACAACAATAAAAGCAGTAATTGACAACAACTAGAGTAATAAAAAAAACCAATAATCAATAACTCCAACAAAATCTACCAAACTCAGTTGCATACAGCAGCAATGGGCAGAATTGGGTAATTTGAGAGTTAAATAAGCTCACTAAATAAGCATTTCAGGGCAAATAGGAAATGAATCCAACAAATTAGCATGCTCAGCTTTCCAAATTGTCAAAAAACAAGGAGAGTACTCAAGTGGTGAGCAAATCATGAACCAAAGAAAATTGGTCAGTAAGGGCAAAGGCTTGGGTGCAGGGCACTCAAGTGCTCAATCAGTCAACTTTGAGCATGGTTTTTGGCAAGCAAATGTGCTTCAAATTCAAATTTTCTTCTTGATTGTGATGCACTAGCAGTAATTCTCTACATAAAAACAAATTTGAAGTGAATCTACCCACTAATGACCCTTGGAACTCATAAAATGTTTTGGTTCATTTTCCTGACCATGATAACTTTTGACTTTTCACTTTCTTGAAAATATTGACTAAAATGAAATTTAATCACTCCTAGATGATAGGTTATGATGAAATAAGCTAAAATGCAACTAACTTAACCTAGGATAACAGATGTAGAGATGAAATGCAGAATTGGATGTCCTAACTCCTAGCAATTAACAGTAAGATTAAGATTACATGCAAGTTTGACTTTTCACCACTATCTTGCTAGATTTTATGCTCAAACTAACCTGGTGTAACCTAAGGTAATGTGTCTAAACTAGTCTCAACCCTTAAGACCTACACTTACACAGGTTTACACAGGGATCCAAACACCCCTTTAACTAGCACATAACCCTATCTAACATTAATACAAGCTTCTATACTTATCAGCAATAATCTCACAACATCACAAATCAACATTAAGGTTCAAATCAATAGCAAACAACAACTGATAACATCAGACACTCATATCCATAACTCAAACAGATACTATTCAATTTTACTATCAAATTCAATTTTAAGCTACAATACTCATTAATACTGATCATACTAAGTATTAGATCCACTAAAAAGCACAATTCAATAGCTAACAACATCAATGAACAACAACAGATCAGATTCACAAATATACATAAACTGAAACAATTTCATAGAAAACAGATTCAGCTAAGCATGTATGCTAATGATCAAACAATCTTAGTCTTTACTCTAACTACTTGAATATTCATCAAACAGCAACAATCAAACAGTACAATTGCAGTAACATAGATCTGAACTAGATAAAATGAATAAGAAACTAAAAATTGAAAATGAGATCTTTCTAGAATTAAAGCCCTAACTGAAATACGGATATACTCCAACCAAAACCAAGCCTATCTTTTAGATACACTCATTACCATAGAAACATTGTTCTAATCATCCATGACCCATAATCAACATCTTGTACCTCCCTTTGACTTTAGTTGACTAATTTGTATTTAAGAGCTAGAATCTATTTGGACCTTGCTGAGTTTATAAAAGCTTGTAAATGACTTAAAGTGAGCTTATGGAACAGTGAGACAACTATTTTAGTAGCTATGAAACTATAATGAGAAACTAAGTAAGTTGAGCAAATTCAAATTTAAATAGGAAACTTGAGATTTTTATTAAATAACTTTGAGAGTACACTAATACAACTGAGAATACAATTTGAAATCTAAAATTATCACTTGGAAAACTAAATTAAGCTAATTCGACCATTAAATTACACTAAAACTGAAAATTAACTAACTCCTTAATCTTCCTTCTCTTCTTTCTTTATAATGACCCAGATAGGGTTTCTGAGCAATCCCACTTCAATTGGGACCCTTGGATGAAGATAAGATGATCTCAACCATTCATTTGGATTTTGGCAGGAAATTGAGGTGTTGTAATTTGGCTCTTAGCTTCTTGGCAGGGGGGGGGGGGGGTTGGTGTGTAGTGTTTGTTTGGAGGTGAGTAGGAGGGGTGTTTGAGTGTGTCAGTGGATAGGAAGGTGGGAGTGTGATGATGGTGTTGGTTTTGGTTTGTAGCAGGTCACGGGGGAGGTTTGGAGGTGGAGGGTCAAAGCTTTGACCGTTTTTATTATTAAAACGGGAAAGAGGTGTGGGCTGTGTTATGGTTTTGGGCCACAAAATGGGTGGGCTGGTAAATGGGGTTTGATTAGTTTGTGGTTTGGATTGGATTGGGGAAATAAATAACATGGTCCGTTTGGTTTGTATAAAATTTAAGCACAAGGACCATTTTTGTAATTTTCGGATTTTAAGGGGTGTGAGTTGTAAATTTCCAAAGGTTATCATAAGGATCAATATTGCCAACTGTGATAAACCAAAGGACCATAAATGCAATTTTTCCATTTCAAACCACCCGGGGACCAATTGTGTAAATTTTGGATTTTGAGGGACCAAACATGTAATTTTCTCAAACTTTTTACCCAAGGACTTGTTTTGACAATTTTTGAATTCCAAAGGACTTAGGTTGACTTTTCTTTCATTTCAAACTTCCAAGGACTAGTTTTGTCAATTTTTGAGACTTGAGGGACTGAAACTGCCAATTATGCAAACTTTGTTCATTTTTCATTTGTTTTTAAACATTTTGCATCTAAAATATATAAAACACACTTTTTGGATAAATTCTGTATTTTGATGCATTTCTGAGTGTTTTTGGATGTTTTGGCAGTTCAGATACGATAAAAATGATGAGTATTTACACACTCATCAATCCCCCACACTAAACTATTGCTAGTTCCTAGCAATCTTTTGAGAAAAACTTAATGGATTTGAAACTCTTTACCAAAATCCATCACTTCTGGAGTAGCCAGATGTATCGATTCAAGTAAGAACTATGGTCCACCTGATAACCATGTGATTTTGAGCAAACCACCAGCTGTTAACGGATTTGATTCGTCTTTACCAAAATCCGTTTGCTTCTGGACTAGCCAACTCTTGATGGACAAAGTCAACATCTTGGTGAGCTGATTACCAATTATGGTTTTTCCACTGCCTTTACCACAAGCCATAATCTTGCGGGCTAGCTAACTCATTCACTTTTTGGGATATGGCGAGTTGATTTACCATACAATTTTGGGCAAATTGCAAGCCATCAACGGATTTGAGATATCTTTATCAAGAGCCGTTTGCTCCTGGATTAGCCAATCCTTTTGTTGTTTAGACACGGCGGACTGATTACCACAAAAATTTTGAAACTCAAGTGAAAAATTTTTGAAAATTTTGGCCAAAAACGGGGGTACTAGATGGTAAAATGTGATAAAATTCGCTAGAATTCCCCCCCCCCCCCCACACACACTTAGAATGAATATTGTCCTCAATATTCAAAGTCCCGGCTATTATGCCGACTCTTAGAATGTAAAAAGACAACATTACAAGCTAAATGTGGAAACACCAGTTTGTATTTTCACTTTATTAGTAACCATAGCAGGGGTAACTCCCCCACACTTAGGGTGAAAACCCTAAGTATGCTACTGTTTTTGTTTACCGAGTCGCTAGCTTGACTCGACCCCGAATTCATTTGTCCTTGGGGAAGCATGATGTGGAAGAGACAATCTCCATCGGACTTTCATTCAAGATGTTTGGACAAACATTTGAAGCACGTGAAAGTTCCACACCGATGAGATATACAGACCCAGGCTTAAAATAGTATAAACTATAAGCGGTGATGCTGGGGTCAAAGATAATGTCTTCATTCCCGAAGGAGTGAAGAACAAGAGAAGTCACCCTGTAGGTGAAGAAAAGGAAGAAAACCATGATGAAAATCATGATAAGATCTTCTTCCTCGAAAGCAGGCTCATTACCTTGATTTTGGATTTCAAGGGTTAAGCTCGTTTGGTTTGAAAACATCCCGGGCGGGAGGGTGGGAATTTGTAAATTCTCATGATTGAGTGCATCTCCCCCCGGGCTATCATACTCCGGAGGAGTCATGATATGAGTGAGTTCACCGGAGAACTCCTCAAAGGTGAATGAATCATATTCGGGATTGGTGTGTGTGAGTTCACAGGAGAACTCATCGAAGGTAAATGATTCATAATCGGGGAGAGAATTATGAGAATGAGAAGTGGTACTGCCACTAATCTTCTCTCCCATAGGATCAAAAATAAAGGCTTCAAACTCCGGAATAGGATCATCGGAGAAAATGTCACTATCCTTAATGGGGATAGGAGATGAAATAGGTTTCTCTTTGAAAGCCTCGATTTTAGAAATAAGGAGATTGACATTCAATAATGTTGCACGAAGTGCTTCATCTTGGATTTCAGTGTCAATCTCATCATTCTCTTCTTCTAAGCTAACTAGCTCAGAAGGTAATTCTTCCGCATAAATGATGTCCCCACAAGATAAAGAATCATCATTATCAGAATCGGAGAACATCTCAACATTGTCAATTGGGAAGACAAGAGGAGGAGGGATATCACACACATGATCAAGAATTTCCTGTGACTCTCTTGGGATTGGAACAAGGTTCTCAACACTAGACTTTATGAATTCGTCCGATTCCCTTTCTGGAACAGTGTCAAGATGCTCGTCCCCCATGCTCAAAGAGTGAGTGGGAACCTCGGGTGTGATAACAGCAGACTCAGGGAATTGAGAAGGACTAGCAGTCATGGATTCTACAAGTTCCATTATTTCTACTACTAGTGATTCAGTCATATTCTTTTCTCCCTGTATTTCTACTGAAATAGTTTCAACTGAAGTTGAATCAAAAGGTTTCTCAGATACCTTTGGGATTGGAACAAGGTCATCAAATTCCTCAAGAGGATTGATTTTGACTTCCTTGTCCCCCATTGGCAAGATATCAGAAGTTTCCTTAGGGTTTTCCTCTTCAAATGGTTCATCCTCATCACTTTCATCCTCAAGATAAAATGAGTTAACAGGAGGCTTTTGTTTTTTAAGAATCAGATCCTTAAGACAGTTTATACTATCTTGAATGGTCTTGTTGACTTGATTTTGATTCATAATCATTTTAGTAATCAATTCAGCTCTAGCTAACTAGTCCTGAGGTGGTGGTTGAGGGTTTGTGTATTGTGAGGGCTGGTTAAAACCAAATTCATGATTGTTACAAAGAACCTGTTCATAGACAAACTGATTCCTAATTTGACAATCAGAGCTGTAGTGATGGCCTCCACAATACTCACAACAGTAAAACTGTTGGGTCTCATGGTGTGGAAGCTGATGGAATGAATTAGTCGTGTCATGGTAGGAATATGGATTCTGGTTATAGACAGACCCGTTTCCTGACTCTACCATGCCACAACTAGGGCAATTACCACCATTATAAAGATTACCACACCATCGACAAACAAGAAGGTGAGGATGAGACATAGAAAGAATCAAAAGGTTTTAGAGGATGAGAAATGAAGAATCAAAAAGGTAGGAGGGTAAGGATGGATATTTTTGGGATTTTTGATAAACATTTCGTACAAATGAGAAAGAAAATCTTTTTGGGTTTTTTGTGTTCGTTAAAAACTAATTTTAAAAAGTTTTCGTGAACTGTTTTGTTTTTATGATAAGAAAATATGAACAAAGGATGGTATATATACAATGAGTGTATATCCAGATTCACTAATCTGTAAAACCGTTTAGAAAACGCGCACAACCTCCCCGGCAGCGGCTCCAAAATTTGATTGAGGCAAAAGTAGTCAACTAAAGTCAACCACAGATGTGGTCAAGATAGTCAAACTCCTTAGGCTCAATGCTCCGTGGAAGTATAGGGTTTCCCCGGGTCGTTATATCCCGACGAGGTGTGAATTGTAATCAAAACGGGTTTGTGATCGGGTGAATTTGGACATAAATGGGTATAAGTGAGTTGTGATTGATTACACTACTGAAATATAAAAGAAAATAGCTTAAGTAAGCTATATTAACAAGTGCGTAAAACTAGAAAACCTAGAAATGTTTAAAACCTAAAAACGCGTACGTTGAATTTAAATTTACGTTAACGTACGAAATAAAACACGAGTTTTGTGAAATAAAATACCTACGGATATGAAAATTACATTTTTACAATCCTAATGATAAAAGAAAATTTTTAGAAAATTAAAAATAATTTTTACACTATTTAATTAATTACTATTAATTAATTACTAATTATTAATTACTTTTAAATTAACTAAATTACACTAATTATTAATTAATTATGAAAATTAACTAGAAAAATAAAAAATAAATTTAGAAAAATCTAAAATATTATAAAACTAATTTTAAAACAGAAAACCTATTTTTTCTACTTTTTAATTATTTAATATTAATTAAAACTAATTATATAATTAATTTAATCCAAACTAAACTATAAAAAATACTAAATGACTAAGGAAAAATCTGAAAAAATTCCTAAAATTATTTTTAGTTATAAGGAACCTAAGAAAAATTTAAAAATGAGAATTGCTTATAAATAAACAGAAAAATAAGCCAAATGGCTTAAATAAAAGCTATCACTTTATTTATTTTTGTCTTTTTCTTGATTTTCTTTTACAAAACTATTTATCTATTGGAAATATCCAAATAATGTGAAGGTACTTTTTATGAAACTCAAAAATAAGCTCTAGGTGAGCTTATTTGCTTATCAGCCAAGCTAATTGAGCTTTGAAGTAGATAATAAGCTTGAAGAACTAACTAAAAAGCTAAAAGCTGAGAGCTAAAGACAAAAGTCAACTAGACGCCAATTCACTATGCTCAAAATGACTCAAAGTAACAACCAAGGCTCATTAAATAAGCTGGAATCTCAAAATAAGCTGTCCAATTCCAATGCAAAACCAAACAGGCCTGCAGGTGATTGCAGGCTTGAATTTACCTACTCAAATGAGCTCAGGGCCCAAAAGTGGACTTGGATCCAGTGAGTTCACCTTGTGGGCTTTCCAAAATGCCCACAAGCTCAGGAAAAGCTCAAGGTTTGAGCTTGTTGTGGTCTGTGGAAGGTTCAGTGAGCAAAGGCTCAAAGTGGACTTGTGAAATAAGTAGTGAGACTAATAAGTTCAAATAAACTTGAATAAGACCAGAACTTGGACAAACACAATGAAATCAACAACAACAAGCATCAATGGTAACAACAAGATCAATAGTAATCATTAAAATCAACAAAAACAACAAGAACAGTCAACAAGGATAACAAATAGTAGCAGCTAAGCAAAAACCAATAAGCTCAAATAAGCAGATGAACTATCAAGACCTTATGCAATCTACTAACAACAATAAAAGCAGTAATTGACAACAACTAGAGTAATAAAAAAACCAATAATCGATAACTCCTAAAAAACCTACCAAACTCAGTTGCATACAACAGCAATGGGCAGAATTGGGTAATTTGAGAGTTAAATAAGCTCACTAAATAAGCATTTCAGGGCAAACAGGAAATGAATCCAACAAATTAGCATGCTCAGCTTTCCAAATTGTCAAAAAACAAGGAGAGTACTCAAGTGGTGAGCAAATCATGAACCAAAGAAAATTGGTCAGTAAGGGCAAAGGCTTGGGTGCAGGGCACTCAAGTGCTCAATCAGTCAACTTTGAGCATCGTTTTTGGCAAGCAAATGTGCTTCAAATTCAAATTCTCTTCTTGATTGTGATGCACTAGCAGTAATTCTCTACATAAAAACAAATTTGAAGTGAATCTACCCACTAATGACCCTTGGAACTCATAAAATGTTTTGGTTCATTTTCCTGACCATGATAACTTTTGACTTTTCACTTTCTTGAAAATATTGACTAAAATGAAATTTAATCACTCCTAGATGATAGGTTATGATGAAATAAGCTAAAATGCAACTAACTTAAGCTAGGATAACAGATGTAGAGACGAAATGCAGAATTGGATGCCCTATCTCCTAGCAATTAACAGTACGATTAAGATTACATGCAAGTTCGACTTTTCACCACTATCTTGCTAGATTTTATGCTCAAACTAACCTTGTGTAACCTAAGGTAATGTGACTAGTCTCAACCCTTAAGACCCACACTTACACAGGTTTACACAGGGATCCAAACACCCCTTTAACTAGCACATAACCCTATCTAACATTAATACAAGCTTCTATACTTATCAGCAATAATCTCACAACATCACAAATCAACATTAAGGTTCAAATCAATAGCAAACAACAACTGATAACATCAGACACTCATATCCATAACTCAAACAGATACTATTCAATTTTACTATCAAATTCAATTTTAAGCTACAATACTCATTAATACTGATCATACTAAGTATTAGATCCACTAAAAAGCACAATTCAACAGCTAACAACATCAATGAACAACAACAGACCAGATTCACAAATATACATAAACTGAAACAATTTCATAGAAAACAGATTCAGCTAAGCATGTATGCTAATGATCAAACAATCTTAGTCTTTACTCTAACTACTTGAATATTCATCAAACAGCAACAATCAAACAGTACAATTGCAGTAACATAGATCTGAACTAGATAAAATGAATAAGAAACTAAAAATTGAAAATGAGATCTTACTAGAATTAAAGCCCTAACTGAAATAGGGATATACTCCAATCAAAACCAAGCCTATCTTTTAGATAAGCTCATTACCATAGAAACATTGTTCTAATCATCCATGACCCATAATCAACATCTTGTACCTCCCTTTGACTTTCCTTGACTAATTTGTATTTAAGAGCTAGAATCTATTTGGACCTTGCTGAGTTTATAAAAGCTTGTAAATGACTTAAAGTGAGCTTATGGAACAGTGAGACAACCATTTTAGTAGCTATGAAACTATAATGAGAAACTAAGTAAATTGAGCAAATTCAAATTTAAATAGGAAATTTGAGATTTTTATTAAATAACTTTGAGAGTACACTAATACAACTAAGAATATACAACTGAGAATACAATTTGAAATCTAAAATTATCACTTGGGAAAACTAAATTAAGCTAATTCGACCATTAAATTACACTAAAACTGAAAATTAACAAACTCCTTAATCTTCCTTCTCTTCTGTCTTTATAATGACCCAGATAGGGTTTCTGAGCAATCCCACTTTAATTGGGACCCTTGGATGAAGATAAGATGATCTGAACCATTCGTTTGGATTTTGGCGGGAAATTAGGGTGTTGTAATTTGGCTCTTAGCTTCTTGGCAGGGGGGGGGGGGGTTTGGTGTGTAGTGTTTGTTTGGAGGTGAATAGGAGGGGTGTTCGAGTGTGTCAGTGGATAGGAAGGTGGGAGTGTGATGATGGTGTTGGTTTTGGTTTGTAGCAGGTCACGGGGGAGGTTTGGAGGTGGAGGGTCAAAACGGAAAAGAGGTGTGGGCTGTGTTATGGTTTTGGGCCACAAAATGGGTGGGCTGGTAAATGGTGTTTGATTAGTTTGTGGTTTGGATTGGATTGGGGAAATAAATAACATGGTCCGTTTGGTTTGTATAAAATTTAAGCACAAGGACCATTTTTATAATTTTCGGATTTTAAGGGGTGTGAGTTGTAAATTTCCAAAGGTTATCATAAGGATCAATATTGCCAACTGTGATAAACCAAAGGACCATAAATGCAATTTTTCCATTTCAAACCACCCGGGGACCAATTGTGTAAATTTTGGATTTTGAGGGACCAAACATGTAATTTTCTCAAACTTTTTACCCAAGGACTTGTTTTGACAATTTTTGAATTCCAAAGGACTTGGGTTGACTTTCTTTCATTTCAAACTTCCAGGGACTAGTTTTGTCAATTTTTGAGACTTGAGGGACTGAAACTGCCAATTATGCAAACTTTGATCGTTTTTCATTTGTTTTTAAACATTTTGCATCTAAAACATATAAAACACACTTTTTGGATAAATTCTGTATTTTGATGCATTTCTGAGTGTTTTTGGATGTTTTGGCTGTTTAGATACGATAAAAATGATGAGTATTTACACACTCATCACCTTACTAGCTATCCAATTCTACCTATTGAATGTTAACCTTGTTTTAATTGACGGGTTGCATTCCTTAATACCATTCGTGGGGCCGTGTACGATCTTCCCCAACTCTATAAGATCCTATCTCTTCCTATGACGAGACGTTAAGTATCCTATCATGGCCTCATTAATATTTTCTTATGCATTAAACACAACCAACTAATCGTAGTACACATCCAATTCATGTTTCTTAAGACGTTCAAGCAAGTTACCAATAGGAAGTTAGCCAGTTTTCTTAAGCCTAACATTGATAAACATTCAATCAAAACAAGAAACAATAGGAACCAAGAATTATAAACTAAATCAACTAGACCTATTGAAGTTGTCACACCTTAATTGATGAAGATAGACACAAACATCAACAAGGAATCAATAAGATCTAATTAATTATATACAAGTTTCACACAATCATAAGTAGACACAAGGTGAATTAGCAAAGCATAATCAATGAAGAGCAAGCAACAATAATAATGAAAGACGTAATTAAGATAGAATCAACAAACCAACACAAGATGTTTTTGAAGTGATTGAAACCCTCTAAGTTGATGGAAAAACACCTACCCTAACCCTAGAATCGGACTTAGGGTTTGGGGCTTACAAATAATGAAGTTATAAGGTTGTATTTATAGGCAATTTTCTGCCTGACCTAACTTGACGGTGTCAGCCCGTATAAGATGACGGCGTCAAGACCAATATTTCTTCACCAAATTTTAGATCTTTTCGTCCTCTTCATGTGGGCTTTTGAATCACCTAAATCCGAGTTCGTATGCAAAAGATATGGCCAAAACAGTAACAGCTACCACGCACGCAAGTTGTGACTAGTTAACACGTGATGTCCTACTTGACCCCTTCAGGTTATAAGTCTTCTGGGCCATCAATCTTTAATTTAACACATGATGGCCTACTTCCAAATACACGTGACGGCGTCACATGTAATTTCACCAAATTCTTTCTGGGGCGTCACGTGTTAATTTCCATCTGCTCCATTCTTCAAGTGATGGCGTCAGCATACAAAACCTGACGCCGTTAGGTATAAAATCCTGACTTTCCTTAGTTTTCTTGTTCTCTTCATTCTTGAGCATAAAAACGTCCAAAATACTTCCTTTTCCAGAATTCCTCTCAAAAGTACCTAAAATGACAAAAGAAACAATTTAAAGAAATATTTGATCATAATATCACGACTTAGGGCTTAAATGACCCCTTAAAAGCGTAACACTTTTTGCCTCATCAAATACCCCTACACTTGAGATTTGCTTGTCCTCAAGCAAATGAGCTTTTCCACCAATAAAAATACAAGTTTAGGGGTCATTTAACATTAATATAAAAGTAATTACAACAAATGATTGTTCTACCTTAGTCAAAACAAGCACGAAAATTATACACTAGCACCTCACATTAAGTATTTGGATACTCTCATCTCTCGGGTGTTGCAAATTTATATCATAATTGGAAATGGAGAAATATCACTCATTACCTGTCTTAGCAAATAGATTACCATAGGCTTGGGAAGAATCAAAACTTCCACCACTTCGGCGTAAGCACCTAGGATAAACTATCGAAGAGGTCTTTTAAAGGGTTATAACATTAGGTGTAGGGAATATGGAAAACACGGTTTTGTTGGATAAGGGATATTTTACTAGTGGCAAGTCAATTGTCTTGGTCAATTACATGTACAAAGCGGCGTTGCTAAGCCAAAACTAGACTCAACTTAAGCTAACTATAAAATAACAAAAACTTAAAATAAACATAGAAGGAAAAGGGATGGTAGTCTGTATGTTTTTACTACTTTTCTTTTTCTCCTTTTTTTCGTTTTTCTTATTTTATTTTATTTTTTATTTTTTTTGCATACACTCTTTCCCTACCATCAAAAATGATACATCAAAGGGAGTTCGTTTCCTCCGTACACTTGAACTTTTACATGAATCAAAACAAAGACTCGAATCAAGATAATCGAAACATTTGGAGTACTTTAAAATATTAATGCACATATGGGGGTAATAAATGATGTTCTTCCCCATTACACCATAACACTATTACTTTACCCATGAGTCCCAATCGTCCCTAAACAATATGTACAAGAAATGACTCGACTTAGCAACCATGTAATCAATTAGACAACTAACAAAGGGTTTAAACAAATATCAATAACGCACTAAAGATGAGTGCATACAAGGAAGGCTAAGGCGATTTGGGTGTACATTTAAGGTGGATTGTAAAAAAATTATTTCTTTAAGTAAGATGCTTAAAGTTAGAAACGAAAAAGATAGGCTCTGAGGGGTGTACTAGGGGTATCGTGTACTAAAAATGAGTACAACGCAAAGGTGTGTGAGAATTACTTAACTTTACTAGTCAAGTATATTGACTTTATTGGTCAAGTAATTATGATACGGGTTTAACATAAGGGTTATCCTAATGCCTCTTATCATGCAGTAAATTCTACTACACGAATGTAGTCTCACTAGCGGTCTCGGGATGCATCACTATCACAAGTTCTAGAATCTAAGTACTACCGGTACACTCATAAGCATCTTTTCCTAACAAATCTAGGGGCGAACCTCACATATTTGGGGTGGAAAATTTTGAGTGGTACGGTTTTTGTGCTAGTCATACAACTCCTATCCATGAGACGCTTATTAAGGCTTGATGCGTGGAATTGCACCCTCATAAAAGGTTTTACCTCTCAAGGGATCTTGTGAAGCTTGCAATCCCCACCAGGCAGTGTACCTGACCGTTGTAGTATAGTATAGTGGCAAGTACCGGGGGATTGATCGTTCAACTCAAAGAATAGTGTTCGCTAGGGTTAAAAATCAATTAAACTAGGTCTAGAGGTGAGGGATGATTCTTTTTGTATTTTTATATTTTAAGGAAAGCAAGTAAAAATCTCGGGTTTTGAAGGAGTGGGCAGAATTAGTTGCTAATCAACTAACCCAAATAACTACAGATTCAATCAAAACAAAATAAAATAAACTTAAACTAATTGTGGGGAAAACAATAATAAGAGAAAATTGTGTTTACTTAGATTTCACTACTCCCTAGCTATCTTTTATCGGTTGATTAGTTTGTTAGAATTGCATGGATGACGGGTTATATTCCTTAATACCATTCGTAGGGTTGTGTACGATCTTCCCTAACTCTATGAGCTTCTACCTCTTCCTATGTCGAGCCGACTACTAGCTCCTAACATGGCCTCATTAGTCGTTACCTATGCATTAAATATAACAAATATATCGTAGTACACCTCCGATCATGTTTCTTAAGACGTTCAAGCAAGTTACCAATTGGAAGTCTGCTAGTTTTCTTAAGCCTAACATCGAAATCATTCATCCTCAACAATTATAAACAAACAACCAACCAATAATCAATATCTAAGTTTCATTACATCTAAGCAAACATAAAGAAAACCTAGCCTGGCATGTTAAAGAGAAGACAAGCATAAGATATAATCAAACAACACATAGACATATTGAATGATTTGTTGGAAGACTTATCTTCAATTAAGCATGGATGAAACAAGGGTTTGAAACCCTCAAAATTGCAGTAAAATTCGTCTAGGGTTTTCTCCCTTCAAAGTTGCATACAATGAATGAAAACTAGAAAAGTATATATAGATTTTACACTCTGACGGCATCAAGAGTAGGGTCTAACACCATCAACTCGCCGCCAAAATAATACTCGTATTGCCTAGATCCACTTCTGACGCCGTCCCTCTTTATATTCTCTGGGCTATCTCTCTTTGTGATAATACGTGACGGCCTTGGCGACCCTAAAGGGTGATGCCGTCAGGCCGTCACGACTCCTTTGGAAAATTCTCTGGTGCGTCACGTGTATTTGTTTTATCCACCTCTTTTTCAAGTCTTGACGCCGTCACTAGTATTCCTTGACGCCGTCAGGTACAATTTTCAGCATGATTTTGAGACTTTGTCGTTTTCTTCACTTTTCGCTTCAAAAACGTTCAAAATGCTTCCTTTTGCAAATTTCCTCTCAAAAGTACCTAAAATGACAAAAGGAATGATTTAGGGCAATATTTGATCAAATAATCTCGACTTTGGTCTTAAATGACCCCCCAAAAGCGGTACACTTTTCGTCTCATCAAGGCTAAAGCTTCACTCCTATATGTTGTAAAATATTTTAAATTTGGCGCTAAAATTACCTTAACAAGTATTTCTCTTAGCTTTATTACACATTTACTGTCAAACAAAACAATATTCAAGTGGAGTTATAGTTTCTAAGGCATCCTAATTTACCATCCCTACACTTAAACCGAACATTGTCCCCAATGTTCTAAATAAAAGATGTAAAAGTAAAAATAAATGAGAATGAAAGAATCTAATACTCCCCTGATTCGCTCGGTATGGACGATGTGATAGAATGGTTAAATCTTCATCCAAGAGAATGAACATGATAAGCTTCACTCCTGAAATATAAATCATCTTCTTGTCCAATATAACCTGTAATCAACAAACACAAAAATCAAAGCATCAAACCGAACAAAAATCACAACTAGATGTAATTCCAGACTTAGAAATAGAAACAAAACAATTAAAGGATAGGATACTTGTGGAATGAATTACAAATAGGAACTCATAAAATGTATCCACAAGTATTGACACACAAACAAGATAGAATATATGCTAATCATGAATTGTGAATTTTTCATGTTTGAATTTCGTTCTTTTTAACAAAATATAAACTTCCCTACATTTATCTTTTTGTAAAATACCTTTATATGCAATTAAGATGAGGTTAAAAACAAAATAAAGCATTTTCATAAATTATTCGAAACATGAAAATTAAACAATTATGATTAAACATATATGACACAAGCAAACAAATAAAATAAAAACATCAAACAATTAAAAACATGGGCTGCCTCCCAAGAAGCGCTTGTTTTTGTTCGAGTCAAGAGCCTGACTCAACCCTTATTTAACGGAAATATAGGAGGTTTTCCCTACACTTAGGATTAAGTGCGGGTGAAAGTAGCGATACACACCCCTTAGGGTGGAAATATGCCACGTGAGGTGAGGAGGGTGAGTGAATGGCTTCATTCATCCTAAAACTACCCGGATAATATGGGTTGATGGGTGGGTCGGTTCCTCTTTTGTCTCCTAGATGTAAATCTAAGGATGGAAAGTTGTGTAAAGATTGAGGTTCCGGTTCATCAACACTAGGAAATTCCCTAGAACTAAGAGTAAGGTTATCACTACAAGTATTCAAACTTATATCCTCTAGTTGTGTTTGGTTTAAAGGTTCTACCTCCATAGGGATTCCTAAAGTCTCTTATACTTCTTCCAGGTAAGTCACGGGCGGTGTGTGTGCCTCAAATGATGGTAGGACTTGTGGGGTACTGATGGATCTAAACACCTTGATCTGTATTAGAATTGATACTTTGAGTTATATCACTAAGTATGCGGAATCTACTTAGTAATACTTAGAAGTTTGATTATGAGTGAAAAGCAATTGTATATGAATGAGAATACTATATGAATCAAACGGTTAGCTCCAATATTATTAATAATAATAATACGAATGATCTTTGTATCACTAGGGTTACAACCTTAAAGCTCTAGAAAAACGTATATCTAACTTTAACCTAGGACCTCCTTTTATAGCACAAGGAGTCCTCTTCTACAAGATACGTATAATGATAATAGAATAAGATATACATAAGATCTATTCTACACTTATCTATATAAGTTTCCTAACAGCAGTGGTAATAATATGTACTAGCAGTGGTAATGAGTTTCCACTGCTAGTGCATTCTTCAGCAGTTGTAATCTTCATACTAGCCGTGGTAACTGTTAATATAATTCCCAACAATCATCCCCCAAACTTATGATTAACATGTAAATCGATAAGTTTCTTCAAGTAAGCAGGATGACATGGGAATTTTTCCAAACACTTATCTTCTTTTTCTTAACTCCTTATCAGCCCTCACACTTTGATCATAAATTCTCTGTAGTAAATCTTCTATGATTTCACTTCTTTCCCAACATCTGAGCTTAACTGACATCATAACAGTAAGAACACCAGCTCTCAATGGATATTCTTTTTTAGCTAACATAAACACATCAACTCCATCTTGAGTAGAAACATGATGTACAACACTTGAATCATAGAATTTCCACAAAGTATTCATATTGGGAGCTTCAAATCTCCAATACCTGTCACTAGGTTCAGGTTCATATAATCTTCTAAAGTGAACCCACAACTCTTGAGCTTTGGCATCAACAAGTTCATCTTTCTTGAACTGATCTTGAATTATCCTCCACAAAGTATCCAAATCTTCTCTATCACAAGATCTAACAATATCTTCAAAATCTCTGCAAATACTTGTGACATTACCAGTTCTGATAATCTTCCATGCTACACCAAAATCATCAGAATAGATTTCCCAACCAACTACTGGATATCTTGCTTGTAAAGGTTCTACATTCAGCACATCAGTTTCAATAAACACCATATTTGTAACCTGTTCTTCAGTCAACTTGCTGACACCTTCTTTTGCTTGAGTTAATTCCTGAGTCTTCAATTTCTTAGCATCTTTGGATTCAAGACTCACGCCTGATCTTTTTGACTTCATAAATTTAGGTTCTTTATCCATAGGGATGAAATGACTATCCTGCCTTTTAACCCTGTAGTAAATTCCTTCAACCTGATCATGTGTCATTCCTTTAAATTGTGCCATCTTCCAATTTCCAACATGACAACAATAGGTCTTCATCTCAGCAATAATATGTGTCATTGTAGGTTGTCTTGGTTTCTTTTGACCCTTTCTTACTGTGCCAATGATATCATCAAGAGCCTGTTGATTCTTCATCTGAATGAAGTCCTTCAATTGAGCAGACCTTTGATCTTCATTTAAAGTTGTATTAGCAATGAGTTCAACTACCTTCTTCCTAATCACTGGATCATTTGCAATCATGAACTCAATTTCTTCTTCTGTAGGCACATAAGTGAACATTGGAGGTTTCTCATGTAATACAGTTGGTGAAACAATAGAAATTGGTTCTTCAATCACTGTTTCTAATTTATCCAATCTCTTACCCTCCATGAAACTTACAATCTCTTCTTCCTCTTGCTTTTTCTTCTTTGCAATTTCACCAGCTTCTAATTGCTTTGCCAATTCTGCATCATAATCTATCTGAACTTGTTCTTTCTTTGAAATTTTCTTTGACTGTGGCTCAGATGATTCATTAACAATGTGAACTTTTCCTTTTTCAATTCTCTTTCTTTGAAATTCAGCATCAGCAACATCCACTACATCTGTATCTGTTTCCACTGTGTCTTTATGAGTTCCAACTGCTTCAGCAAAAATTTCTTTAGATATCACAACTTCATCTTCCTTCTCTTGAACATTATCAAAATCATCAAGCTCAGCAAAATCTTGTTCAAAGTTTAGTCTCCTCCCCTTAAACTCTGCTTCAGTTCTAATCCTCCCCTGTTTGGGAGAATTACCCAAATCTTCACTAAAGTAGGCTGAGTCATCATCATGAGGTGGAGTGGAAGATCTGTGCTTCTTTAGGCTCTCAACTTCTTCCTGTAAACTCTTGATCTCTGCTTTCATCTGATTAAGCTCTGTGGCATATTGTTGCTCAGTCATTGCCAGTTCTTTCTCCAGAGCTGTAACCTGTTTGACTAATTTGATACATAATTCCATCAATTCATTTGGTTGCACACTGCCCTCAACACTTCCAACTGTGTTACCTGTTGGGAGAGGTGAATCATAGGGCATTGATTCAGGCTCTTCTCTAGTTGGACTAGAATGAAGCCTTGAACCACCACTGCTTGTTCCTAAACCAAAAGGCTCAGCAACATGCAATGTTGTAATGGGAGGAGTTGGCTGTTTTTGCCTCCTCTCATATGTGTGAGTTATAACAGGGGTATGTTGAATAGGTGGAACTACAATAGTGGGTGTATGATGGGATACAACTGGGATGGTTGCACCTTCACCCTGTACCTGAGAAATCTTTGAAAGCAGTTCAGGAAAAAGTGATCTAACCTCCCCATTCCAAAGTTCTGAAGCCTTACACATATTTTGAAAAACTTTTGGCTTAAGACAGGGGGTTTGATAAACTTTTTTGTGTGTTTGTGATTCGTGAAAATCAAGTTATATATATAGTATAAGTATTACTCAAGAAATCCGCAAAGAAATACGGAAAACCCGAGGTCGTAGTCCGTGTGAAGGGTGAATGGAATTTCAAATTCCCGATTCGTGAAACGTGTCGTAAAAGTGATAAAAGTGATTTGATGAGATTATACTAATGAAATAACAAATGAAGCACAAATAATCACTTAAGCACGTATTTCAAACAAGGAAACTAAAAACGTAACGTAAAATCGAAACCGTACGCTAAATCGTAAATTAAACGTTAACGTACGAAATAAAACGCGAATTTTGAGCTACACTACTCCTACGGACTTCAAAATAATTTTGAAAAGTTAAAAATGGTAAAAGAAAATTTTAAGAAAAAGAAAAATATTTTTTGACTTTTTATTTATTTTTTATGAATTAAAAACTATTTAACTAATTAAAAATTAAAAGAAAATGCAAATAAGGTGAGAAAAATGAAAAATAAATTTTGAAAATTATTAAATATCTAAAAAGTAATTTTAAAACTAAAAACTATTTTTTTTTGGCTTTTTGTGTAATCTTTAGGAAAAAAAACTATTAAATCTAATTAAAAATTCAAATTTAATTCAAAATAAATGGGAAAAATGCAAATTAAATTTCTAAACTTCTAAAATAAATGAAATTAAATTTTAAAAATATTTTTGAATTTTTCTTGGCTTTTTCTGATTTTTTTGGATTTGTTAATAATTAAAAAGTATTAAAAATTGAATAAAGATGAAAATAAAATAAGAAAAATAGCAAATCAACTTGGAAAAATATGAAAAATTCAGGGAAATTCTAAAATATTATTTTAAACTCAACAAAAAATTTAAATGTTGAAAATAAGCACTGGAGCTACTGTTTGCTTTGAAATCAGCTTATAGGAAATTGCTTATTGATAAGCAGTTTGACCAAAAGTTGACCAAATCTTGACCAATTGACTTTTGGAATTTAGAAAAGCTTAATGGAACAGTATGAAAGCCAAATAGCACTCAGAAACACAGGTAATGGTGCAATCAGGTATGAATAAGCAAATGATGGATAAGCACAAGCTGGATTATTAAGCTAATGAACAAGAACTTAGTGTAAATAGTAACTATAGGCACAAATGAACAGAGAAGAATAACAAAACTCAGCTATGAATCAACAAAACCCAAATGCAGCCCTAAAACTTATGACAGATCCTTAGAAGAACCACTCAACAAGATAAGCCAATTAAGCAAAGCAAATAAGCTCAGAACTAAGAGCTTATGGGGGCAAAACACAAACTGACCACCAGAGATCTCAAATGAACCAATAAATCAGATACTAGAATCAATTTATTGACCTAAAAGTACCCTAGGAGTTTGATTTAAAACTGTGGTGCAGGGGAGATCTTGGTGCAAGCAGACAACTTCAAAGTACTATTCTAATAAGCAAAAGAGTTTCAATTTTCAAATTTCTTTTTGAAATAGTTTCTCTTACTGCTAAGCTTCTTGAATCAGTAAACAACAGGTATTTCCAATCACAAATGAGACCTAGAACTGCTATCAAAGTTATGAACAAAAACTGAATTGCACTTGGTCATGACTATTAGATTAAACAGAAACTTTGACCAAATTGAATTTTGATTCCTCAAATCTTTCTGAAAATGTATTATTATGCTAATTAGTGATTGAATTAAGCTAAGGATAAAACTAATGCAACTATATCTATGATTATGTTACTAATATGATCTACTACCTATCTGTTATGAGAAATCAAAAGCTAAATTGACTTTTAAAGTAATAAGCCTACAGTTTTATGCTTGACTAAACCTATATGTGACCTAAGAGTGTTGTCTAAACTATTATTACCCTCTGAAACACCCAAGCACTCAGCAAATAATACTAATCCAAACACTCCTTATAAGATGACTGATGCAACTAGTATGAAGCAGTCTAGTGTATATACCAATCCAAATCACCAATTAAGTATCTATACTGATCAAATAACCCACAATCAACACAGAAATGCATGTCTCAAACACAAACACTAAAAACACAGATCTAAGGGTTAGACAAATACGATGAAATAGTAGCACACCTGTGGAAAACTAGAAGGGGGGTTGAATAGTTTTACGTCTTTTTACTTCGTTATAAAAATTAGTTTTAGAGTTTTGCTTAGCTTTTTAAAACTTAGATTCGATAATATGTGATCTCAAGTCTTGTACAATATAAACAATTAATACTACACAATATATTATAATGATAAGTAATGAAATAAGTAAGAGATGGAAAGATCGAACCGTGAGACAAGAGATTTATAGTGGTTCGGCTACAAGGACACCTTCCTTGCCCTACTCCACTCCCCGAGCACCTAACTCGAGAGTTTTCTTCACTATATCAACAAGCTCCCTTATGGTGGAGAAAACCGTACACACCAATCTACACACCACTTTTCACACCACAACTTCGTCACACCTAAGTCACAACTTCTACACAACTTCTTCAAATCTATCTACTTCACAACTAACTACTCCACACCTATCTTCTTTACACCAATCTAGTACCTAGCTTATCTTCTTCACACCAAGCTACTAACTAATCACACAATCAATATCTAACACAACTATCTACAATAAAATTTTCACAACAATCTTCACAAAGAATAATGTAAATGATCTTTGATGATACACTAACAACTTGGATGTGGAGATCACAACAAGTTGTAATACTTCTTGTCTTGAGGGATAGAAGTATTCTTCTCTTGCACTTGAGAGGATGAAGGTTGGATCACTTTGAAACAAAGAATTTATATACTTATGATCAAAGGATAAAAGAATGGAGATTTGGATCTAGATCAGAAAGTTTAGTAGTGCAAAAGGTGAGGAAAAAATCCAGGTTTAAGGTGGTATTTATAGGCAACAGAATCTGACAGAGGAGCGTGGCCGGTCCCCTTAAATCATGGCCGGCCCCCTTAAAATTAAGGGGACCGCCCTTTATAATTAAGGGGGCCGCCCAGCTGAAACGGCCAGATTCTTTGTCTTTTAGTGGGGAAAGTTTATTTGGTGAAAAACTAACTGATTTTGGTTAAAAATTTGAATTCATATATTTAGTATGAATAAAACATTTTTCTTTATTACCAAAAGTGTTTTTCAAAAATATATAATATGTTTATATAATTAAATAAACTTTGTAATGCTTAATTAAACTTTCCTTTGATCATAAAATGCACTAAACACTTTGTTTATTCATACCTTAAGTGATTTGGATATAAAGAGAAATATTAATCACTAAATACTTGTTTATGTCACAAGTTTTAGTTCTATGAGTTTATATTTTGTGATAATTAAAACATAGAGATATTGATAACATGTTAATAATGTTTTTAGGCATTATTTATGTCAACAATCTCCCCCTTTTTGATTATTACAAAACCTTAAACTCAATATATCTAAAACTTGTTTTTAGACAAGTATTATATAGTTTACATTTCTCTTCTCCCCCTTTTTGTATTAATTAAAAAGGTTAAGCCGAGTAAGCTTCGCGAGGGAAGTTTAAACGGGTAGAAAGCTCCCCCTTAATGTATGCTCCCCCTCATTTGAGAGCACCAAGGGAATGAGCAATGGAGACCTTTGCTACAAAAATATTTGAAGAGAGCAAAATACACATATATGCAAAGCAACAATTATGCAACTAAACATAGATTCATTCAAGCATTATAGGAATGATAAGCATTACAACATTCAATATGCTTGGAGCATATTGATAAAAATAACACAAAAGAAAAGACATAGTCCTATTTTACCTAAGAGAGCACTTGGACTTGCTTGCAACCCATGGTTGATTGTTTTATTTGCTTGAAGAGAAACATAAGCATAAAGCTTAGATGTTTGATTGAGAGGGATATGGAGTGGAGTGTGGAGTGGAAGAAGTGGATCTCACGATGTTGTATCGTGTTAAGGGTGGTATTGGATGATTGCGAGTGAGAAGATATTCAATCCAAGAAATATCTTCACTCAAGTAGAGGATTTGTTTTTGAAGGAATATGCAACAAGGGCAAAAGTGAGTGTGGTTTGTAACTTGATCCAAGTTGAGAGAGTGGGGGAGGCAATTTGCATAGGGTGATGATGGAGGTTGCCCTTTGTTGCGTTGTGCAAGATGCATAGCAAGGAGATCACTAAGATCATGGATTTGGTTTATTTCATCACGGAACTTTTGTTTTCCCGTGGCAATGTGGAGGGGATCATAGGTTTGGTATGGATGAGTTGGGTTTGTGTAGTTGGAATTGTAGTTTGATGGTTGATCAAACTTGCATTATAAGTTGTTGGAGGTTGAGAGGTGTAGTTTGGCTTGAAGGAAGATGTTTGGCCAATGTTGTATGGTTTGTAAAGTGGATCAAATGAATGACTTTGTTGGTTTGATGCAAAGTTTGGGAAATAAGAAGTTGGTGGTGAGGAATGATTTCCAACTTCATTTATGATGATGGATTTGTTTCGAGGGCTTTTTCTTCGCCAAACGGGTTTTTCCGTCATCCTTGCTTGCTTTGAGGCTTTTGATTTTGGTTTCTTTGGAGAGTTCATGATGGGATGAATGGAGAGTTTTGAGGATTGGGGATATTTATAGTGTAAGATTTGTGTGTTTAAGGATGGATAAGGTTTGTTTGGGGGATTAGGACAAAATGTGTTGGTGAAAAATGGGAAATGTAGGTTGAAATGGGCTAAAAAGCAGAAAAGATTCTGTAAACCCGACCATCAGATGGCCGGTCCCCTTAATTAGGGGGCGGTCCCCTTAATGATTAAGGGGGCCGCCCATCTGGTGATTTCCAGGTTGCCAGAATTGGGTTTTTGGCAGAAAATTTGCAGAAAGGTTATGTGTTTGGATTAGAATTCAAGCAAGTTCAATTGTCTTAGGCAATATAGAGTCTAATCTAATCAAGATATAGCATGCATGCAAAAACACATAAACACAAGAGCAAATAATCAACATATAATAATCAAGAGGAGGCAAATAAAGGTAAGCACAATTAAGCTTCCTAAGGCATCTATCTTAGATTAAAGGCAAGGATAATTAGTGAGTGAATAACTAATGATGGATCAAGATGACACCATTATTAATGAATTTGTCCTAGTGAGTGTCTATATGCAACAAATGTGGAGTTGTGATTGTTTCGACTCCTAGAAGCAAAAAGAAATAACGATCCTAAGAAACAATCCAAGTAATCTCCTTGATTCAATTTTTGCTCGATCATGAATGTCAAAGACATATATTAGATTATATATCTTGACAATTTATGTGAGAATTTATGCATGATTTTGAAATAGAATGTTTTTAGAATTAGTCAACAATGCAAAGAAAATGATCTTCATGAGGTTCCTAGATTGTGAGAATAATTTTTAGAGAAAATTGATTGAGTTTTACAAAACGGTTTATGCAAAGAAAATAACTTTTCTCAATCTTTAGTTTTGTGCAAAATAGATTCCTAGACTCAGAATAGGTGAAATGGAAGAAAAATGAATTTCATGCAAGTATAAATTTGAAATAATTCAATATAATTTAGTCAACTTGTTCCATCATTCCTAATCCTAAACGCAAGTGGTTGAATAATTTACGCTTAAGGGGTTTTGTGAATATATCCGCAATGTTGTCTTCCGATGCAACCTTTTCTATAGATATATTTCCTTTTTGTACATTATCCCTAAGAAAATGGTGACGTATTTCTATGTGTTTAGTCCTAGAGTGTTGCACCGAATTTTTACTTAAATCTATCGCACCTTTGTTATCGCACATAATGGGGACATTTTCTAACCTAATGCCATAGTCTACGAGAGCTTGTTTCATCCATAGTGCTTGTTGACATGCCTTTCCGGCGCTTACATATTCGGCTTCGGTGGTAGAAATAGCAAGAGCGGTTTGCTTCTTCGAAAACCAAGACGTTAGACAACATCCCATAAACGTGCAAATACCGCTAGTGCTCTTTCTATTTACGTAGTCTCCCGCATGATCTGAATCCGCATAGACAATGGTTTCTATGCCGGATTCCTTAGGATACCATAATCCTAAGTGTATAGTGCCTTTAACGTATCGGAAGATACGCTTAACCGCTTCTAGGTGAGAAGTTTTGGGATCCTCTTGAAAACGGGCACAAAGGCAGACACTAAACATGATGTCGGGTCTACTTGCCGTCAAGTATAGTAAACTACCTATCATTCCTCTATACTTGGTGTTATCTACGGACTCACCTTCATCATCCTTTGTGAGCTTTACCTCCGTAGACATGGGAATTTTCATGGGTTTTGAGTCTTCTAGGCCAAACTTCTTAAGCATTTCCTTAATGTACTTAGATTGGTTAAAAAATATTCCATCTAACTCGCAATATTTTCCGAATTGTACTTCGTTATCAAATTCCCTACCATGGTCCGTCCTAATGGCAACTATTGAGCATCCTAATTTATTTTGAATCATTCTACTAAATATTTCAAATTTTTCAAAGGCTTGGGTCTTGTCACTTAAAAACCTAGTCCACGTGTATCGTGAGTAGTCATCTATTATCACAAAGGTATATTTGTTTCCTCCATAGCTCCGCACAGCGGATGGACCAAAAAGATCCATATGTAATAATTCTAGGCATCTAGTAGTGGATACTATATTCTTGGCTTTGTGACTAGCATGAGCTTGTTTTCCAATTTTACATGCATCACAAAAATGCTTGTCATATTTTAGATTAGGCAAATTTCTAACTAATTCCTTAGAGGCCAAGGATTGTATTTGTTGCATATTAGCATGTCCTAATCTCCTATGCCATAGTGTAGAGTTTTCATCTAGGGTCGTTAGGCATATCCTATCCTCAGGTTTGTTTCCTAGTTTCATAACATATATGCCACCTTTTCTAATTCCTCTACCTATGATTTTTTCATCCTTAACTATTTCGCTATCATCTTCGGTAAATGTGACTCTACATTTATTATCACATATTTGTCCTACACTAAGCAAGTTATATGTTAATTTATCTACATGCTCTACATTTTCAATAGTAAGTGAGTCTTGAGAGATCGTACCTTTGCCAATGATTTTTCCACGTAAGTCACTACCGAAAATAACGTTACCTCCATTGTATGCCTTGTATGTAGAGAATAGATTGTGATTCCCCGTCATGTGCCTCGAACATCCGCTATCTTTGATCCATTCGTCAGGTTCCAAGTCAATTCCTAAACATATTTCGTCGGTTTCTTTTGCCATAAAACACTTTTCGTCTCTTGGCTTTTCAACTTCTTCTTTGTCACTATCACTCCATGTTCCACTAACAAAAGCACCTTGACATTCGCCAATGAGATGATTTGGACTTCCACATCTAAAGCACTTTCTCTTCCCATAGTTGTCACTTCTATTCCTTTGGAATGCTTTTCTTTCGTCTCGTGATGATCTAGTGAATCTTCCTCGTCTCTTGAAGAACTTCTTGAATTCTCTTACGGCCATTGCATATTCTTCGTCTTCACTTTCGTCACTTGAATCATCATCATTACTAGGTTCCTTTTTGGCTTTTAGAGCAATTGATTTGGTTTGTTCTTTCTTGACTTTGACCGTTTCCGAATCTCTTCTTATGATTTCTTCATGAACCTTCAAGTTGCCAATTAGTTCATCTAGTGATAACGTCATCAAGTTCTTTGATTCTTCGATTGCCGTGACCTTAGCTCGCCATTTTGGATGCAATGCCCTAAGAAATTTCCTAACACATTTTTTACTAGAAAATGTCTCATCAAGTGCTTTTAAACTTGTGATGATAGTGTTAAACTTAGCAAAAGCATTATCAATTGATTTCTCTTCCAGAATCGTAAATTGTTCATATTGTTGTACAAGAAGATCTATTTTATTATCTTTGACTTGGCTATTACCTTGGTGAGTAATTAGTAAAGAATCCCAAATTTCTTTAGCGGTTTTACACATAAAAATTCTTTCATATTCTTTGCGTGGTAACGTATTATAAATTACCATTTTAGCCTCATTATTTTTTGCTAATTTCTTTTTCAAATCATCATTTTGTTTTTCAAAAGATACAATTTCATTCATTTTAGTTTCAACATTATATTGAATAGAAGGAAAATCACCAAAAGTAATAATATGCCAAAGATCAAGATCTTTTGATTTCACATACGTTTCGAATCTATTTTTCCAATATAAAAATCCATCACTTTCAAATAGTGGTGGTCTTTGCATAGATTGCCCTTCTAAATATTTTTCAGATTCCATAGATCGTTACAAGTTTTAAAATACAATATATTTTAAAAATCTTGCTAGACGTGGCTCTTGATACCAATTGTGGAAAACTAGAAGGGGGGTTGAATAGTTTTACGTCTTTTTACTTCGTTATAAAAATTAGTTTTAGAGTTTTGCTTAGCTTTTTAAAACTTAGATTCGATAATATGTGATCTCAAGTCTTGTATAATATAAACAATTAATACTACACAATATATTATAATAATAAGTAATGAAATAAGTAAGAGATGGAAAGACCGAACCGCGAGACAAGAGATTTATAGTGGTTCGGCTACAAGGACACCTTCCTTGCCTTACTCCACTCCCCGAGCACCTAACTCGAGAGTTTTCTTCACTATATCAACAAGCTCCCTTATGGCGGAGAAAACCGTACACACCAATATACACACCAATCTACACACCACTTTTCACACCACAACTTCGTCACACCTAAGTCACAACTTCTGCACAACTTTTTCAAATCTATCTACTTCACAACTAACTACTCCACACCTATCTTCTTCACACCAATTTAGTACCTAGCTTATCTTCTTCACACCAAGCTACTAACTAATCACACAATCAATATCTAACACAACTATCTACAATCAAATATTCACAACAATCTTCACAAAGAATAATGTAAATGATCTTTGATGATACACCAACAACTTGGATGTGGAGATCACAACAAGTTGTAATACTTCTTGTCTTGAGGGATAGAAGTATTCTTCTCTTGCACTTGAGAGGATGAAGGTTGGATCACTTTGAAACAAAGAATTTATATACTTATGATCAAAGGATAAAAGAATGGAGATTTGGATCTAGATCAGAAAGTTTAGTAGTGCAAAAGGTGAGGAAAAAATCCAGGTTTAAGGTGGTATTTATAGGCAACAGAATCTGACAGAGGAGCGTGGCCGGTCCCCTTAAATCATGGCCGGCCCCCTTAAAATTAAGGGGACCGCCCTTTATAATTAAGGGGGCCGCCCAGCTGAAACGGCCAGATTCTTTGTCTTTTAGTGGGAAAAGTTTATTTGGTGAAAAACTAACTGATTTTGGTTAAAAATTTGAATTCATATATTTAATATGAATAAAACATTTTTCTTTATTACCAAAAGTGTTTTTCAAAAATATATAATATGTTTATATAATTAAATAAACTTTGTAATGCTTAATTAAACTTTCCTTTGATCATAAAATGCACTAAACACTTTGTTTATTCATACCTTAAGTGATTTGGATGTAAAGAGAAATATTAATCACTAAATACTTGTTTATGTCACAAGTTTTAGTTCTATGAGTTTATATGTTGTGATAATTAAAACATAGAGATATTGATAACATGTTAATAATGTTTTTAGGCATTATTTATGTCAACAACACCAATTCAAATTTAACTCAGATTTAAATGAAATGAACCAATACTCAGCTTTGACTACAATGCAAAAATCAAAATAAGACAGAAATAATAACTACTAATAAGCTATACTATAACTACTAAGATTATGCAAATTAATAAAAGAAATAAGATGAAACTTACAAATGAAAGCCCCCTCAGCTTAACAGAGGGGGTTCACTAAGCTTGCTTGTCTTTTGACAGGCCAAGTAGACACCTCCTTGGTTGCTTTATCTCCAAAATTAGCTGGCTTATTGTAAATAAGCTCACAGTTGACTTTATTTGACTTTTTTTTTGAGATTTTGAGGATTGAATAACATAATAAACTTACAGTGAGCTAGGAAGCTTATATAAGCTTCTATCAAACAGAAAAAGTTCATTGAAGATTAATTCAATGAAATGAAAACATATTTTTGGTTTTTTTTATTGATTTTCTGATTTTTTTTAACGTTTTTGAGGTTTACTCAAATGAAACAATTTAAACAGACTATGCTTATGAAATAGAAGTTCTAAATACTGGAAGTAAATAATCAATAAGCTAAATAACAAAATTAAAGTAAACTTTGAAATAGAAATATGAAAATTAAACAGCTGGATTATATTAATTTGAAACTTAGTACAATACTTGAAATACAAGAAATTACAATAAACGTAAAAGACAGAAAACTGAAACAAACTTTTTATTTAAAAACCTACACACAACTATGAATGAGGAGGGGGTATTTATAGGATTGGGATGAAGCTGCTAGGGTTTGAGATCCTTCCAGAATTGTGCTTCTTTGCTTTAATCACTTCCGTTGATCCCAGCTTCAATTGTAAGCACAATTTCTGTCCCTTGGATTGATTGATGTGATGTAGACCGATCCTCCGTGTGTCTCCTCATTGGACCACGTGTCCCTAACCCTCCTGACATTCTTTGTCATACGTCAGATCTTATAGAAGACCAATGATAGGGTAATTATTACTCAATTGAGGTAATTTTGAGGTGTGGGTGAATTAGGGTTCTTCATGGAACAGTAATTCTGGGTTTAAAGTGAAAAGGGGGGCGGGTAATATTTGGGTGGTTTTATTTATGTTGTTTTGACCGGGTCGTTTGACCAGGGTATATTAATAGTGGACCGGGTATAAAGGGAAGTGGGCTACGGGCTTAGTTATTGGTTGGGCTTAGGTGGATTAAGGGTTGATTAGTAGATCCAGGTTTGGTGCATTTGGTTTAGGATTTAATAAGTTTTATCAAGGACCAATTTTGTACAATCTCAAAACTCAGGGACCAAATCTGTAGATTATCAAAAGTTTCTTCCAAGGGTTTTTTATTGTCAAGTTCTGAGTATTGGAGGACCACATTTTGACTTTACTTGAAATATTTCTCCAAGGACCTTTTTTTGTAAATTCCTGAAAGATGAAGGACTGAAATTGCCAATCTCTCTAAACTTTGTCCAGGGACTAAATATGCAACTTTGTGATTCTCTGAGGACTCCTTATAATATTTTGAGCTGTCTTTTGTCATTTTGCTTCCTCGGCTCCGGCTTTTGACCTTTTTCCAATCTCGTGCTCGTTTTTGTCGGTTTTGGCTTTATTTTTGTTCATTTTTCACATATCCGTACCTTCACATACACAAATACAAAAACATACATTCTCTTGGCATATTTGGTTAGTATTTGGTGTATTTGGTCTGTTTTAAGGCTAAAAAGGATGTGTGAAAAAGCACACATCAGTTTGCAGTTGAAATTCATTTAGCACTGCTTGCACAAACCTTGGATACATCAAAAATTTATATGAACTCTTTACATTGCCTTTCATATTATTGAAAATAAACTTTGAAAAATTAAAAGTCCTATCAGTTGCCAAACAAACCAAAGGGTAAGCCATGGTTGATGCAAATTGCTCATTAGATGTTTTCTTAGGACTTAGACAATGTAAAAGAGTATGTATGAAAAATCTCCAATGGGGACAAGAATATCCTTTCCTAAAAGTAACTTTTGATCAGATGTATCATACCCCATGGAAGCAATATTTTTGAAAATATCTGAATTGGGTAATGTGATGTTACCATTGAGATCATCCAATTGGAGAACTCTCCTCAAGGATGACTCAGTAACATCAATAGTTACCCCATCCACTGTGGCTCTAAGAGCTTCCACAGATTCTTGTGTGTCTCCCTGTTCAATAGTTATGGACTCCACAGTGGTCCAGAACTGCTTGATATGAGAAACATAGATTGTGAGATTGACAGTTAAAGCATACCTTATATGGGTTGTATTGAGAAAGTCCACAATCTGATGGAAAACAGGGCCACTCTTTTTGTTTGACTTTTGTAAATAGGCCACTTGGTTGCGCTCCTTAGCAAAGTTTAGAATCGCCATAATTTTGTGAGAGAAAGATAAAAGTGTTAGTAATCGAGAATAAGAATCAAGCCGTATGATGATAAATATATACTAATAGGGTTTTGAGGAGTATGCGTAATGTGAATTATCTTTGGAATGAATATATCTTTGGGAAAAGAATAAATTAAAATTGGTAAGTGGATAATTCACAAAAAGTTACCCTATTAATATGGAAACACGGTTATTTTACAACGGCTAGTAAAAAAAAACATGATTACTGACACAACAGTTGTAACGACTAGTTCACCAGTGGTAAAAATTACTCTTGCAGTGGTAACTGTGAACTAGCAGTGGTAAATTTTCACAAAATTACAAAGAGCAGTGGTAAGTAAAACAAGTAAAATCAACTGCTCTAATCATAGTTTTTAGCAAACTATCAGCTATAGATGGATTTGATATGTCTTTACCATGAGCAGTTTGCTATGGACTAGCCAACTCTTCATCACATGGAATATGGTGAGTTGATGACCATATAGTTTTTGGTAAACTATCAACCATAAACGGATTTGATAAGTCTTTACCAGTAGCCGTTTGCTCTGGACTAGTTGATTCTTATGTTGATTAGACATGGTCAATCAATAACCATTTGTTGTGTGTCTGTGATATACACCTTATAACTCCAATTACTCAATCAATATTGGTTTGTATTCTGCATAAGTAAGAAACACCAAACATAACCAATATTATTTAACCCAAAGTAACTTTTTGACCAAGTTACTATTCATAAAAATATCTCTCCAAAGTCAACCCGATAATATCCAAATTTACTCCTCCAACTTACCAAAACAGATAAGAGTAAATTACCTTCATTGATAATCCCTAGACCTTGACTTTGCTTATAAAAGGGGGCTCAAAAACACTTTAGTCTTTATCAAAACTAATATTCACTTTCACAAACCCTAACCATCATCATGAGCTGGTTTCCATTAATCTACATCTATTCGGATGAGTCATCAGATGATGAAATCAGCTATTGTTTTGATTCAGAAGAACTCTCAGCTGGATGGAGTGGGTATTTTCCTCCAAGTGCTGCAACAGCTACATCCTCCAACATGAAGCCTAACAAGAAGATTTCAGCTGCTCCTGCTCCATCTCTAGAATTTTATTCAAGCTCTTCTTCTGAGGATGATGATCCTACCTACACCTTATCCAAGGAGCTTCCAAAATCCCTCACTACATCTTTGGAGTCAGCCATAATCAATATGAAGTGGCCTGCAATGGAAAAGCCTTCAAGACTTCCAAAGCCACCCAAGCAAGTATTGGGCCTTGCCTGTCCAAGAAAGAAACTTTCTTTTGATGACAAGAGAAAGAAAGCTTCTAAGGGCAAGCATGACTATGAGGGGAAGGGAAAGAAGCCCATGGAGTAGCCTGTCTGAAGATTTAGGTGTTAGGTTGTTTAAGCTTTGTGTTTTGGTTGTGGTTGTCTCTCTGAATGGTTGTACTCTGTTTCCTTTTGATGAAATAATGAAAGTACATTTATCTTTTTCTATTATCACTGAGAGAGCAAATCTTTCCACTGTTTGTACCATGGTTTCCACTGTTTTTACATTACTCTGCATACAAGTTAGTAGAAAACCATACAAACATATACAAACAACATTAGTACCTAAAAACTATCCTGTAACACTGAAAAGTATTAGACATCAAAGATTTATGGGTTTAACATTCCAATGCCTGTTACCAAATACTGAAACCTACCCACATCAAGCCCTTTTGTTAACAAATCAGCATAATTGTTATCATTATGAATTTTGACAACATTAATAAGCTTTTTCTCAAAACAATCTCCAATAAAATGATGTCTAATTTCAATATGTTTAGTTTTAGTGTGTTGCACATGATTTTTAATAATGCATATGGTACTACTATTGTCTATATATATAATGGTGTTCATGAAATTGTACCCATAATCTAACAATTGATTCTGAAGCCATAAGATCTGAGCACAACAGCTAGCAGCAGCAACATATTCTGCTTCAGTGGTTGAAGTAGCCACCATTGTCTGTTTCTTACACTGCCATGACACCAATCTATATGCAAGAAATTGACATCCTCCTGTAGTTGACCTTCTATCCAAACTTGCACCAGCATAATCACTATCTGAGTATGTAATCAACTCCATTGGGGATTCTCTTGGATACCACATTCCTAAATTAGGATATGTCTTCAAATACCTAAAGATCTTCTCTACTACTGTCATATGAGATGTCTTTGGAGTAACCTGAAATCTTGCACAAGCACATACAACAAACAAAATGTCTGGTCTTGATGAAGTAAGATACATCAGGGAACCAATCATAGATCTGTAAGTGTGCACATCAACATCTGCTCCACTAGCATTCTTCAACAATAGATGAGTAGTCTTATCAGCAGGGGTATTTGAAGGTTTTGCATCAGTAAAGTGAAACTTTCTTATAATCTCAGTCACATATTTGTCTTGACTGATAAAGATACCATCTTTACTTTGTTGTACATGCAGCCCCAAAAAGAAAGTAAGTTCTCCCATAGAACTCATTTGGAATTCATCTTTCATCAGCTTTTCAAACTCTTTGCACATCTCTTTTCTAGTAGATCCAAAGATGATATCATCAACATATACTTGAACAAGTAGAATATCACCCTTGTCTTTCTTGATGAACAAAGTTTGATCAACCTTTCCTCTATGAAACCCATTATCCAACAGATAAGTACCTAAGGTTTCATACCACTTCCTTGGAGCCTGATGTAAGCCATAAAGAGCCTTAACCACTTATACACTTAATTAGGGTGTTGAGGATCTTCAAAGCCTGGAGGTTGAGAGACATAGAACTCCTCATCAATCTTTCCATACAGGAAGGCACTCTTTACATCCATTTGATAGACAGTAAAGCCCATAAAGGATGCATAGGCTAAAAACAATCTAATAGCCTCAATCCTTGCAACAGGAGCAAAAACTTCTTCATAGTCAATACCCTCCTCTTGAGTGTAACCTTGAGCAACCAATCTAGCTTTGTTCCTGATAACAATACCTCTTTCATCTTTCTTATTTCTGAAAACCCACTTAGTACCAATCACCTTCATTCCATCAGGAAAATTACAAAGAACCCAAACCTTTTAAAGTTTTAACTGCAACAACTCCTCTTGCATTGCTTCAACCCAGCTAGATTCTTCTAAAGCCTTACAAACATTTTTAGGCTCCACTTGTGATAGAAAACAGAAGAACAAACATTCATTTTTGTTAGTGTGCTTCTTGGACTCATAAACTTCACTAATGAACCCATGAACATCAGTATTCTTTGTCCGCCTTCTTGTCTTCACACCTGATTGTAGCTCACCAATGACATTTTCAAATGGATGCACTTTGTGAATTGTAGTCTATGATGTGCTAGGAATATCATATGTTGTAGGCATGTTTGAGATCTCAACATCATCACTGGGTGATTCCTGAGATGAACTTCCCACATTTGGACCATCAGTGGAAACTTCTGTTGGAGCAGTGGGAATTAAATTACCACTGCTAGCAGGAATTTCTTTATTCAAAACATCAAAATTCACAACATTTGCATCACTTTCCTTTTCAGAATTCTTTGAACGTTGTGAGTCTTCATTATTGTCAACAAAGTCCCAAAGTGGCATAACAATTTGATCCTTATCATCTTCATCATCTTTGCAAGATTCATCTTCATCAATGAATTCCTCTGACTCTTTAATGAATTCCTTGGGTGAGCTCTATAGTGTTTCGATAGCCTTGGTGGCTAGGATGGGAATACTCTCCTAGGGTTCGGGGCCTAACAGGTTGGTTTGCTAGTGGTGGGTTTTGTGGGTGGTTTTGTTGTGGTGGGTTGATGGGTTCAAAGATGTTACCACCTTCCATGATGTCGGATGGTAAAGGTTACGAACAAAGACACGAAGAAATAAGATAGACTAAAAAGAACCTAAAAATAAAAATAAAATCTTACTAGAAAGGAATCTAGCAAGTAGACCTAATAAAAAGAAATCCTAACCTAGACAATAACTATTCCCCGGCAACGGCGCCAAAAACTTGATACGTGGGAATCGCACCAGGCTTTACCTCTCGAGGGATCTCGAGAAGCTTACAACCCCCACCAGGCAGTGTACCTGATTGTTGTAGTATAGTATAGTGACAAGTACCGGGGGATTGATTGTTCAACTCAGGAATAGTGTTGCTAGGATTAGAAAGCCTAAAGACTAGGTCTAGAGGTGAGGGATGATTTTTTTTGTATTTTTATATTTTTATAAAAGCAATTAAAAATCTCGGTTTTTTGGAAGAGTGGGCGGAATTAGTTGCTAATCAACTAACCCAATAACTAAGATGCAATCAAAATAATATAACAGAAATGAAAATAAAGCTAATTAAACTAGTGGAGTGAAAAACAATAGGGAGAGTTGTGTTTACTTAGGTTTCATTACTCCCTAGATATCTTTTACAGGTTGATAGTTTGTTACAGTTGCATGGATGATGGATCGTATTCCTTAATACCAGTCGTAGGGCCGTGTACAATATTCCCTAACTCTATAGGATCCTACTTCACTCCTATGTCGAGTCGTTAGAAGCTCCTAACATAGGATCATTAGAATTCTCCTACGCATTAAATACAACCAAAAATCATAGTACACCTCTGATCATGTTTCTTAAGACGTTCAAGCATGTCACCAATGGAAGTCTGCCAGTTTTCTTAAGCCTAACATCGAATACAATCATCAGTAACAACTATAACAAGCAATCAACCCATAATTAACATCTAGGTTTCACTACATCTAAGAAAACACACAAGAGATCTAGCCTAGCATGTTGAATTCAAGAAAAATGTAAGATATATTCAAGCAACACATAGACATATTGATTGAATTGAAAGAGTACTTATCTCAAATTGACATGAAAGGTTTCAAAGGGTAAAAACCCTTGAAAAAGCAGTAATATTTGTACTAGGGTTCTCCAAAGTTACACCCTAATTGTTCCTCTCTTTTATGAATGAAAATTGCAAAACTATATATAGATTTTACAGGGTGACGGCGTCAAGAAGGAATTTCTGACGCCGTCAACTTGCCGCCCATAATGATATCGGATTGCCTAGATCCAGATTTTACGTCGTCATGTGCACTTCTACTCTGGGCCGTCACATGTATTTGGACCATGACGGCCTATGGTGACGCTGTCATGCCCATAATGTAAAACTCTTCAGGATCGTCACGGACTTTATCCACCTCCACCTCTTGTATTACTCTTGACGCCATCATTAAGGAGCATGTGACGCCATTAGGTACTGTTCCCAGCAAGGAAAATTAAGACTTTGCCGTTTTCTTCACTTTTATGCTCCAAAAACGTCCAAAATGCTTCCTTTACCAGATTTCACTCCAAAAGTACCTAAAATGACAAAAGGAATGATTTAGGGCAATATTTGATCAAATAAATTCGAATCCGGGCTAAAATTACCCCCTAAAAACGGTTCATTTTTCACCTCATCAAATACCCTTACACTCTAGATTTGCTAGTCCTCAAGCAAATGCGCTTTTATTCTAATCAAAATACAAGTTAGGGGTCATTTAACACTAATATAAAAGTAATTACAACAAATAATCATTCCACTAAAGACCAAAGACAAGCACGGAGGTCATACACTAGCACCTCACAAATAGTGTTTAGATACTCACATCTCCCGGGGTGTAATAAAGTATATATCACAATATGGAAATGGAAAACATCTCTCACTACATGTCATAGCAAAATAGATTACCATAGGCTTGGGAACGTAAGCACCTAGGATAAACTATCAAAGAGGTCTTTTAAAAGGTTATAACGTTAGGTGTAGGGATATGGAATACACGGTTTTGTTAGATAAAGGCAATCTTTACTGGTGGCGAGTTAATCATCTTGGTTAATTACATGTACAATATGGCGTTGCTAAGCCAAGACTAGACTCGACTTAAGCTAATAAATGAAAAATAACAAAAACATAAAACAAACATAGAATGAAACGGGATGGTAGTCCGTATGTTTTTTCTCTTTTCTTTTTCTATTTTTTTTTTCTTTTTTCTATTTTTATTTTTTTTTTATTTATTTTTTTTTTTTTACACTCTTACCCTACCATCCAAAATAATACATCATAAGGAATGTACATTCCCCTTACACTTGAATTTTTACATACTTTACAATAAACTAATCTAATGACTCGAATCAAGATAATCAAAACATTTGGAGTACTTTTTAGATTAACGCACATATGGGGGTAATAAAATGATGTTCTTCCCCATTACTCCATAACACAAGTACTTTACCCATGAGTCCCAATCGTCCCAAAACAATATGTACAAGATATGACTCGTCTTAGCAACCATGTAATCAATTAGATAATTAACTAAGGGTTTAAACAAATTACAATAATGCACTAAAGATGAGTGCATACACGGAAGGCTAAGGCGATTTGGGTGTACATTTAAGTGGGTTGTAACAAATTCTTCATTTAAGTAAGATGCTTAAAGGTAGAAATGAAAAGATAGGCTCGGAGGGGTGTACTAGGGGTTTCGTGTACTAAAATTGAGGAAAACGCTAAGGTGTGGGAAAAATTAGTTGACTTAACCAGCCAAGTAATATGACTTAAATGGTCAAGAAATTATGATACGGATTTAACACAAGGGTGATACTAATGCCTCTTATCATGTAGTAAATCCTACTACACGAATGTAGTCTCACTAGCGGTCTCGGGATGCATCACTAAGCACTAATAGTGAATGCTTTTCCTATCAAATCTAAAGGCGAACCTCACATATTTGGGTGGAAAATTTTTCTGAATGGTACGGTTTTGTGCTAGTCATATGACTCCTATCCATGAGACGCTTGCTAAGGCTAAAGTTTCACTCTTAAATGTTGAAAACAAATTTAAATTTGGCGCTAAAATTACACTAACAAGTATTTCTCTTAGTTTTATTACACACCTACCATCAAACAAACAAACTCAAGTGCAATTGTATCCTATAAGGTATCATCATTTACCCTCCCCTTACACTTAGGATGAACATTGTCCCCAATGTTCAATTAAAGAATGTAAAAGTGAAACAGGTAAAAGAATGAAATCAAATACTCCCCTGATTCGTTCGGTGTGGATAGTGTGGTAACAAGGTTAGATATTCCTCCAAGAAAATGAACAATCAAAGCTTCTCTTCCAGAAAAATAAATCATCTTCTTGTCATATATAACCTGTTAAACCTGAGAAAACAAACAAGGCAACCTCGTGTAAAATCGGCGGCAATATATATATATATATATATATATATATATATATATATATATATATATATATATATATATATATATATATACTAACAAGTCCTAGAAAGCAAATTAAGATATAATGCTTGTGGAATGAATGTTTGCAGATCTCCTGGAGTTTATAAAACTAAAGAATTAACAAAAACTTTAAGACTCCGTTAGAAAAACAAAACTCGCAAAATTTCCAGCATTTTACACATGACGCCGTCAGGAATTAATTCCTGACGCCGTCAGAAGTGACCTGTAGAAATCTTTACGTTAAGTTTCCGGAAAATTTCTGGAAAAACTTATGTCCTACTTCCTGGAAAATCCTGCAAAACATCATTATGACTCGATACAAGCATTTGACTCAAACAAATACTAATACACATGTCCATTTAATATTGTGGAGAATCATGATCAATTTCGTTTCTTAAAAACAAATTTAGGATTTCCCCTTACACTTATCTTTTGCGAAATACCTTTGTATGAAGTTAAGACGAAGTTAAACAACAAATAAAGCATTTTCACAATTTTAGTTTTGAAACATGATCTACCAACAATAAAATAAAGCATGCATACCGAATCAAATAACAATCAAACAAAATAAAATCACACAAAACATGGGTTGCCTCCCAAGAAGCGCTTTTCTTTATACGAGTCTTGTAGCTAGACTCAAGGTCATGGGCTACTACGTGACCTCATCATTGGTGTCATTGTCTAGGTCATCTCCAATATTAGTTTTGTATTCCGGACCTAGTTGCAAGCATTCTTTGTAGAAACCAAGTATTCTATTCATAACATATTCTACTCCTCTACGTCTATCCTCATCATTCCTATAGTAAACCGCTTGTTTGTGTTCCTTTTCTAGGTTTGATAGGAGGTGGTATTGTTCAATCTTATAGGGCATTTGGTAAGCAATCTCATCATTCTCTTCCTTGAATCTAACTATCCTTAGAGTCGGATCATAACTCATCTTAGAGGCCTCAACAAACGGGTTTCCGAACACTACTTGACTTAGGCAATCATCTATCACCGGAGGAGTATCCTCCACTATCACAAAGTCGGTCACATAAGTGAAGTTTCCTACAATTACATGCAATCCTTTCACTCTTCCTACAAAGTTGCTTATCAAATACGTGTTGGGCATCATCCTATAACCAAGTTGCTTCTTCATCACCCAATTATAATAGGTCTTAGTCATGATGTTTATAGGAGACCTAGGATAGATATAAGTTTTCCATACATGCATATGCCCAATGTTGCATGGTATGTTGATGTTAGAGGGATCACCTACTTTAATAAGGGGTGAACCAAGGATATATGGTGTCTCGGGATCATTGAATAAATCCTTGTGATATTCCCGTTCTTCCTTGGTGGGAAATTTATCAAAGTATTCTTCTACGTTTTCTACTTCCTCTAACTTTTCTCCCTTATTAACCTCAACTTCCTTAATTTCATCCCTAGTCTCGGTTTCTACTCCAACTTCATCCTTGTCACTTTCTTCTATATCCTTATCTTTTGGCTTAATAGTGACAACATTCACAAAGTGGACGTTTTTGGATGACGAGGGGTCCTTAATTTGGATTCCGCTATTGGCATCCCTAGTGTCCTTTCTAGGTGTAGTTAGCGCTTGGTTGTTGAGGGCTTTCAACAAGTTGTCAATCTTATTGGTCATCTCCATTTGTTGTTGATTGAATTCGGTTTCAAACTTAGCTATGCGAGCTTCTTGAGATGCCATAAACTTGGATATCAACCCTTCAAGATTATTGGTACTACCATAGTTATTAGAAGGATTGTTGTTGAAAGTACGGTTGGAGGGTGGACCGTTTGTTTGGTAACGATTAAGCGGATTGGAAGAATTGTTTTGGTTTTGTTTCCACCTAAGGTTCGGGTGATTTTTCCAAGAAGGGTTGTAGAAATCACCGTAAGGGTTTGGCTCGGGTTTGAAAGTGTACCACTTGTCTCCCGCTTCATCGGTACGCGAGGATGCATAGTCCGCAAAAGCTGTTCCGGGGAGTTCCACGCAATCACGAGTGTCATGGGGACCACTACATAATTGGCATGAAGAAGTGATTTTGTTCACTTGGCTTGAAGGCTTAGGAGCTTCGTAAGATTTCATGAGAAACTTGACTTGGTCCTCAAGTTCCATGATCCTACGGTCGAGAGTGCTAGAATTGTTCGAAGGCAAAGATATTGCCTTGACCGTTTTATTCAAATCACAGGGATCATTCTAACTTTCGTTGTCATAGAGAGCAAGATCTTCTATGAGTTCCCATGATTCTTCCGCACTTAGATCACGTAGCTTACCACCGGCCGATTCGTCAATGGTTCGACTTATGGAGAGATTGATATGGTCATAGAAGATTTGGACTTGGAGCCAAAGATCTATGCCATGATGAGGGACTTTTTGGAGTAAGTCCTTGAAACGAGTCCATGCTTCATATAGAGATTCACCTTGACGTTGTTGGAACATCAAGATATCATTTCTAAGCTTGGTAGTTCTCCCCGATGGGAAAAATTGAGCAAGGAAACGAGTGGTGAGATCATCCCATGAGGTGATTGATCCCGCGGGTAAACGTTCAAGCCATTGACTAGCTTGATCACATAGAGAGAATTGGAATAGGCGTAATCGGGTCGACTCTCTAGTTGTAACATCAAGGTCTATAGAATCTACAATTTTAAAGAAATCCTTAAGATGTTGGTTAGGATCTTCGAAACGAAGTCCATGGAATGCACATACTCTTTGCACCAACCGGATGGTGTCGGATCGCAAGGGGGACACATTGGCTTCTTGGGTGAGCTCTATAGTGTTTCGATAGCCTTGGTGGCTAGGATGGGAATACTCTCCTAGGGTTCGGGGCCTAACACGTTGGTTTACTATTGGTGGGTTTTGTGGGTGGTTTTGTTGTGGTGGGTTGATGGGTTCAAAGATGTTACTACCTTCCATGATGTCGGATGGTAAAGGTTACGAACAAAGACTCGAAGAAATAAGATAGACTAAAGAGAACCTAAAAATAAAAATAAAATCTTACTAGAAAGGAATCTAGCAAGTAGACCTAATAAAAAGAAATCCTAACCTAGACAATAACTATTCCCCGGCAACGGCGCCAAAAACTTGATACGTGGGAATCGCACCAGGCTTTACCTCTCGAGGGATCTCGAGAAGCTTACAACCCCCACCAGGCAGTGTACCTGATCGTTGTAGTATAGTATAGTGACAAGTACCGGGGGATTGATCGTTCAACTCAGGAATAGTGTTGCTAGGACTAGAAAGCCTAAAGACTAGGTCTAGAGGTGAGGGATGATTCTTTTTGTATTTTTATATTTTTATAAAAGCAATTAAAAATCTCGGTTTTTTGGAAGAGTGGGCGGAATTAGTTGCTAATCAACTAACCCAATAACTAAGATGCAATCAAAATAAAATAACAAAAATGAAAATAAAGCTAATTAAACTAGTGGAGTGAACAATAATAGGGAGAGTTGTGTTTACTTTGGTTTCGTTACTCCCTAGATATCTTTTACAGGTTGATAGTTTGTTACAATTGCATGGATGATGGGTCGTATTCCTTAATACCAGTCGTAGGGCTGTGTACAATATTCCCTAACTCTATAGGATCCTACTTCACTCCTATGTCGAGCCGTTTGAAGCTCCTAACATGGGATCATTAGAATTCTCCTACGCATTAAATACAACCAAAAATCATAGTACACCTCTGATCATATTTCTTAAGACGTTCAAGCATGTCACCAATGGAAGTCTGCCAGTTTTCTTAAGCCTAACATCGAATACAATCATCCGTAACAACTATAAACAAACAATCAACCCATAATTAACATCTAGGTTTCACTACATCTGAGCAAACACACAAGAGATCTAGCCTAGCATGTTGAATTCAAGACAAGCGTAAGATATATTCAAGCAACACATAGACATATTGATTGAATTGAAAGAGTACTTATCTCAAATTGACATGAAAGGTTTCAAAGGGTAAAAACCCTTGAAAAAGCAGTAATATTCGTACTAGGGTTTCTCCAAAGTTACACCCTACTTGTTCCTCTCTTTTATGAATGAAAATTGCAAAACTATATATAGATTTTACAGGGTGACAGCATCAAGAAGGAATTTCTGACATCGTCAACTCGCCACCCATAATGATATCGGATTGCCTAGATCCAGATTTGACGCCGTCATGTACACTTCTACTCTGGGCCGTCACATGTATTTGGACCATGACGGCCTATGGTGACGCCGTCATGCCCATAGTGTAAAACTCTTCTGGATCGTCACAGACTTTATCCAGTTCCACCTCTTGTATTACTCTTGACGCCGTCATTAAGGAGCATGTGACGCCCTCAAGTACTGTTCCCAGCAAGGAAAATTAAGACTTTGCTGTTTTCTTTACTTTTATGCTCCAAAAACGTCCAAATTGCTTCATTTCCAGATTTCACTCAAAAAGTACCTAAAATGACAAAAGGAACGATTTAGGGCAATATTTGATCAAATAAATTCGAATCCGTGCTAAAATGACCCCCAAAAAACGGTTCATTTTTCACCTCATCATTAAGTTATAGACTCTGAAAGCCTTGCTAACCATGGAATATCCAACAAAGAAACCTTCATGTGACTTTTCTTCAAACTTTCCCAGATGATCAATGGTATTGAGAATTGTGACATGACATCCAAATGGCCTCATAAAATCCAAAATTGGGGGTCTTCCTCTAAATAGCTCATAGGGTGTCTTGTTCTTTGTTTTAACCACTAAAACCCTGTTCTGAATGTAACAAGCAGTGTTAACTGCTTCAGCTCAAAAAGTCACTGGTAGCTTTGAATCAGCTATCATGGTTCTAACAGCCTCAATTAGTGTTCTGTTTCTTCTTTCAGCAACTCCATTTTGTTGAGGAGTTCTTGCAACACTAAATTCTCTCTTAATACCTTTATCTCTACAGAAATCATCCATAACTTTGTTCTTGAACTCTGTCCCATTGTCACATCTGATGATCTTAATCTTCTTATCAACTTGGTTTTCTACTTCAGTGATGAAGGTCTTAAGGATGCCTGTGGTTTCATCCTTGGTTCTTAAAAAGAAAACCCATGTAAATCTACTAAAATCATCAGTCACAACAAGACAATACTTCTTTAAATTTATGCTGCTCACAGAAGTGGGACCAAACAAGTCCATATGCAACATGTAAAGTCGATGATCAATTGAATTATATGCTTTGGTCTTGCATGAAGCTCTGTGTTGCTTGCCTTTAATACAGGCAACACATGTTTGGTCATTTTCAAATCTCTTCTCTGGCAAACCTCTGACTAGACCATCTTTCACAATCTTGTTAATGGTCTTGAAGTTAACATGACCAAGTCTTCTGTGCCAAAGCATGGATTCATCCAAAGTGGCTTTTGCAAGCAAACAAGTAACATCATCTTTAGCCACTATATTCTTCATGTCTATGCTATATAGATTGCCTTTTCTAGGGATTTTAAGCAAAATATCACTTTCATCAGGTAGCTTATAATCATTAGATAAGATATAGCATTCATCCTCTGAGAATAGAACTCTATGTTTCTTGTCACACATCTGTGACACATTGAAGAGATTGTACTTGAGTTCTTTCACATAATCTCATTCTCAAAGTCCAAGTTTCCAGCCTTGATAATTCCATTGCCAGAAACCTTTCCACCAATACCACCTCCAAAGCTGACAAATTGTCCATCATAAGGTTTGAAATCTGAAAGATAGGACTTATTGCCAGTCATGTGCCTGGAACATCCATTGTCTGAGTATCCTTGATCTTCTTTAGGCTTTGAATGTCCCTACACATAAAATAAAGGAATTAGTTCCTTTTGGGGATCCAAGCCACAAATGACTTGGATCTGCCTCGTGTATCAATGTAATTATATCTGTCAAAGGTCATTGATACACCATTGGGATTGTTTGAGGTGATAGTTCCTTTTGGTTTCCACTCCCAACGTGCTGAGGCCTTAACAGCATTCCCCACATTTACCCTTTTGTTGATCACAGAACCACCAGTGGAAACTTTTGGCCTTGTAGTGGTAACTGCTGGTTTTGAAATTATAGGTATCCACTTGTGGTTATTGTAAACTTTCTTTTCAAAATAGGTCTTTTTCCCTGTTTGTGCAGATTTAACAAAAGTTGTAATAGGTTTTGCACTCTTAACAGGGGACTTAGGGTAAACTCTATTTATATTTCTGGCAGTTACAACTGCTGGTTTAGCAGTGGAAAGATATTTGATGCCAGAGTTGAGCAAAACAGATCTGGGAATCATCTTGCTTAGTGGGTTTGGGTGAGTAAAGTTATTAGTATTATTTCCATTCACCCTGGTATTCCTAAACACTTCCCTTCTACCCATGTGGTAATTACAATTATAATGAAGATGGTCAAAACTACCACATATGTAACAAGGTTTGTTGTTAAAAACAAAGTCACTATTGCCTAGATTTAACATGATTCCAGCTCCTCTTGTTCCCCCTAGGAGTTGTTGACCTACTTCTGTACATCTTTGCATATCTAGTAGTGGGCCTAGTATAATTAGCTTGTGTCCTAGGCTGTTCTTTGACAACTTCAGGAATACTCTTTTTAACCTCCACTTTAATACTCTCAGGAACACTAGTTTTAGACTCAATATTCACACTTTCATCTTTAAGAGATGAGTCACTAGCACTATTAAAAGTATCAACCTCAACCTGAACCCTTCCAGTAGCAGCTTCTTTAACAAATTTTGGGCCATAGGTCATGGTTGGTTCCTGGAACTCTTCTAATCATGTGTGTGCTAAGTTAATACCAGGAGGTGATGGAACACCTCTTAGAGGTGGTGGAACTGTTTTATATCCTACTCGTGATTTGGCTTTATTTACAACTTGGGCCTTGTCAATGCACTTAGATTGATGATCTAGTGTATTGCAAGTTATCTGTATATTCTCATTGGCCTTTTTAACCTTCTCTAACTCTTCCCTAAGAGCCTCATTCACAGCTATCTTATAATCTAAGTCTCTTTTTAAAACATCAATATCATCATTGAACTTAGATTCATTGGCTCTATAATGCTCTAACTGTGATTCTAAAACAGCAAGACCTCTTTTATGATTTGCTAAGTTATAATTAGTTTGATTTAACTCTAGCAATTGATCATCATATTGTTCTTCCAGTTTCTCATAATCTTTTAAAGCCTTACAAGTTTTAGAACAAGCATTATTAATTTGTACCTCAGATTCTGAAAAAGCCATAAGTGCAAGCTCTGTAGCAATCATTGCAGACTCTGAACCATCTTCTTCATCCTTGGCCATATAGCTCCAATCATAGCTCACTCCATCAATGGCCAAAAGCACTTTTGGTTCTTCAGTTGTAGGTTCTTTCTTCTTGTCCTGCTTATACCAAGTTGACCTGTTATCAAGCTTCTTTGGTTTTCTGCATTCTCTTGCAAACTGCCCCTTCTTATGACAGTTGTAGCACTCCACCTTCTTCTTATCAAAACCTACAGTTTCATTGCCATTTATGGTGATCTTCCTACCAGTCTTCCTCCAGAACTTCTTTGCCTTTAAGCTTAGTAATGCAACTTGCCATTTAATGTCCATCTCTTCCATATCATCCTCATCAATTTGATCCAAGTCTTCATGTGTGAGAATTGAACCATTCATTTGACTTGACAGAAAGGCATAAAAAGTAGAATCACTAGGACCAGCAACCTGCCTTCTTGAACTAGCAGTGGAAACACCTCCACTACCAGTGGAAACAACAATGTTAGCATCATCATCATCACTATCACTCTCTTCATCTGAACTATCATCAACAGATGATGATATAAGTGCTAAGTTCCCTGATCCTGAACTTAGTTTGCCAGCCTTCTTCAACCTCTGTTCAATAACTTTAAAGTTATTATACAAATCATTCAGCTTCATAGTCTCCAGTTCTGGCTTGTCTTCCCACACATCAAAATTTGTACCAAACTCAGAGGGTAAACTCCTTGAGAACTTTAAATTGAGGTCTTCCCTTTCCACCTCAATTCCAAACACTGTGAGTTGAGTAACAATCTTTTACATCCTTGTGAAGATGCTGTCAATAGATTCATTACTTGTTGAACCAAAGTTTTCATAAGTCTGTTTCAATAAGGTCTTCTGTGTCTTCTTGGTGGAATCATTACCACCAAAAACATTGCAGATCTCCTCAAACAAGGTCTGTGCAGTCTTGTACTTGCTGAATGCAAGAATTTGATCTCTGCGAAGGGTCATCAACAGCAAACCTCTAGCCTTCAGATCATTCATCATCTGAAGTCTTTAATCATTTGTGACTGGTCCAGTGTTGATCTTTTGTACTACCTTGCAATCAATAGTTTGTGAGGTAGTACCAGGTTTGAAAGAATTTCCAAACATAATGATCTCCCAAAGTGCATAGTCTTGCACAATAAAGAATTGCTCGATCATTAGCCTCCACATCTCATAGTCATTCAACTTAAGCTTGGGAAGCTTAGCAGCAATGTTGGACTGACTGGTCTCTATCTCCATTGAATCTTCTAAGTGAACTTGGGATCTTCTAAATCAAAGTATCAAACCCTGGCTCTGATACCACTTGATGGATCTAAACACCTTGATCTGTGTTAGAATGATACTTTGAGTTATATTACTAAGTATGCGGAATCTACTTAGTAATACTTAGAAGTTTGATTATGAGTGAAAAGCAATTATATATGAATGAGAATACTGTATGAATCAAACGGTTAGCTCCAATATTATTAATAATAATAATACGAGTAATCTTTGTATCACTAGGGTTACAACCTTGAAGCTTTAGAAAAACGTATATCTAACTTTAACCTAGGACCTCCTTTTATAGCACAAGGAGTCCTCTTCTACAAGACACGTATAATGATAATAGAATAAGATATACATAAGATCTATTCTATACTTATCTATACAAGTTTCCTAACAGTTATCCTAACAGCAGTGGTAATAATATGTACTAGCAGTGGTAATGAGTTTCCACTGCTAGTGCATTCTTCAGCAGTTGTAATCTTCATACTAGCCGTGGTAACTGTTAATATAATTCCCAATAAGAATTGACATTTTGTACATCAGTATCCATCAATTCATGTGTTTCAAATCTACCCTCATCACTTCGAGATGTGTTACCTTCCTTGAGAAGTGAATCAACGGGTGTATACTCAGTCTCATGTATGTTACCACTGGCCTGCTCTGCTTCTAAGCTAGCAACAGAAGTGGTAGCCCCTTCCATGACATCCTCACCCTTTTTTGTGGAAGGTTCACCATATATGAAAAAAGTGGTGTAACCGTTCCTAAAAAATCCTTGCCATCATTTTTCAGATTTGAAAATACTTTCTTTTGTAGTGAGGTGACATAATAAGTTCCTCTATGTGTTCTAATAGTAGTCAATTGTTTTGGAATAATAAGTTGCAAAAACCTTGGATATTATAAAGAGTTACCATCATCATCCAAGGTCTTGATCATACCCTCCAAAATCATTTTTGAAATATTAAAAAGGTTTTCCTTTACTAAGGCATATCACAGCTGATGCCATGGTGGTATCAAACTCATTCCAACCTGTTGTTTTAGGACTCAAACAATGTAAGAGAGTATGAATCAAGAATTTCCACTGAGATGAGAAAAGACCTTTGTAAAATTTTAATTTATTATTCTTCTTCTTATACCCCATTTTTTTCAAACCTTTGAAAATGGCGGCATTTTCAAGACACACAATCACTTCATTATCTGGTAGGTTAAGAGATTCCCTAATAGATGACTCATTTATGAGTATATCTTGGCCATATACCTTAGCCTTAATATGTTTTTCTTTATTAAAAGTTATGACTTTAGCAGTAGTCCAAAACTGCTTAACAAAAGAAATACATATAGGAGGATTCACACTTAATGCATACCTAATAGGGGTAGCATTCAAGAAATCAATTATCTGTGTGAATCCTTCAGAACCACTAGGTTTCTTCAAAAAAGCGACCATGTTGTGTCTGTCAACAAATGTGCTTTTTGATTCAATTGCCAACACCATCGTGAATTAGGGTTTTGTGATTTAGGGATTTTGAAAATGATTGATAAAAGATGTTAGTGTTTGTGATTACGGAGAAATTATGTGTGCATGAAACTGAATTATCGATTTGATTGGGGATTTAAACCGTTAAGTGTAAATGTTACCAATCCCCCCATGCACTCTCAGTTCTAGCAGTACAAACCCAGCTGCAGTAACATTTTCTTAGCAGCAGAATCTTTTGATTAACAAGTAATGAGAAAATTGAGCAATGACAAAAGTACGGAAATTAAGATTAAACATTTTCCATTAAAACTTGAAATGAAAAATTACAAAATACTGGAAATAAAAGTTACACATTCTAAAAATCTACTAATCTAATTTTGGAGCTTTCTCCGGGTCAAATGCCACATGTGCATCTTCGTAATCCAACCCATCAAACTCCACATCAGACAAATCATCATCATCTAAGGTCTTGTACGCCTTGGGATGTTGTTTGAGAGATGGTTTTTTTGTTGCTTTGTACTCCTTTTCATCCTCAGCATGCTGTTTGATAGCTTGGGTTTTTGTTGCTTTTTTCTTTTAGCAGCCCACCAATTGTACCACGCATTTCCATCCCATTTAACTTTTTTTTACACTTTTTGCCGCTTTCTTTTTTGAAGCAGACCGACTTGAACCTTCTCTTTCAACCCATTGTGCTGATCTCTTGTTGTTTGTAGACATTGTTTATGAATACTTCTTGCAGGTTTTTGTTTAGAGATTTGAGAAACTAGGATTTGTGATTTGAGATACACATGGAAACGAGTATAAAAAGGGGATATGGGAAAACCAAAATAGCTATGTTTAATGCAGGAAAGGATTGATGTTTCCCACAGGTGGAGATGTGAATTCGAAATAATAATGAATTTTGAAAGACACGTTAGCATTTAATTTACCATCCCATTTATTTATTTATTTATTTCAATTTTTTCTACTTTCTTTTTTGATGTAGATTGGCTTGAACCTTTTCAACATCTTCTGGCCAATCATGATCCATTGGGACGAGCGTTTGCCAGGGATCAATGCTTATAAGTCTTGACAGAACTATATACACATTAGTCTCCAACAAAGACTAGCCACAATGGAACATGATTGACGTGAAGAAATCTACAAAATTTCATAATCTATTAGTTGTGTTTGTGACAGTTTTTACTCCCTGAATTGGCAAACTTACTTCAACACATTATAAAATTGGCTTCATAAAGTCAAATAAAGTAGTACAACAGGTTTACAACACAGTTTTTTTTAAATAAAGTAGTTCCTAACTCAACTAATACATTTTATTTTTACCCTTCCCTTTTGAACAAACTTTGGGCATTTTTGGTTCCCATGGTTTTATACCATTGTCTTCACAAGTGTTAGCATTGGGCAGGCCTAGCACCTGAATCCTCTCATCAAAAAGCTCTTTGGCAGTCTTTTTTGGAGTTTGAACCTTCCTAGCATCTTCCTTTATTGTGCCTGATCCAGAATATCCCTTTGAAAAGTAGTCTGCCTATGGATTTAGAGGACCTTCAGAACTGCTTGATATGGAAATGAACTTGAGTCACTTGAGTCACTTAAGTCACTGATGTCAATCTATGATTTCTTCAAAAAAATAAAAAATATATATATATTAAAATTAAAAAAAAAATAGTGTAAATGAAATAAAAGATAATGTTGCAATTCAGGGTGTGTTTGAAACAACCTTTGTTCTTGGAACTCCAATGGCCACATTACTTGGTGGATGGTTGGTTTTCGATCATAAAAAAGAATATAATGCAATAAACCAACATACATAACCCTTCTAAGTTCGCGCTACAGCTCCTTTTGTCGTTTCAACTCCTTTTGAGCAAAGGCCTGCACCAGGCGCATTGCTAGATTGTTGAAAAAACAAAAGGAACTGTATGGGAACTTAGAATGGAAAGGTATGTTAAAACCAACATACGTAACCCTTCTAAGTTCCCACTACAGCTCCTTTTGTCGTTTCAACTCCCTTTGAGCAAAGGCCTGCACCAGGCGCATTGCTAGATTGTTGAAAAAACAAAAGTAAATGTATGGGAACTAAGAATGGAAAGGTATGTTGAAATCAGCACACAGGTTGAGTAAAGAATATATACAAATGTTGAGTAAAGAATAGAGTCTAAGTAACATCACTCATCTTGAATGCGATAATGAATGAGTGTGGCCTGTCATGAACAATACATACTTTATCATTATCGCATTAAAGACATCTTAATTACCAGGCCAGATCCATCTAACGTTGCAGAAAGGTTCCATTGCTTTGTTTTTTGGACACCGTCTAATAACGGTAGTGTCCTTGATCTTGATCACTAGCTTTGGCACTTTCAAGAATGTATCTTATTGAAAGAGCCAAAACTGGTGATCAAGATCAACCACACAAAAGGTAGTAGACGTTTTCCAAATCAAGCAAGGGAACCAATCTACTACGTTAGATAGATCTTGCCTGATTATTGAGCTTTAAGTTATTAGAAAATAGATTCTTACTATCATTTATATTGCTCCCTTAGATGTGACGAACATACATATTAATTATGTAGATTCTACAACATTAGAGAGCTAATCATGCATGAATGACAAGTTGAACATATAATAATAACCAGCTAGTGGGTTGTACATATAATAATAACAAGTTGACCACATATGAATTTTCTAACAGATATAACACGTATAAAAACTGAGTTCTCGATCCTCATTACAAGGAAGGAGTCTTCTCCAATTGGATAATAAAAAGGCTCCCACTAGGTTTTCGAGCTTGGTACCTAATGGACCACATACGTCACAATATATGACAGCATGAACCTAAAGACCGGACAAACAGCCTGTAGGCTGTACATATTAAGGTTTCCAAGGCATAAAAACTTGAAAATTCTTTTTCAAGCATCGAACCCGAATTATTATTTACAACTTATACTTGATAATTGTTTCTGTATTTTGACAAAGAGCAAAGATGAATCAGTAATGGATGAACAACACCAAAACAAGTTTATGTTCATACTTGAAAGTGGTGTCTGTTCATCCATCACTGATACTTCTTCCATCTTTGATACTTGGATGTTTTAGCCTAAATATTCGCACACACATCTGCCACTTTTCTTCCTTATTCTCTCATACAAATGCAACATACTTCTTATAACATATAGTCAACATAAGCCTAATTAAAGAAACACAAACAATGAAATAATCAAATAAAACAAAAAAAAAACAATTAAATAATCAGATAAACCAAATCATCTGTCAAACTTAGGGTCAATATAGAAGCCATCTAAGTATGTTACCATATGCTTCCGATCTAAGTATGTTAGGGTTTCGAGTGAGAGAGAGAGAAAGAAAGAACAAGGGCGGCTATGACTGTGAGATAGAATTAAAGAGAGGATTATATGTTGAAGTGTGTTTGATAAGCTTTTTATATATTATAAGTTTAAAAATGATTAAAAGTATAAAAACTAAAACTATAAAAAGTATTAAAAGTTTAAAAACTAAAAGTATTAAAGGTACATTTGTATAGTGTGTTTTGTATTTAAAAAGTCGCCCAAAGAGTACATATGGTAAGATGCAAGGTTTTCAAGATCGGGATCCTACCCAGGATCATTTTCGTCTTTGCAAGATCGTGATCATAAGATCGGATCGGGATCTTAAGACCGATCTTACGATCCTACTATAATGTCATTTTCTGAATAGTTTTTGTAGTATTATACAAATATACAAATTATTATATATCATAGACACAAAATTATATGAATGTTTCATCGAAATGTTGTCCTAAATTATGGTTATGAAATGTTATTGTTTAGGTTGAATTTTATTTTAATTTAGGTCTACTCATTAGATTTATATCTAGTGAGATTTTTTATTTTCTTTTTATAGGTTTTCTTTAGTCTATCTTTCTTCTTGTTTCTAATTGTTAGCACTCTCGATGGATAACCGTAACATTGATCATTCGATTCCTGTTATTTATGTTTTTCATCGTAGGAATTTCCAATTACCTGTTCCGGCTCCCGTTGTGGAGATTGAATACCCACCAAACCTTTCACCCGACCATCACTTTGGTAATAATTATGAAATGGAAGAATTTGACCACGACAACGACCATGAGAATGGCCCTTTTTATTACTCAGATTCCGACGATGACTTAGATAGGTGATGGTGATGTTATTGATGAGGTTAGGAGAGAGGAGGAAGTTGATCCTCTTAAGTATGTTGACCCTAGGACAAGAATTGAAAAGGATAGTCTCTTTAACATGCAGTTTCTTTGTAAAATCGGACATGAACTTTCATGCCTACCTTAACTCATCCTTACCCATGAACATAATCTCTTGTGCTAATTATAATAAAATTATGGCAAATGAGTTAGAGTATCAAGGAAATAATGTTGTTGCTAGCTAGGGTTGAGCCATTACATGTTTTTGTAGGAAGTTTTGTGTATTTGGTTGACTTTATGGTAATGGAGAGGATTCATTGATGACAAATTAATTAACCCAAGTCATACTTAGAAAACCTTTTAAACGGTTAACTAAGCTTGATGAAAAACTTGTAGATGGGTTGAGTACCTTTTCGGACGGAGATGAAGATTTTGTCTATCAAATGCCCCGCTCGCATCCTAGATTCAAGAATTATTCGATTGAGGCATGTAATAGACTTACCCCTATTGATTTACTAAGTGAGAATGACAAAAGGAATAGGCTTAAATATCCTCATGAGAAAAACAAAAGGTACTATCGTGGATATCTAGAACTCAATGATGAGTATAAGAGATATTAGAATACCATTAGATGGCTCATGCTTGGGTATGTGAGCATAAGTGACATAAGGTAGGGCACGACTTTGAGTCTAGCTACAATACTCGTAAATAAAGAAAAGCGCTTCTTGGGAAGCAACCCAAGCTTTTTGTTTGTTTGTTTGTTTGTTTTATTTGCTTCCATATGCATATCTTATTCTTATTGTTTATTGTTCATGTATCAAAAATATAATTTATTAAAATGCTTTATTTGTTTTTAACCTCGTCTTAACTACATATAAAAGTATTTTGCAAAAGATAAGTGTAAGGGAATTCCAAATTTGTTTTTGAGAACGAATTGAACATGAACGATAACAACTAGAATTTAGCATACATATTAGTACTTGTTTGAGTCAAATGCTTGTATCGAGTCACAATGAATGTTTTGCAGGATTTTTAGGAATTAAAACATGTTTTATATTACTTACAAGCTCGAGAACTCAACAATAACTCGAGTCGAACTTATATAAGGTTGAGCTCAACTCATTAAACATTTCGAGCTCATTTGATAGGCTTTCAATCTCCAAAATTTTAATATCGCGCTCAAGATCCCGCCCCTTAATTTTCCCCAAAATTTCAATCTCCCGCTCAAGATCCCGCCCCTTTTTCCCCCAAAATCAAAACACTAACACTAGTCAGATCGATCTATCTTGTATCTATTCATCTCTTCCCCTTCTCTCAAGAACCGACTCACACCACCGCCACACTTCACCGCCTTATCTCGCCTCGTTCCACCAACCATCGCTCCTCCACGCCATCACCGTCATCAAGACAAGGGAGGCAATGGGTGAGTTTGTTTGCTTCGGTTGTTTGGTTCGAGATAACCACCACATCCACCACCATCACAGTCGAGCCACCATCACCCTCATCTCACCTATCCTACTCTGATCATGGGTATGATCAAACACATATTTAATTTATATTTTCTTAAATGTGTAATCGAATATAAAATGATTTATGTTGATTTTTTCTAAAACATGTTTTTGATTATAAATTCGTGTGGTGGTAATCGTTGCAGGTAGACTTATTAAGACGACATAGTTTTCCTGTTTATTAGAATGGAGACAATTGACATGTTCTAAGAGGCCACTGTTTTGCTCGTAAAGGGAGTCTTGATTGGTTTCCACTCCAGGAGGATGTTGCTGAATAGTTGGAGTTTGCTTATCGCAGTCGCTTAAATGATCTATCAAAAGATTAACATAACATCGGTTATAGGAAATTAACTCAAATATGGTTTCTTTTTGTGAAACTGTTTCATTTGAACCAAGTGTGAGTGATTCTGATTTGCTTGCTTGGTAATTTGTTTGACAATTATTCGTTCCAGGTTTGGCACTTCAGAACATTTCAACCATCTGGATTATTTGTTGCCCGAGTTGATATGCAAGGGTCTACCCCGGTATGTTGGTTTTTGATGCTAAATTTATATTTGGGACATCCAATTTTGTCGTCTTTTATGTTAGCATTAATCGCATTACTTGTTTCTTGCAAGGACTACATGCTATTTTTACGGGTAAGGATGATACATGGGATGCCTGGCTAAAAATTCTCTCATCTGGATTTTCTGGCACAGTTCATTTTTGAGGGACTGGAATTAAATTGAGGCGTGGGTATGCTCCATCTTAGTCACCAAAGCCAACCCATGTATATTTTTACTGTGTCATGGTTGGCAGATCTTATATTATGCAGCGTTATTAGTGCCTTGGTTTCTTATATTTCATAACATCTATTTATAGGATAAGTTACGTCAGCAGACAAAGGAAGAAATGGACGATTATTATTCACAGGTAAAACTAATTGCGTTTTTCTCAAGCTCTATGTTTATAATACTTTCAAGCTCAATTTATGGTTATAAGTCATAAACGGATTGATCCATTAGATGTAAATTGCAGGCAATAAAATTGTTTTGGTATTCAAATTTTTGCAGGTCCCTGTACGACATCTAGTATTCATGGATCATGGTATCGGTCAAAGGATGCAAAAAGAAATTTTGGTTGATGACGTTGGCACTTTTTGCCAACTTGCACAAAACCTTGCTGATAAGCATCTGACGTCTTACCAACGGGAAACTCATTCTAAATGGGAATTCTTCTAAGAAAGCCCTTTCTTCAACTCAACATTCTGGGGTCCTAACTTCCTTGTTTAATGGAACAGGTGGCTAACCATCCTGCTGCCAGCTGGGATGACGACAATGCATTTGAATCTTCTGAAGTAGAAAAAGAATTCCAAGATAAGGTATACCAAGTTGGTTTACTAACCTTTTGTACAATTGTAGGTTTTAGGTGCTATTCTGGACTGGTGCATGATTTTTTGCATTTTGTAATATTGTAACTTCAAACCATATCATTGTGACTGTTTGTGATCCCCGTTAAATTCATACAGATTAATAACACTAAACTGTCTGCTCATTTTGTTCTACAACTGCAGCAAAATGGGTATTTGATAGCAGATGACACATCAGACCGCTTTTTCTGCCGGCTCTTGGTAAATTTTTTCTTATCTCTTAAATGCAAGCACATATGCATACACATACAAACCAAACACAGTTATCGATGGCAAGAAATGATATTGTATGTGCTTCTAACTTTTGTCTTTTCTACTTAAAACAGAGACGGAGAATATCCAGATGATGAGATTAGTACAAAAGTTAGTGCTGCTAGTGAAAGTTAGTACTACTAGTATAAAGTGAAGACTGCTCAGAGATTAACACTGCTCGAAGTTAATATTGCTAGTGTATTAGTTACAACTGCTAGTTATAAGTTAGTATTGTTGTTTCATATAGTTAGTATTGCTTGTATTGTATGACATGTATTAGTTGTTTATGAAAAATATTATAGATACTTAGGAAAGTATTGTAAGCCGACTAGGACTTCTTGGTGTATAAAAGGAGGTCTTAGGGTATAGAGTTATATACGAATTTTATATTTACAATTTTATTGTATTTAAATTTGTTTTGATATATATTGATTTCTTAAATGTGACTAAAAGATGTATATAGTCACACTTATTAACAGTTTTGGTCACTATTTGCTTTATTCGTTGTGTGACTAAATTATTACAAAAGGTCACACAAACATAAAATTCACGTGGCCATTGGATGATCTATAGTCACACAAAGTACACATTTCTTCATTTTAAACAGCATATGGTCACACTTATTAACACTTTTGGCCATTATTTGCTTAATTGTATGTGGCTATATACCCAAAACAAACATGCTTTGTGTGACTAAATTGTTGATATAAATAATGCGTAAAAACGTTATTAATATTTCTCGATATCCCTATGTTTTGACGATCACAAAATGTAAAATCATTAAACGTAAAATCATTACGTAAACAAGTATTTAGTGACAAAATATCATTACATCCAACTAAATCACTTAATGTATGAATAAACAATTGCCTAATACATTTTATGATCAAAGGAAGGTTTATTTAATAACTACAAATTATATAAAATGGTATAAACATTTTATATATTTAAAAAAAACACTTTTGGTAATTAAAGGAAAATATTTAATTCATAATAAATATATGAATTCAAATTTTTAACCAAAATCAGTTAAATCTACACCAAATAAACTTTCTCCAGAAAAGACAAAAGCTTCAGGCCGTTATAGGTGGGCGACCCCCTTAATTATAAGGGGTGGCCCCCTTAATTTTAAGGGGGCCGACCATGAATTAAGGGGCCGGCACACGCTCCTGTGTCAGAAACTTTTGCCTATAAATACTGGTTCAAATCTGTAATTTTTTCTCACCTTTTACACTAAAACTTTCTGTCCAAATCCTCTCTAATCATCTTCCTAAAACCTTTGATCATAAACTTATTAGTTTTTGTTTCAAGTGATTCAATCCTTTATCATTCAAAGTGCAAGAGAAGATTACTCCTTTCATATCTAATCAAGAAGTATTGAAGATTAGTTGTGTAGTTTGTTTATATAAATTGTAAAGTTGAGAAGTCATTGTAACAAGTAGATCTAGGTGGGTTTGTAAATCTAGTATAGCTGAAGTAGTGGTGTGAAGAAAAAGTAGTGAATTAGTGTGAAGTTTTGAAGTAGTAGTGGTGTGTACAAGTTGTGAAGAAGGTGTGACAAGTCATGAAGAAGTCGTGAGATTGGTTCTAGCTACTATTAAAGCTTGACATTTAGCTTAGTGTCGTAAATAGGTGTAAGCAAAAGTCGTGTAAGGTTTCTCCGCCACAAGGGAGTTTGTTGACATAGTGAAGAAAACTCTCGAGTGTGTGACTCGGGGAGTGGAGTAGGGCGAAGAAGTGCTTCGTAGCCGAGCCACTATAAATACTTGTGTTGTGGTTTGATCTTTCTATCTCTATCTTTTCTTTACTTTCATATTTACATTATAATTGTTTAGTTAGTTAGTTTAAATTGTTTATATTGTGCAAGTGTTGAATCTCACATAAATAAGAATCAAAGGTTTTGAAAACAAAGTTTTTAAAATACAAATTGACGTAAAACTATTCAACCCCCCCCCCCCCCCCCCCCGCTTCTAGTTTTCCACAATTGGTATCAGAGCTACGTTAAACAAGGTTTTTAAAATAAATTGTACTTTAAGACTTGAAACGATCTATGTGTTGTTCCCGTTTACTAAGTTAATAGTTAACTAAAGAGTTAACCTAACCAAGTTCCATGACTTTTAACTCAGATAAATAAGATTAACAACAAAGATAAAACGTAAAGAAAAGAGACACGATATTTTCAACGTTTAATTCTTATTAGAAGTTAATAAAAATAATTATACCCAAGTGTTTGTGGAATAACACTTGGGATTGAAACGACAAGTATGGTGTGGACTCCTCTCTAAACTCAAACTACGTTGAGTGACAACTATATGGTCACACTGAGCAATCTCAGGGACTGTGTTGTTCTTTAGAGGAGTAAAAGTGGGTTGAAAATGCTTCGCATTAAATACACAAACTTGTCGACTTTTACTCCTCACTTATGCTACCTATTTATACACAAGTAATTTACAACTTTACTGATAAAGACAAAAGGATGACCTAACTAGTAGAGACAAAGTACTTACGTATTTTGTCTTTGTTACAATAGACTATTTTGGGTAAAAGACAATGTGCCTTTCCAGTGCACAGTAATGACACCATCCTGACATGATGCCTTTCAGGGAAAGTTTGACTTCAGGTAGATGAGGTCACCTGTTGATACGTTCAAACTTTTCCCGCCTTGTCCCGCCCATACTTCAGTCTTCAGGTCTTTAGTCTTCAGTCTTCAGTCTTCAGTATGTAATAGTTGTTGAGGAGTCCTGGGGGTTCAGTGAGTTATTATCATCCTCACTGAACCCATCATCTTCTTCTTGGCTTAGATTCCACTCACTGAGTTCCGCCTCAATGAATGGTGAACCTTTCAATATAAACTCGCTCCAAGCATCCTAAAGATGACTCACTGAGGTACTATTCACTCAGTGACTTGTTTGTATATATGGATAATAGACACTTAGGTTATTTTATGTTCAACTCCAAGTTTAAAGGAAGCTTGGGGAATTCAGAGACCTAACAGTCTCCCCCTATTTGGATATACAAATAGCCTAAGTGCGTATTGATTCAGTGTGAGTAGTCAGGGGTCTTCTTCTCTTCACTGAGTGTTGATGTAATTAACTTAGGAGACTTGTAACTTAAAAAAAACATCATTATTCATTAATAAATATTACAAATCCTATGAAAAATTACAAAAACACAAAAAAATAGTTGATGCAGATTCAGATGCTCAGTTGATAACCAAGAGCTTCAAGCTTTGTCTTTTTGGATCTCAGAAGGTGTCTCTCAGGGTGCTCCTCAATCTTAGCTTTAAGGTCCTGGCAGAACCTTACGTTTTCAGCACACCTAACGGGAGAAGCTAGCATCAGGTACATAAGCATCTCCTTAATCCCTGCCTTGTCAATGTCTGACCATCTTTGGAAAGAAGTGTTTCCATACTCATCAGTGAAGCACATACCTCTCTCAGGAACTTCAAACAACACATTGTTCATGAAGGTGATTCCTTCAGGAAGAGATCTGTCACAGTCCAGTCCAGGGACCTTGATCTCAGGTTCAGATTCAATTTGCTTCCTCTTCCTTTTGGAGACCTTTAGAGGAGCATCTTGAGTAGATGGAGCAGGAAGTAGAGAGGTAATTCCAAGAGCTTTAGGCATATCCATCAGTCCTTTATACCTGAGCTCCAGTGATTTCAAGAGATTAGGAACCACCACATTCGACTTCTTGGTAATTATTGGTCGAAGTTCATCCAGTTCAGAGATACCAAAGTCAGCGAATTTGAATAGATCATGGGTGTCCATTACTCTTTTGTCTTACCCCCTGAAGACAGTGATAATAGCAGGCTTGGTGTTGCGATGGATTTTGACATCAGTGATGGTTTCAGGTTTCAGCCTTTCTTTCATCACCCAAGTGTACCTTTCAATCCTAGACTTCCTGATCTGATCGTCCTTCCTGAGCTTTGCTTCTCTTTGCTTCCTCAGGGAGCTCATTTCTTCCTCCTGAGCCTTTTTGAAAACAGCTCCAGCTTGCTCAGTGGCCAGTTGCTCAGTATCCAACCCAATTTTCTCTGCTTCTTCATGAACAACCTTTATAAGTGCGGACTTGCTTATTCTTTCCTCCTCAGCCACCTTTTTCAGTGCCTCATCTCTTTCCATATGAACCTGAATTTCTTCATTTGTGGGATGATGGATTACCCTAATGATTTCAAAGGGGACCCTGATTGGTTCATCAGGATCCTATCTGACGATGGTGGAGGCAGGCTTTAGTACTCTTGATGGTTCAGAAGTTGTAGCAATGCCTTTCTCTTTATCCTGCTTAGTGACTGATGGGAGGACAATTTCTTCATTAGGTTGAGCAAATGAGATGGAAGTGGCTTCAGTGAAATGCTCCCCCTCAGTGTGAGAGGGCAGAGCTTCATATGGGACTTCAGTGTGAGGGGCATCAGTGACATTCTCCCCCTCAACTGTTGCCTGAGCTGAAGTAATGGCAAGAGTTGGAGTGACTGATACAGAGGTGGATGTACCCTTGAAGGCCTGAAATATCTCAGTCATCATGGACTTGATGTCTGAGGTGTCCTTCTGGATGGTGGATACTTTGGCGTCAAGTAATGCCTTAGCACTTTCCATTGCGGACAAACGAGAACCGAATCTCCAAGCAAGAGCCTCTGACTTCTTGGATTGAGCAGCCACTGATAGATCCAAAGCTGTAAGGGAGGTTTTGACATACTCCACTGAGCTACTGAGAGCCTGAAGATTGACGGACTTCATCAGGTTGAGTAACTCAGTGAGATGCACGGAGTTGAGCTGATAGGTCTCTGAAGCCTGAAGGAGCATCTGGGTAAGTTTAGGATCATCTTTAACTGATTCTTGAATGGATTGAACCCCAGTGTTCAGATTGGTAAGTGATTCAAGGAATTGGTTGAGGCGAGAGACCATTTGTATCAGGGAGTAGTTAACTAAGGAATTCTGTTCCCTGACATCTTCATTAAATTCTTCAACAACACTCTTCAGGTTAAAGTAATGAACTGCTGGCTTAATGTGCTTGTCAAACACTTCGTCAGTGACCCCCCTGAACAAGGCATTGGTTGCCTTCTTGATGAACTTGGTAAAAAACTTCACAGTGAGAGGAGTCTCTTCGTCATCTGAGGACTCTGATGTGGAGTGAGGTTCAGCAGCATCATGGTTGGATTATTGGGGAGACTGAGAGATTGGTTCAGGGACTGTCTCCTCAATTTCCATATCTTCTCCTGCTTCAAAAATCTCCTCATCACTGTGAAAGTCATCATCAGAGAACAAAGTAGCCTGAACATCCGCCATAGATTGAATCTGCAAAAAGAGGTTATCCGGCTCCTCTTCAAAAGAAGATTTGCCTTCGTTATGGCCAGGTCCTGACCTCTCAAATCCAGCAGACTGGATTTTATCTGCCTGGTACTCAAGGTCAGTTCCCAAGTTATGCGCACCTCCGGGAGTGGGTTTGGGTTCCATATCAGCGGGTCTGGGTTTGCCCGAGGACACTGAGTGTGATGTCTCAGTGCCCTCCGTTGGCCTTTGTTTTGGGGTCAATGACTGGGTAATTATCTTGAGGGTGTCAATAGTCACGGTCGGTTGTTGCCTCGTTTGGCCAAGTACGGGGACAGAGGTACCAGTGGCGAGTGATTTGGGTTTAACCACCTTCCTGGACCCCTGTCCCTTCTTCCCTTTCACCTTCTTGGTGGGAGAGGGAACAGGTGAAATTTTGTTGTCACCCTGGATAGCAGTCAGCATATAAGTGGTCAGGGCGACAGGTGTAACCTCAAGAGGGTCACGAGAGTAATTAGCCTCATGTGGGACATCAGGTTCAAAGCCAATGGCTTCAGGCCTAATATACTCGGACCCAAGCAAGTCTTGCAGGGCGCAGGAAATAAATCTAGGGTAAGACATAAGTTTTTGCCTATATTTCCTTCCCAACTTTGCAATGAGGTCCCTGAAGATAATTTCTCCAAGGTCTATTTTTGTACCCTCTAAGAGACAATACACTATCATTGCTTGAGTAGTGTTTAGTTGCTCTGTGGAGGATTTGTTTCCCCAAAGGACCTGAATGACAAAGGTCATCAGAATCCTCCAGGGGGCTGGAAACCAAGTTTTGATGATTGGGGCTTTGGATAGAAGGGCCCCTGGTGTCACCTCAGGGTGATTTTTGTCATAGGGCCCAAGTTCCAGTAAAAGTTCCTTCACATCTTTTTCAGTGGGCTGGGCAGTGAAGGTCTCAGTATAGTCAAGGCCAGTGGCTTTGACGAAGGTTTTGTAGTCAAGAGTTAGGAACTTAGTTCCATTCTTTACTGAGAACCTTATTTTGGCCTCTTTTGGTGCATCAGGGTTTTCAACCACCGCTGTGCACCAAAATTCCCTCAGGTAGTCATGATAGATGACAGAGTGGGTTTTTGTAAATGTGGTGGTGAGAAAGCAATTTTGTAGGTACTTCACCACATCCCTGTATTCAGGGAAGCCTTGAGGGTAGGCGAAGTTTCCCACCACATTTTCTTGGTCAGGTCTATGCTCTCAACCTGGAAATCCGCGTTGGGAGCGTATTGGATGACTTTAGAAGAAGCCATTTGTGAGAATATGGTCTAGTTTTGAGAAAAGGTTTTTGATAAAATTGAAACATACACAGTTTTGAAAACCAAAATATTCTTGAATAAATTCTGCAAGAGTTTTGTTAAGATTTGAAAGCGTGTGTGTGTTTAATTTAGTGGGGGTATTTATAGGGAAAGAAATAGGGTTGTGCCATTGCGGATATCAAACGTTTTGGTATTAATTCAAAGTGGTAATTTAAAGTATGTTTGAAATCCGCATTAACTGGCACGATTCCCATTACCCATTTTTCTCTCAACATGATTAGAGAGATGGTTACGTGGCTCTGCAAAAGATGCTTTTGCAGAGTGATGTCATCACACAAGTATTTGTGTGAGAGAGAGAGCATTTAATGCTCATTGGTATTGGTGAGAAATGTGGGGGCCCATGATGTGGATGTCAGTTGTATAAGTAACATATATTCCTATATTCAATAGGAATCAGTTACCTACCTGGGACATTTACTAACTAAGTACTTAGAGCATTTAGTTAGGGTATTTAATACCATATGATATCATGAGCCCCCTGAATGAGTTTATCATTTAGTGTGTTGATGATCAGTGATGAGGTGTATATCACTGAGTCATGGGTTTATTCAGGGACCTAAGAGAATTTATATCAGGTTGGAATAACTTTGATCAGTTGCCTGATACAATATCCAACATGCCCAACTCAGCTTTCAGTCTGGTGAAAGTGGGTTCATCCAGGGGTTTGGTGAAGATATCAGCTAACTGATACTCAGTGGGGATGAAATGTAATTCAATTTCTCCATTCATGATGTGGTCCCTGATGAAATGGTATCTAATGTCAATGTGTTTGGTTCTTTGATGAAGCACTGGGTTATTTGAGATGGCTATGGCACTTGTGTTATCACAAAAGATGGGTACCATCTTGTACTAAATGCCATAGTCACTCAATTGGCTCTTCATCCAGAGTACATTTGCACAGCATCCTACAGCAGCCATATATTCCGCTTTAGCTGAGGACATGGCCACTGACTGTTGTTTCGTTGTACTCCATTACACAAGTTTACCACCAAGAAATTGACAGGATCCTGAGGTACTTTTTTGTCCATATTGCATCCTGCATAGTCAGAGTCAGTGTACCCTTTGAGATCAAATCCTGAGCATTTTAGGTAATACAAACCAAGGTTTGGTGTACCCTTCAGGTACCTGAAGATTCTTTTGACAGTAGTGAGATGAGACTCCTTTGGATCAGCCTGATATCTGGCACGCAGATAGACTGAGAATTGGATATCAGGCCTAGATGCAAGTAAGTACATCAGGGAGCCTATCATTCCCCTATATTGGGTTTGGTTCACTGATTTGCCAGTGAGATCAGGGCCAAGGTTATTTGGAGGAACCATAGGAGTCTTCACCGAAGAGCAGTCAGTAAGCTCAAACTTCTTCAGTAGGTTCCTCAGGTATTTTTCTTGACAAATGGATATCCCTCTGTCAGTTTGTTTGATTTGTAGTCCAAGAAAGTAAGTGAGTTCACCCATCATGCTCATTTCAAATTTGTGGTCATCAGTTTTTCAAACTGTTTGCAAAGTTTGTAACTTGTTGAGCCAAAGATGATGTCATCAACATACACTTGAACCAGGACTTTTGTTCTGTAGATGAACAGAGTGTTGTCAATCTTTCCTCTGACAAATTTGTTTTGGATTAGGAAGGCTGAAAGTGTTTCATACCATGCCCTGGGAGCTTGTTTCAGTCCATAAAGGGCCTTGTTAAGCTTGTAGACATGGTTGGGAAATTCACTACTTTCAAAGCCTGGAGGTTGTTGCAAATAGACATCTTCTTTGATGTTACCATTCATGAATGCACTTTTGACATCCATTTGGTAAACTTTAAAGTTCATGTAAGTTGCATAGGCTAGGAAGATCCTGATGGCTTCCATTCTAGCAACAGGTGCAAAGGTTTCCTCATAGTCTATACCTTCCTGTTGGTTATATCCTTTGGCAACAAGTCTTGCTTTGTTTTTTATGACTGTGCCATTTTCATCAGTCTTGTTTTTGAAGACCCATTTCATGCCAATGACCAGAACACTATTAGGGCATTCAACAAGGGTCATGACATCATTTCTGTCAAATTGTTCTAGTTCATCTCTCATGGCCTGAACCCAACTTTCATATGTCAGGGCTTCTTTGATATTTTTAGGCTCTATTTCTGAGAGATAGTCAGCATAAAGACATATATTGGTTGTGGCTGCCTTGAGTTTAGCAGCCATGCTTCTAGTAAGCATGCCTTCAGTGGGTTCACCAATAATGTTCACAAGCTCAATAACTTTGGATCTGGTCCAGCTATCCTGAGGTTTAGGATAGGAGTTAGAGCTTGTAGAAGCCTGATTTACTTGAGGAGTGGGTTCAATTAGAGGAACCTGAGGTAACTCAAGATTATATACTTTAGTGACATTAGTGGGAACAGTTTGCTCTGAGGATTCCTGAACAATTGGTTCAGTGGGTGTTGTCTCATTAGAGGCAGGTTGAGTTTCAATGACTTCACTGACAGTTGGTTAGGGTAGATTGTGAGGAATGAGGTAGTAGGAGACATCAGCATCAGCTTGGTATTGGGTTGAAGTATGATTCTCAGGGAGATACTCGTCTGGAGGATACCTAGATGAATCATCAATACCAATCTCTTCAACTGAGGAACTGGAGAACCTGATGGATTCAGTGCTCTCATCAACAGTTATATGATAAGTTTCCTCAGTTTGTTGTCTCGTGTTAAACACCCTGTAGGCTTTTGAAGACAGAGAATATCCCAAGAAGTATCCATCATCAGCTTTGGCATCAAATTTACCCAGGTGATCCTTGTGATTATGAATAAACACAGGACACCCAAATACATGAAAGTAGCTGATGTAAGGTATCCTTCCTTTGAATATCTCATAGGGAGTCTTATTGTGTCTTTTCACAATAATGGACCTGTTTTGAGTGTAGCAGGCTGTTTTGACTGCCTCAGTCCAAAAGTGTTTTGAGAGGACTGAGCCATTCAACATCGTCCTTGCTGCCTCAATGAGTGTTCTATTTCTCCTTTCAGCTACTCCATTTTGTTCAGGAGTATAGGGAGAAGTGAAATTTTGAGAAATTCCTTTCTCATCACAGAAGCACTCAAGGTCATGGTTTTTGAATTCAGTTCCATTGTCAGTTCTAATTTGTTTAACTTTGACATCATTTTGATTTTCAATGTTCCTGACAAATGACATGATTGTGTCAGCTGCCTGACTCTTTTTGGTCAGAAAGTAAACCCAAGTGTACCTTGAGTATTCATCCACAATGACCAGAGTATACTTCTCATGATGAATGGACATTGGACTGATAGGTCCAAACAAGTCCATATGGAGAAGATGCAGGCAGCTTTTGATGGAGAATGATTGTTTGGTTTTGAAAGATGCCCTATGGTGTTTCCTTTTCTCACAAGCAGAACAAGGCTTGTCTTTGGTATACACCAGGGATGGAAGGCCTAGAACTTTTTTCTGTTTGGCTAGGTTGTTGATGTTTTTGAAATTGAGATGAGAGAGTCTCCTATGCCAAATCCAGTTGATTGTCTCACTTGCCTTAGAGAATAGGCAAGTCCCATTTTGAGTAAGAGATAACATGTCAAGAACATAAACATCATCCCTCCTAGGAGCAATCAACACAACTTCCTTGTTGGCATTGAAGATGGTCCCTCTCTTATCATCAAACTGAACTATGTATTTTGCATCGCATAGTTGAGAGACACTTATCAGATTGTACTTCAGACCATTGACATAAGCAATTCTTGTAAAAACTATCCCGTTGCAATTGACTGAACCATAACCTTCAGTGGGAGCTGATGAATTATCACCAAAAAACTACCTTAGGTCCTGGTTCTTCAACATATTTGTGCAGATAACTCTTCACACCAGTCATACTTCTTAAGCATCCACTGTCGAGGTGCCAAGCAGGATCCCTGATGTGTTTCTACACAAATGGTAAGCAGGGGTTAGTTTTTCTTGTTGGCCCACTTTCTAGTGGACTTAGTCCTCAGGGACTTCTTAAACTTAGTCAGTGAATCATGATCAGAAGTAGAGTGAACTGAGCTTCCACATGTTTTTCATTTAGTGGTAGATGAAGACTCAGTAGACTGAGAGGTGTTTCTTCTAGACTGAATAATTTTGTCATGCCCTTTGGTTTCATGGGAGGGATCTCCACAGATGTCACAGCAGTCTTTCATCATACAATCATCAGGAAGATGATCGTTGAAACCATAGTGAGGACATGGCAAGAAAGGCTTAGCCTTCAGTCTCTGTTTGGAAGATGAGGCATACTGATAGCCTTGAGTTTTGTATTGACTTTGTGCTTTTGGAGAAGCAGTGTGAGAGATGTGATCACAAGTTTTGTGGTCTTCTTGCTTGCAAATCATGCAAAAGAGGACTCTATAACATTTATCAGTGGGGTGGTTGGGCTGATTGCACAGTTCACATCTCACAGAAGGTCTGGATGTTTTTGGTTTGGAGGTACTTGAGGAAGCTGATGGTTGTTTAGATTTTGAGCCAGAGGGTTTATCAGTGGACTCAATCTTTTCACTCAGCTTCCTGACAAGTTCAGCCAACTTATCAAATTTTGAATCAGGGCTTTCTGGTTTTACTTCAGTGGGTACTGAAGGTGTGTGTTTTTCAGAAGGTACAGTGGGTCTTTTCAGGATGGTTATCCCTGGATTTGTTTTCTCCTTTGGAGAATAAGGTTGATAAACAGGTGGTGCAAGGTCTGAACTAGGTGCTGCTCCCTGAAGTTGTTTCAGTGGAGGGAGTGGTACTTGTGCATCAGACTTAGACTCAGCGATGGACTCAGTAGAACTGGGTTCATCAGTGACTCCTAGCAACTCCTTAATAGCCTGACTTTCAGGTTCTAGTATTATTCCAGTGTTGAAATTTGGCAATTTACTATCAGGATTGACTCTTTCAATCCAGTCACTGGGCTTAGGAGCTAGTTGTTTGCTAGAGAGCATGTTTGCTGACAGAAAGGCTTTTGAATGGCTATTCTCCCCAGACTCTTCAGTGAGTTGGTCTTCACCAAGCAAGCCTTTTTGGTGCTGGGTGTGAGACTCAATGTTTTATAGAGTTTGGGATTCTTTTGAGTCCATTTCCAAATAATTGCCTTTTCTTTCTTAAGTTCTTCTTGAAGAGCTTGGTTTTGTTTTAGAAGTTCAGAATTCTGAATTTGTAATGTAACACTTTCAAGTTTGGCCTGTTTTAAAGTAAGGAGTTCATCCCTACATTTGTTTAACTCAAAACTTAGTTTGTTAAATTTTGAAAACAAGTTTAACCTTTGCTCTTCAACAAACTTAAGATCAACATTGATATAATCTAAGTATGACTTCCAGTCAGCATCATCATCCATTGAAAGTAGAATGTTTACCTTTCTCATTGTGATGTTGACCCATTCACCATTCCTTGCGTGACTCTTTCCCACTGCAAGCTTGTTATCTTCAGAGAGAGCCATCAGGGCACTGATATGAACTTCATCATCATCTGAAGACACTTCAACCTCATCCCAGTCATATGTTTTAGCAACTAGCCCCTTGTTTTTAGCCTGAGCTTGTTTAGGAGCCTGAGGAGGCTGAGTGACTGAGGAAGCAGACTCAAGAAGTGCAAGTTTGGCCTTGGCCTTTTTATATTTAGCTTCAAAATCCTTTTGAGGAATTTTTTCAATTTTGTTTTGAACAAACTGATTTGATTGAAGCAACTTAGGCTGAAACTTGCTAGTTCCTGAAGAGAAATTGTTTCCAGAGAATTTGTAAGATGGTTCTGAGGTTGTTTTTGAGAAACAATCTTTTGCAAAATGACCCTTTTTGCCACATTTAAAACATTCAGAACTGTCATTTGCTTTTGAGTTAGAAAAACTTTAGTTTCTTTTAATGAACCTTCTTGAGTTTGCAAGGAGTGCCCTTTCATGAAATTCAATTTGAAGATCATTCATGTACTCCTCACTGGTTCTTGTATCAACCTCATCATCTGAACCATCTTGGAAGTCCTGCACAACACTGTTAGAATAGAAAGCAGTTGATATGGGTGAGGTGGTCAGGGTCTTTTTAACCTCTTGAGCTTTACCAGGGTATCTCCTGGTGATCAGGTTGTCTTCATAGACAAACTTCCCATAAATTTCAGGGAGCTCAAGATTCTGGATATGATTGGCATTTCTAAGACCCTGAGAGAAGTTTAACCACTTCTCAGGGAGACTGTTGACAAAGCCAACATTTATCTCATGTTTGGACAGGGTGACACCATCATTGGTCAGTTCATTCAGGAGGGTCTTATACCGAGTATAGGTCTCAGAGAGACTTTTAGAATCTTTGGACTTGAAAGTATTGTATTCAAGTTTCAGGTCCATGATTCTATTCTCCTTGGTATCAGAAGGGCCTTCATAGCTATGAACCAGGTCAGTCCAGGTCTGCTTGGCAGTAGGACAGTTGATCACTGATTCTATTATATCGTCAGGAAGACAGGATATAATGATACTTTTTAGGCGCTGGTCTTGATTGACCACCCTCCTTTCATCTTGGGTCCACTAAGCTTCAGGTTTGACTAAACCCAGAGCAGTTGTTGGGATATATGGACCATCATTAATTAACTTAATGTAATATGGTTCCATCCCAGTTAAGTAGCAAAGCATTCACTTTTTCCACTTATTGAATTTTCCAACCTCAAGTCGAGGGGCAGTAGCTAAATAACTTCCACCGTTTTTATCGACAAGTTGGGGAACATTTGAGTCAGCCATGGTGGGATCTTGATTTTAAAAACTTTGAGCACTCTTTATTTTGAAAACAAATTAAGAAAAGTTTTACAAACCAGAGTCTCTTATACCACTTGCTGTTCCCGTTTACTAAGTTAATAGTTAACTAAAGAGTTAACCTAACCAAGTTCCATGACTTTTAACTCAGATAAATAAGATTAACAACAAAGATAAAACGTAAAGAAAAGAGACACGATATTTTCAACGTTTAATTCTTATTATAAGTTAATCAAAAGAACTATACTGATGAGGCGAAAAATGAACCGTTTTTAGGGGGTCATTTAAGCCCAGAATTGAATTTATTTGATCAAATATTGCCCTAAATCGTTCCTTTTGTGATTTTAGGTACTTTTGGAGTGAATTCTAGAAAAGAAAGCATTTTGGGCGTTTTTGGAGCATAAAAGAAAAGAAAACAGCAAAGTCTTAATTTTCCTTGCTGGGAACAGTACCTGACGGCGTCACCAATTCCTTAATGACGGCGTCAAGAGGAAAACAAGAGGTGAAGAGGGTAGAGACCATGACGACACAGAATGTTTTAACACTAGGGCGTGACGGCGTCACCATAGGCCATCACGGTCCCTTTACTCTTGACGGCCCAGAAGAAAAACACTCTTGACGGCGTCAGATCTGGATCTAGGCAATCCGATTTTATTATGGGCGGCGGGTTGATGGCGTCATAATTTTGTTCTTGACGCCATCACCTTAGAAAATCTATATATAGTCTTTGTAATTTTCATTCAAGATAGAGGAGAATTTTAAGGACGACTTGAATAAACCCTAGCACGAGTTTAACAGTATTTTCAAGGGTTTTCAACCCTTGAATCCTTTCATGTTCAATTAAGATAAGTATCCTTTCAATTCATTCAATATGTCTATGTGTTGTTTGAATATATCTTACGCTTGTCTTGATTTTAACATGCTAGGCTAGATCTCTTGTGTGTTTGCTTAGATGTAATGAAACCTAGATGTTGATTATAGGTTGATTGCTTGTTTATAGTTGTAATGGATGAATGATTTCAATGTTAGGCTTAAGAAAACTGGCAGACTTCCATTGTGTAACTTGCTTGAACGTCTTAAGAAACATGAACCAATGTGTACTAGGTTTTTATGGTTGTATTTAATGCATGAGCGAATTCTAGTGATCCCATGTTAGGAGCTTCTTGTAGGCTTGACATAGGAGTGAAGTAGGAGCTTATAGAGTTGGGGAAGTACGTACGCCACCCCACAATTGGTATTAAGGAATATAACCCATCATCCACGCAACTGTAACAAACTATCAACCTGTAAAAGATATCTAAGGAGTAATGAAATCTAAGTAAACACAATTCTCCCATTTATTGTTCACACCACTAGTTTAATTAGCTTTATTTACATTTTTGTTATTTTATTTTGATTGCATCTTAGTTATTGGGTTAGTTGATTAGCAACTAATTCCGCCCACTCTTCCAAAACCCGAGATTTTAATTGCTTTTATAAAATATAAAAATACAAAAAGAATCATCCCTCACCTCTAGACCTAGTTTTTAGGCTTTCTAATCCTAGCGACACTATTCCTGAGTTGAACGATCAATCCCCCAGTACTTGTCACTATACTATACTACAACGATCAGGTACACTGCCTGGTGGGGGTTGTAAGCTTCTCGAGATCCCTCGAGAGGTAAAGCCTGGTGCAATTCCCACGCATCAAGTTTTTGGCGCCGCAGCCTGGGGAATAGTTATTGTTTAGGTTGAATTTTATTTTTATTAGGTCTACTCATTAGATTCCTATCAAGTGAGATTTTTTTTTTTTTTTTTTTTTTTTTTTTTTTTTTTTTTGTAGCTTTCTCGTAGTCTATCTTTTCTTTGTGATTTTGTTTGTAATTTGCTTCAAATGGACTTTACACTTAGACTTCTAAGATTGCAAGATAAGGTTGAGCGGCTAGGACACCAAAGAGTTCAAAATACCTCATTTAGAGACACCTATGAATCATATGAGCCTTCACCTAGGTTAGATTTTTATGAACAACCTCCATGTTTAAGATCTCATTTTAGTGAGGCCAATAGGAAATGCGACCTAGTTTGCCAAGGAATTATGGAGAGAGCCGTTGCAACAAACCATAAGTTAGATGAAGCACTAGGTTTGCTATTATCACTACCTACGAAAACAATTGAGGAGGATTTAGCTGAGCATGACCACATTGATAAAAAAAAAAACTTAGGTTTTATGACCAATGACTTTGAATCTCAAGGAACACACGATGAATCCTTTAGGCAAATTGAATATAAGATTATTGAGGATGATCCTTATGATTCGAACATAGAAGTTGAGATGCCTAGAGAAGCACGTGAGATACTTAGGAGAATGCTTAGGATAGATTCTACCAAAACACATGATGAGGATATAGGTGATCTTGACACATGGAATGATGATGTCAATAACATAAGCCCACAAAATACTCAACCATCATTTGAGGCACACACACTGCCCGTGACATACCCGGAAGAAGTAGAAGAAACTTTAGGAATTCTGATGGAGGTAGAACCCTTGGACCAGACACCATTTAAGGATATAGAACCCTTAGGTTATTTTATGTTCAAATCCAAGTTTAAAGGAAGCTTGGGGAATTCAGTGACCCAACACTATACTGAAAAATATTTAGAAGGTCAATCTATGCAAAGACCACCACTATTTGAAAGTGATGGTTTTCTTTATTGGAAAAATCGATTCGAAACTTATGTGAAATCAAAAGATCTAGATCTTTGGCATGTTATTACTAATGGTGATTTTCCTCCTATACAAAATAATCCCGAAACCAAAAGGGATGAAATTGTACCTTTTGAAAAACAAAACGATGGTTTGAAAAAGAAACTTGCTAAAAATAATGAGGCTAAAATGGTAATTTATAATTTGTTACCACGCAAAGAATATGAAAGAATTTTTATGTGTAAAACCGCAAAAGATATTTAGAACTCTTTACTAATCACTCACCAAGGTAATAGACAAGTCAAAGATAATAAGATAGATCTTCTTGTACAACAATATGAACAATTTATGATTCTGGAAGAGGAATCAATTGATAATGCTTTGCTAGATTTAACACAATCATCACAAGTTTAAAAGCACTTGATGAGAATTTCTCTAGCAAAAATTTTGTAAGGAAATTTCTTAGGGCTCTCCATCCGAAGTGGCGTGCTAAGGTAACGGCTATTGAGGAATCAAAGAATCTATCAACTCTATAACTTGACGAGTTGATTGGAAACTTGAAAGTGTATGAAGTGATAATAAAGAAAGACTCCTAAATGGTCAAAGGAAAAAAGGGAGCAAACCAAATCAATTGCTTTGAAAGCAAAGAAGGACTCTAGTAACGAAGAATGCTCAACCTCCGAAAGTGACGATGAAGAGTATGCCATGGCCGTAAGAGATTTCAAGAAATTCTTCAAAAGACGAGGAAGATATGTTAGACAACCACTTGATGAAAGAAAAACATTCCAAAGAAACAAAGACGACAAAATTAGCAAGAATGATAGAAAGTGCTTCAAGTATGGAGACCCAAACCATTTTATTGGTGAATGTCCGAAATTATCAAGAAGTCAAAACCACAAGGCCTTTGCATGAGGAGCATGGAGTGATAGTGACAATGATGAAAAAGACACAACAAAAGAAGAAAAATGTCTCATGGCAAGGGCTTCCGATGAGGTACGTTCCGAAACCGAATACTATAGTGATGATAATTTATCGTTAGATGAAAAAGATTTAGATAGCGAATATAGTAGATTATGCAAACTAGGACAAAAAGTCATAGCTAAAATTAAACTACTAACAAAACACCAACAATAAATTAAAGGATGAAATACTTGAATTAAAAATGAAACTACACAACCTAGAAAAAGGAAAAGAAAGTCTTATAGAATGTGAAAAATGTCTAGTTGTTAAAAATGAGAATGAACAACTTAAGGAAGAAATTACTAGGTTTGAGAAATTTGAAAATAGTAGTTAATCACTTAGTAAAATAATTAACACTCAAAGAATATCCAAAGACAAAACCGGGTTAGAATATAACTCAACCGAAGCATCAACTAGTAAAACTAAAAATATAAAGTTTAAGGTGAAACTAGTGAACTAAAACCTATAGAGTCAAAACCAAAGTATATACTTTTGAAAGATAGATTAGCACCTATTGCAAGTGATGAAGAAATTAAAAGCTTACATAATTCATCGTTAAAACCCGAAGTCGAACCCCTTAAACCAAAAATAAGGTCTAAAACTCCGCCACCTAGAAAACCAAATAGTCTTCATCCTAGGCTAAAACTCCTCAACCTAGAGTAAAACAAAATAGACGAAATTTTCACAACAATCATCAAATGTGGAACTTCAATCCTTGGGGAATGATTCCACCATATATACACCCAAGTCAAATGCATAACATGTTTGGACCAAATAACTTTGGTCAAATGAGACAATGAGGACCAACAAGATGAATTCGTCATACCTTGGCAAACTTGGTTATCTTTTCGCTTCCACACGATCATGCTATCTCTTGAAGACTTTGATGTCATGCCTATTGAAGACAAAAGGTACACATTTCCTTTTATTTTCTTGTCATGATTGCATGCTTAGTTTAGTATCTAATTTATATATGTTAAGGTTTGCTTTGTAGTGTCTCATAGCTATTCTACATATTTATATACTTATATATATATATATATATATATATATATATATATATATATATATATATATAGACACACACACACTTATTAATATATAAAAACTTATAACCTAGAAAACTCATTTGTTGATTTTCTAGAACAAGAAATTGTTCGTAAAACGAACTTTTCTTTTCCCCTTTGGCCTTCTTGAACTCCTTTGTTCAAACGATACTCATGTTAATGTAGAGAAATGAGTTGAAAAATCTATGGATGAAACAAATTCCAGTCATCTCTTGCGCTCGTCTCCTTCTCATATTCTCGTCTTATAAGCCCATATTATTATACATATACATATAAATACTTACACCTTACACAACTCTCTCGATAACTTGACGTCTTGATTAATTTTATCCAAAATTATCAAGGAAATTTTAGTTGACGAAATGTCAAATAAAAATGTCAAGTAATTCTCTTCGTGCGAACTCTCTCCAACGAATTTTTGATTAAATATAAATTTAATATATATATATATATATATATATATATATGTATACGTATGTATGTATACTTATTTTTATTTTCAGAATCAAAGCAACGAAAAACACAAATTTAGCCGGGCGGCCATCTTAAAATTAAGGGGACCGACAGGCTTAAAAGGGGCGGCCCCCTTAATGTTTAAGGGGGCTGGCCATCTGATTCTCTCTCCCCGTTTTTCCTCCTTATTCCACTTGCCAAACACTCCAGTTTTCACTCTCCATTCCCTCTCTACCTGCTGTGAACGAATTATAAACCCAAAAACATCAAAAACCCACTTCCAAATCACCCAATTCATCTTGTTTCGCAAGGGGCAAATACTTATAACACGATTAGCAACAAGTATTGTAAGTTTTTCATAACACAATTCTTCTAATTTCATCAAATTTGGTCATAATCAAGATTAAGTATTTTATTTCAATTTCTTCAATTTCATTTTTTCTTTCGAATTGAGTCTAGGATTTCCATAACTAAATGCTTCCCTTAGGATTAGAATGTATAATTAACACTAGAAACTAATAATCACAAACCCTCTTGTCAAAAAATTTTGAGAAAGTTCATACATTCATTTTCAATTTTTTTTTATATATTGTTGAATAATGCTATAAAAACTTGTTAAAACATATCACATTATGTTTTTATAACTTATTAATCACAAAAACAAACTTTTCGATGAAGTAAAAATATTTTGTTGTTTGATAAGAGGGTGTTTGGATCATGTCCAAATAGTGTCGAAAATTATCCAATATAACCTTTATAATACATTGTCAAGAATATAAGCATAAAACTAGTAATTTAGAGTTGTCAAAATATATAATTCATATATATATATATATATATATATATATATATATATATATATATATATATATATATATATATATATATATATATATATATATATTGACATTTTGGTAGTAAATTTTCTAGATAAGGAAGCGTTTAGTTTAATTAGAAAAGTGGTATTTTTTAGTCAAAATATAAACCATTTTTTTCGAAATAAATTACTTGCATAAGAAACTCGTTAGAAATAACTAGTTATACAATCTAATGTACATCTAGCAAAGTTTCATGATGTATTAAGATGTTTAAAGGGGCGTTTGGATTATCCCATAACAACTTGCTAAACATCATAAAATATATCTAGAACGAGTTAAAAATAAAAGCGAGGAACATAGCAAACTACTTCTTAGGTTTAAGGTCTTAGAGTCGAAGTATGTTTGCATTCCACATATGTCATAAAAATATTTACACCATTTTTTTTCGTTATATTTATTTTAATTTTATCTTTTTATTATCATGTTTAGGTGAAAATGCCCAAAGTCATTACCGAATATATCTCACTAACCAAAAACTATATTCCCAAAGTCTCTCAACTTTCCACCACCTCTCCTTGCATTGCTCATTTCTATCGTCAAATTGAAGATAGAAATATTCATGAAGGTCGTGTTGTAAATCAAGCTTACTATCAATCCGATTTCATTGAACGTCTATTTACAAACATCTGCTTCGAATGTCTTTACCAAATCAATGAACCCATCATTTCTCGCTTTATTCTCGACTTCTATAGCCAAGTCAAGGTCCAAACCGATGATTTTGGCTCCATCTTCATCTCATTCATGATCCAACATGAATTCATTACTCTAACTCTTGCACAATTTGGTCAAATCCTCCAAATTCCTTTCACTGGTCAATTTGTTTTCACAAACGAATGGGATCTTGAATCTCTCCAACGTTGTCGTCCAACTTTTGGTCCTTATTTCACCAAAATTCCTTCTCCCGGAGAAATTCGTCAAATGCTCGGGTTAGTTCGTCAATCTACCACTCGAAAAATCAAGTCCAAAAATATCGATATTTCTGAAAACCAAATTCTACTCAAAGAATTAAGTCTTGACATGAAGCGTTGGAAAGAACTCATTCGTGAGAACGCGTTTGGTACCGGAGGCCACCATGACCATCTCCCGGCTAGCCTCGCTCACATGTTGTATTGTATTGTTGCCGAACAACATTACAATTTGGCTTATTTCTTCATCAAGCGTATTGAACGTGCAAGAGCTACTCCTAATGCCAATCTTCCGTATGTAATGTTCCTCACTCGTCTCTATCGTCATGTCATCGAACACTATCCCGATCTTGATGGTAGTATCTATGAATCCATCTATCCGACCTTGCATCCTCTCGTTCTTAAACAAACCCGTAAACCTCGTAGTGATAAGGGTAAATCTCGTCGTCATAGTTTCCATGGCTCATCATCTCGTCAAGAGGATGACGAAGAGGATGAATACATTCATCGTGCCCCCTCTCCCGATACATTTGTTGATGACTTGGAGGATCTAGACTATACCGATTACCTTGTACCATCTCCTTCCGCTCAAACCAACCAAGTACTATTTGAGCGACAAACCAAGTTGCTCAACCAACACCAAAGGATGCATGAGGAGATGTGAGGAGGCTTCAAGTCTATTGCCAAGATGCTAGGAGGATTCTTCCGAAAGAAGAAGAAGTGATGGGGAGCGTTTTATTTGCTTTGGATAGCTATGTTTGTTGAACTATTAGTGTATTATGTTTGTTGAATAATTATTACTTATGTGCTATATTTCCGATATGTATTCGAAAATAATTATGTGTTGCTATGGATTTTGGTACCTTAAGACTATAACTTTGATGACTTATTATTATTATTAGTTGATCTACTAATATGCATGCATGTCTTTTTATATCTATTATATACTTGCATGATCAATATATGATTATATATGAATTACTTGCTTTTCTAATAGACCAAAACTAATATGTATTGTTCCAATAGAGCTTGCTGCAAACACAAAACAAAAATAAACCACTTTTAGAAAAATTTTGAAATTTGATCGCCTGAAAAATTACCAGATGGGCGGCCCCCTTAATTATCAAGGGCGGCCCCTTTAATTTTAAGGGGGCCGACCATGAATTAAGGGGACCGGCCATCTGAAACAGTTTTTACACTGTTTTCTTTTGCACCTTTTGACTCCTTTTGCTAGTTCCAGCTACTATTTCCCTTAAAAACTAAACTGATTTTGGAATCTAAACATGTATTTTCAAATTAGTTCCATTTCTAAACATGCTTTCATGCTATAAAACCCCATACACCTTTCATCCACACTCCATCATCATCACACCTATTAAACTCAACCAATTCATCATGTCATCACCAAAAACCACCACCTCCAACAAAGCCAAGAAACAAAAACTTGTTATCATCCCACCAAAACAACTCTTTATTGATCTCAATAATGAAGATAATACCACTCCATCACCACCACCTCAATGTTCATCTCCTAGTGCTTCAAATGTACCATCCAAAACACCATCAACTCATGGAACCTCTAACTCCTCCAGACCATCATCATCATCTATCAATGACTACATCAACAATCACTTATCACCTCCACCAAGAATACCACCACCAACACCTATTGAAAATGCAACCTTAGACATCACTCTTTCACTATCACCCATCACACCTCTTCATGCACAATTTTTACCATCACCACTCAACCCACCAAACTTCAACCCCATCCCATGGAACCTACTTGAAGCTCATGGTGATACTTGCCTTTGTTGCATCCATAACCGTACCATCATCTTTGGCCTAAGAGATGAAATACACTACATGTTTTCATGTATTGAAAGCTCGTTTCCTCAACCTCCACCAACAACATCCACACCTCCACCACCAACATCAACTACACCTCCACCTCCACCAACATCAAACACACCTCCATCAACACCATCATCTCCACCTACAACATTGCTTCCCTCCAACTAAGCATGTTTAGTGTTTGGAAAATATAATGTTTCAACCATTTTGATGGCAAGCTCTAGGAAAAATATTTCTATTAGAGTTTTGGTTACTAGTTATTTTGTATGCTTGTAAGCCCATAGGGCTTTAGTCTATTGGTTATCTTGTTTATGCATCTTGGATGCATGTTGCTTGTAATTTTTAATATTTAGTTGAAGTGTTCCTTTCATGCTCATATTGCTTGTTACACTTATATATATATATATATATATATATATATATATATATATATATATATATATATATATATATATATATATATATATATATATATATATATAAGGGGGCTTTATTTTCAGAACCCTGTTAAGTGCAGGAACTGTGAGAACTCCTCTAGACCAATAAGATTTTTTTTTTTAATATTAAAGATTATTGTTTAATCATAAGGGTATTATAGTAAAAGACAATTTTTTTAGCTTTTTTAATTAAATCCCGTTTTTAATTATCACGTAATTTTCGGACTTTTTTTTTTCTTAGCATGCATTTTTTTTCTCTTCTCTTAACATGCATGTTTCTGAAAACTCAAGGTGCATATATGTTTCTTTTAAATAATTTAAATTTACATGTGTTTTTGTTGTACAATACTTTAAACTTCAAATGAATTTCACTTAAAAATGTATTGCACTTATGTTCTATAAACTTCTTAAATTAAAACTAAAAACATAAATTATATTCGTAACCTTTAGATTTTTTACAAACAAAGAACATAATATAATACACAAATTTTATATCAAATGAAATTTAAATCAAATGTATCATTTTGAATATACATATGTACGCCTTCTAAGAACATATGTGCACAAAACATATGTGTTTGAAGTTCCTCATCATCAGATTCTTTTGAACATGTGTGCACGTCTTCCAAAAAGATACATGCACGCTTTCCAAGAACATATATGTACTTCCAGTTTCTCTTCAAATTCGTTAAAACATATGTGCACGCCTTCAAAGAACATATTGTCGCGCCTAGAAAAAAAATAGTCAAAGATTAAATATTTTTAAAATAAAAATCAATATAACATAACACACATGCACAAGCTTAAACTAGCAAACACAAATAAATAGGTTACCAATTTTGTTTATGTATGCGAAACATATATAATCCAAACACAAAACATATATGTTTTATACGTAAGCATATATCCAAACACAAAACATATATGTTTTATGCGTAAACATATATGTTTTATACGTAAACATATATGTATCTTTCCAAAACCCATTAAAGAAAGAGGTCTTCAATCTTTATATGCAAATAAATCAAATACCGTATGTATCAATTAAGTATCCAATAATATGTATCCCATATTTAAAAAAAAAAAAAAAACAAAACAAAATGCAAATCTATGAAACAAATGGTATAGCAATCTAGACGCACATGTATGAGTACTAGTCACACTTATATGATATAAGAAAATGCAAATCTGAAAAAAAAAAAAAAAAAAAAAAAAAAAAAAAAAAAAAAAAAAAAACGTATAGCAATCCACATATCATCCATTTTATAGTAATCCACATATGGTTTGGTTTTTGGGGTCAATATCATGCGTCAATTCATAAAGCTATTGCTAACAAAAAAAAATAATAATTAACTAAACCACATATAATCTAATGGTAATCTATGTCCCATCTTCTAACTTCACAGTCAACAAACAACACTAAACCACAACAATCAATATACGTAAGTTCTAAACCCATTTCCTTACAATAACAAGACTCGAAATTAAAAAAATGATAAAACTCATACGATTTCAGATCCGTTAAAATCAAGCATAGATCTTTAAAGATCTTAAGATTTGATCGCAACCCATCATTGATCATTAAAGAAACAAAAAACAACAACACGCAACACTTACGAGATCAAGACGGATTCATGATTAGTATACAAAAATCTTCATCGTCTTAATCCAATATTGGTGGATCGAGAATAATGCGATACCTGTTAAATTATTCATTGCAAGGATAGGGTTGTGGATTTGTGGTAGGGGCGGTTAGGGTTTATGTGAGAGGAGAAGAGGTTGGCGGCTGAAATCAAATGATGTGATGAGACGTGTTTATGTGGGTACAAATTTTTTTCTAGGTCATTAATATCCCATAAAAAATGAGCAGTTATTGAAAATTTAAAATCATTAATTTGATATGACTTTAATACCCTTTAATCATTTACAAGTGTTTTCCTAATCTTTTCTTTAATGACACAAATGGCACACATCATCTCAACCCTTGATCAACTAATCCAATGGCTAAAAAGGAGTTCTCGCACTTAACAGGGTTCTGAAAATAAAGTTACACTATATATATATATATATATATATATATATATATATATATATATATATATAGTTAGGATCAAATAAGAAGATTACTTAAAATAAGAAAGAATAAGAAGAACTATAACCACAAATCCGAGATGCACCGACCTAAATTAGATGCATCCCTATAATCTTAAATGCATTATAACGCACCATAGTGTGATTTCTAGCTTTTAATCAGATGCATATAGGTATATTAGATGCATTTCATGATTTCTCTTGTTTTTTGTTCCTCTGCACGTGCCGAAATCATGAAAATCAATTTGCACCATCTATACATCAAATTAACTTTCGAAACTCAAGATGTTGCATCTATATGAATAGAAATGCATCTAATGCAAGTCATTGGATCTCAAATGCGTGGTTTTGGTCACTTCTCACCACTTCTTATTTTAATTTACTTCTTACTGTATCCCTACTGTATATATATATATATATATATATATATATATATATATATATATATATATATATATATATATATATATATTTGTTTCATGCTTCATATATATTGTGATATCTAAATATTTTTGCAAGCATTCCATATCTTGATTTGTCTTATAACGATAAAACGAGGGGGAGTACACATCAAAGGGGAGCTCATCCAACATCAGGATAACCTTTCTGATGTTCACAAAAAGGGGGAGAAGTGATATAAACTCACTAAATACTTGCATATATAATAAACTTTGATTTAATGAGTTTAGATTTTGTAATCATCAAAAAGGGGGAGATTGTTGATATAAATAATGCGTAAAAACGTTATTAATATTTCTCGATATCCCTATGTTTTGACGATCACAAAATATAAAATCATTAAACGTAAAATCATTACGTAACAAGTATTTAGTGACAAAATATCATTACATCCAACTAAATCACTTAAGGTATGAATAAACAATTGCCTAATACATTTTATGATCAAAGGAAGGTTTATTTAATAATTACCAAATTATATAAAATGGTATAAACATTTTATATATTTAGAAAAACACTTTTGATAATTAAAGAAAAATGTTTAATTCATAATAAATATATGAATTCAAATTTTTAACCAAAATCAGTTAAATCTACACCAAATAAACTTTCCCCAGAAAAAGACAAAAGCTTCAGGCTGTTACAGGTGGGCGGCCCCCTTAATTTTAAGGGGGTCGGCCATGAATTAAGGGGGCCGACACACGCTCCTGTGTCAGAAACTTTTGCCTATAAATACTCATTCAAATCTGTAATTTTTTCTCACCTTTTGCACTAAAACTTTTTGTCCAAATCCTCTTTAATCATCTTCCTAAAACCTTTGATCATAAACTTATTAGTTTTTGTTTCAAGTGATTCAATCCTTTATCATTCATAGTGCAAGAGAAGAATACTCCTTTCATATCTAATCAAGAAGTATTGAAGATTAGTTGTGTAGTTTGTTTATATAAATTGTAAACTTGTGTAGTGATTGTAATAAGTAGATCTAGGTAGGTTTGTAAATCTAGTATAGTAGAAGTAGTGGTGTGAAGAAAAAGTAGTGAATTAGTGTGAAGTTGTGAAGTAGTAGTGGTGTGTACAAGTTGTGAAGAAGGTGTGCCAAGTCGTGAAGAAGTCGTGAGTTAGAACTCGACATTTAGCTTAGTGTCGTAAATAGGTGTAAGCAAAAGTCGTGTAAGGTTTCTCCGCCACAAGGGAGTTTGTTGACATAGTGAAGAAAACTCTCGAATACGTGACTCGGGGAGTGGAGCAGGGTGAAGAAGTGCTTCGTAGCCGAACCACTATAAATCCTTGTGTTGTGGTTTGATCTTTCTATCTCTATCTTTTCTTTACTTTAATATTTACATTATAATTGTTTAGTTAGTTAGTTTAAATTGTTTATATTGTGCAAGTGTTGAATCTCACATAAATAAGAATCGAAGTTTTTGAAAACAAAGTTTTTAAAATACAAATTGACGTAAAACTATTCAACCCCCCCCCCCCCCTCCCCCTTCTAGTTTTTCACATAAATATTACAAAAGGCCACAAAAACATAAAATTCATGTGGCCATTGGATAATCAATAGTCACACAAAATACACATTTCCTCACTTTAAACAGCATATAGTCACACTTATTAACACTTTTGGCCACTTTGTTTTAAATTGTATGTGACTAAATCCAGAAAAACAACAGTCATTGTGTGACTAAATCATCACAAACGTCACATTTATTAACACTTTTGGCCGCTTATTAACACTTTTGGTCACACTTATTAACAGCATATGGTCACACTTATTAACACTTTTAGCCACCGTTTTCCTTAATTGTATGTGACTATATACCCAAAACAAACGTGTTTTGTGTGACTAAATATTACAAAGGCCACACAAACATAAAATTCATGTGGCCATTGGATGATCAATAGTCACACAAAATACACATTTCTTCACTTTAAACAGCATATGGTCACACTTATTAACACTTTTGGCCACTGTTTACTTAATTGTATGTGACTAAATACCCAAAACAAACATGCTTTGTGTGACTAAATATTACAGAAGGCCACACTAACATAAAATTTATGTGGCCATTGGATGATCAATAGTCACACAAAATACATATTTCTTCACTTTAAACAGCATATAGTCACACTTATTAACACTTTTGGCCACTTTTTTTTTTTTTTTTTTTTTTTTTTTTTTTTTTTTAAATTGTATGCGACTAACTCCAGAAAAACAACAGTCATTGTGTGACTAAATCATCACAAACGTCACATTTATTGTATATTCATGTGGCCACAGGACGGGAAATAGTCACACAAAATACACATTTACTTGAATAGATCATCTCAAATGTCACATATATTATATATTTATGTGGCCAAAGGACGAAAAATGGCTACTCTCAAAAAACATTTGTGTGACTATAAAGTGTTTACGGTCACTGATAATGACTAATCCAACAAAACTTGTGCCTAATTTGTCACACATATTCGGGGTTTTGGTCACTCTTTTTCGTTGGAAAAGGCCACGAACTCAACAATGTGACCATATGCCACCTATGGTGGCGGGACCTTTGGTGACACACAACGAAAAAAACGTGTGTGGCTATATGCATATCGTCACACATTTTTGGCGTGACCAATAGCAGTTTTTGTACCAGTGTATGTCTTGTGGACCCTTTTGCATCAAGTATTAATATAAACATCATATAATTAACCGCAGATATGTAAATTACTTTTCTGTGTAGTTTATAATGGAAATACCTCTTTTGCTAAATATCTTAAGAGTCGGGTGCAACAATAGAACGGTCAGGCAATGCCAATTGGGTCATAACAATGTCGTAAACTCTGTTGACAATACTCTTTCTCCACCCTAATTACTTGGGATCCATCAATTTTGTATCAGTTTTGAGGTAGCATCAGGAGCATCCTCCACTCTCTTATTGTATTTGTATGAAACTACTACCAAAAGGGCATAAATTTACTGCACAATAGACCTCTCCTAAACGCACCATAATCTAAATTTCTACTATTTTTGTGTAACTCTCCATAACACCCACATAAGGTATTCATCCTGCAACGAAGAAATTGAAACATGGTGATTTAAGCTTATGTAAATGACAATAAAATTTAACCTCAAATGAGGTATCGGATATTGGTTATACATACTAAAAAGGTTATACATTAACTAAAACTTCTTATCAATCTTATTCGCCCCTGCTCACGCTTCTTCTGCCACCAATAAACTTTATCTGCAATTGCATCATATCGTACGTTGTGGCAGGGTGAATTGAGATCAGCTGAATAAATATTAAAGGAGTTATCAACATCATCAGCAAATCATGGTTATGTAAATAACATATATGGGACTTACATGTTACAATTCTTTTGCAACATGGGTATGAATAAGCTTGCTTAAGCACTTTGAGTCAAATCCTGGTGCTTGTGAGCGGTAATTCCTAATTGGCTAACCTGTGAAACAAAAAAGAACGGAACACTTAATATAAATGTAAGTAGCAAGAGCATTTTATTAGAAACAATACAATAAACAGTACTAAGAAATTTTATCCTAATTGATTACCTACACGTTTATATAATCGGTTCAACTTCATGTCCTCTTAGACATAACAACATATACTATCAACTTTTTAAAAGCTTACCTTTTTAGTTTACCATAATTCATTGCAATACTTGCTACTATGGTATTAATAATCTTTTGAAGCATGAATTTATTGCCACATTAAGCTTAAATTTAAAACTTCTGGTTATAGTTTATGAAACACACTTTTCTCGTCCCAAAAAATTCTAAATAAGCTGACAACACCTTTCAATCCAAACATTCAAAATCGCTCACTAAGCAAATATTGCATTTTGATTGCATGCTAAGCTAATAAATTGCTCAAATAAGCTTACCTCAATATTAGGAGTAACGAGCGGAGGAATCCGCGCGTTGCTGCAGAAATGCCGTGCTATTTATTATTTTTTTTTCACACCTTAGGGCTTAGGGACTAAATTGCAAAAGACTATTCTTGCTTCCACTGTGACACTCTAAATGAACTTTGTTAATGGATTTTTCAAATCTTGTCAAAAATGTATCCTCGTGAAAATTTGTAATAATCAAAATACCATTAAAAAAAAAAAAAAAAAAAAAAAAAAAAAAAAAAAAAAAAAAAACTGTTTTGTCCACTGTAGCAAGCACTGTAGCTGCTACAGTAACACGTTCCCCTTTTAGTATATATAATAATATGAAGGCAACCCAAGGAACAAATTTTGGAACCAAGCATTTTAGAATAGCAGGTCGTCTTAGCATTTTTTTCAATTGGCACATCATTATGTTTGTAAGTTTTTTATTTCATTAGTTAGACAAATTCGGCAAAGCCATGATCCTTTGGATGTGGTCGTTTCTTTTGCTGCCATTTCCGCCTTCTACTATAAATATAATTTGAAACATGAATAAAAAACTCAAGTAAAAACACATCATGAAATATTAGGTTTTATGGTCTCTCTAGCACAAAAAAAATATAAAAAAATACAAAGCAGTATAAACCAAAGTAGCTGTTTTTGAATGAAGTCATTACCTTTTAGTCAACCAATGATTGTTCAACATCCATTTTTTCCTTATGCACTTGACATTTCATCAAACACTTCCAAGTCCAATCTGTACTCCAGTTAAAAAAGTAATAAAAAAATTATCAATCTCTAAAAGTAAAGAAAAGCCTGAAAACTATATAACCATTCTAACCATTTTAACACCATCATGTTCCCTGAAGAGTAGAAAAAGTAGAGGGAATCATCAAAAGGGAAAAAAACCCAACTATTATGTTCTTTAATAAAAATAAATAAATAAATAAAAGATGTAAAATTAGAACAACTATACCTTGATGTGTAGTTTCTTTGACTGATGTTCACCTAACACTCGGAAAGAAAACCTAAAACTAAAAATATACTAAAAACTGGAAAATTAATTAGGGTTAATAAATTTACATAAGTGATTTGATTTAGGCATGGAAATCAATCGCTGTTGCTTTTTTTTGTTCTGTTTTGTGCGTTTCGTCGATATCTGCGTGTGAGGTGAAAGAGGGGAAGAATGAATCTGATAGCTATTTTGTGGAGATGGGTTTTGATGTGGTTTTGTTTCGTGTGTGTATATGTGTCTGTGTGTTTCTGAGGGTGAAGGTGGAGAAGAAGAAGTGTGAAGAAAGGTCGAGAAGTGGGAGAAATATCTGGGAAAATAACGGAACTGGAAACGAGACGAAGCACTGTAGCATCCGTAAGACAACTGTTTTGTTAACTGCAATACAACTGTAGCAGACCCGTTTTTTAGGGGAGTAAGTTCCGCTTTTAATATATATGATAATACCACCAACTCCCAAAAAAAAAATCAATGGCTTTTTTTTCTTTTTTTTTTTTACTTTTTTTTTCACACTTTACAAGGCGGTCACTTGAACAACCAACGTCTCAACAAAACACACCAAGTATGTGTCATGTGTGTTTTAACAAAGACGCGTGGGTGAGGGCCAAGCACACGTGCTTCAACCCTTACTAGACCGTCACTACGAACGTTCTAAAATAACTAAATAAAAACACTCTTAAAACAAAGATTTTTTATTTTAAAAAAAATAGAATAGATTATAACAAAAGTAAAAATAAGGACCAAAAGTTCCAAAGTCTCTCCACATGAAACAAACCGACCCGAGTGAGTGACTCAGTAGTCAGTCTCCTCCACCCTCAACTCCAACTCCAAAAATCACCATCTCTTCTCTTCTCTGCAAAATAATAAAAATAAATAATAATACCCCCACACGCTTCTATCTCTTTCTCTAACCCTAATATCACCTTTTTCCATTATTACCCTTTAATCCAACGGCCCATATCTCCCCACGTATCCATCACCATCTTCATCCTCACCTTCTTCTCTATCACACCCACAAATTTAATTTCTATAAGATCCCTTTTCTAGGGTTTTCTAAAACACACACTAATTTGGGGAAAACTTATTATGAAGATATTTTAATCAATTCTTAGCTTATTCTTCGTGGGTTTTGCTCAATTAAGGTAAATATTTGATCCAATTTCTTTGCCGTGATTTGTATCTATGTGTAATGTTTGTTTTTTGTTTCAAGATTTTGTCTTTTTGTGTTTTTATGTTGTTTTGGTTAATGGGTGTTTTTTAAAATTTGATTTTGTATTAGGGTTTGTGATGAATTGAGGTAATTTGAAGTGGGCTGGTTGAATTTTGAATTTTTCGGGTTTTTTTATGATGGCGATTGAGAAGAATAGTTTTAAAGCTGTTGCGAATAGTAGGTTAGAGTCTGAGTTTAGTAGGGAGGAGAGTATGTCGAGTGAAGAGGATGAGTTTCGGCGAGGGGGTGTGGAGTTAGATGAGGAGGGAGATGGTTTTGGTTACGATGAGTGTGATTCGGGTGCTGCTTCTGATGATTTTGATTTGCTTGAGTTGGGTGAGACTGGTGAGGAGTTTTGTCAAATTGGGGATCAAACATGTAGCATTCCGTTTGAGTTGTATGATCTTTCGGGGTTAGAGGATATTTTGTCTATGGATGTCTGGAACGATGTTTTGACTGAAGATGAGCGATTAAGTCTTACAAAATACCTTCCTGATATGGACCAAGAACATTTTATGCGTACCATGAAAGAGCTTTTCACAGGTACAAATTTTCATTTCGGGGTTCCGGTAAATAAGCTTTTTGAGATGTTGAAGGGTGGTTTGTGTGAGCCAAGAGTCTCACTTTATCGACAAGGGTTAGGTTTCTTTCAGAAACATAAGCATTATCATGTTATTAGGAAGCATCAGAATACTATGGTCAACAATCTTGTTCAGATACGTGATGCTTGGTCAAAGTGTAGGGGTTATAGCATTGATGAAAAGCTTCGTGTTTTGAATATCATGAAGAGTCAAAAAAGCTTAATGTATGAGAAGATGGAAGAATTGGAAACTGATTCCTCTGAAGTTGAGGAATCTGCAGATGGATTTTGGAGCAACAAGAAGATTAAAGATCATAAACAGAAGTGGGGTCCGGGTCAGGGTCAATATCCCGGATATCGATCTAGTCCAGCATTAGCTTTAGAACCAGCCAGTTTCGGGAAGCAGAATACGAAAGGAATGCTAAAGGTGGCAGGGTCGAATATGCTGGAAGTAAAACCAGGGCCTTCGGGTTCTTCATCATTTCTTTCTAAACAAATGAAGGATTATTACAGAGGCAAAGAAGATGAAGAAAAAACAATGTATGATGTCACTGCTCATCGAGATCATAATTTAGCTGGGAAGAAATATAAAGGTTCGAGAGGTTCAGAATTTCCTGAAGCTTTCATGGGTATGCCTGTGCCTTTCAAGACCGACTTGCATACCCCTTACGGTAGGAATAGGCCCGTAAATCAATTGTCTGATATTAAAGTGTTGACTGCAAAACCGTCTAATTCAAGATATCCTTATGATTATGGGAAGAAGCTTAAACGGCCTGAACATAATCAGAAAATTGGTTTACAAGATGCATTGATGTACAGAGATCCTCGAGGACTAACTCCGTCACAGATAGCTAGTCAACAAGGTATGTACGTTGTAGGTGAGCCATACTGGCACAACCAGGCACATGGAGAACCCGTTGATCTACCATATAGGTATGTTGATTCACGTATTTTGTCTGAATTTCTGTTTTTCTGATAATGTTCTGTATCCCTTAGTTTAATGCACAAATAAACAAATCTGCTTCTACAAGAATAAATATATAATTAACATATAGAGGGTGTTTGGGATTGCTTATGAATTTGATTGAACAAATAAACAAATCTGATAATATTCTCTCAGATTTAACCTAAAACCTTCAACAAATGAATTTGATTGAAAATTTCTATCAAATTATCACTTTTACAAATATTGCCGTTTTCTACAAAATAAGCAAACCCAAACACCAGTTCCAACAGTAATTATTTCAAGCAGCTTTTAAGTACTTATTGTTAAGCAGAAGCATAAGCAAAAAAATAATAAGCTATCTCTAAGACCCTTATAATCAGTTTTGGTTGATTGATTTATGCAAAACCATTTGAATCTTATATGGTTAAGCAATTTTACCTAATTGCCCTTTCTTAAATATCCTTTTCATTTGATACTAGAACATCATTATACATCAAAATAATCAGAAAATTGCACTTAATACATTAAAAGAACATACAGAGAATATCTACTACTAGTACTAGTTATGTGATTTTGATTGATCAAAATAACACAACCACTTTGAAAACACACATCCAAACACCCCCTTAAAGAATCTTCTGATTTTGAAGTTAACAACTTTTATACATTTTGGATATAGGACGGGGTCAAAGAAGAACAAGGTGGCTTCTACACAAAATGGAGCACGGATTGTGACCGCTGCTGAAGGAATGAAAATGCTGGCAAAGGGTGAGGAAACAGAATCTGATTCATCAGAACAGTATGGGGATGACGATGACGATAGTAATCCTTTGATGAGAAGCAAGTGGGCTTACCCTAGTGGTGTGAAATCCATATCAAGTTCAAAGAAACCTAAACATGGGGCAAAGAACAATAATAAGAGCGTTAAAGATCTTGATGGGTCTTTACAAAATTTAAGAAAGAAGGGTAAGACACATGGTAACAATTTTTTTAATGAGCCCTATATGTCAGGACCTGGCATGTTTAATGGTGGTGGTCATATCGAAGGTATGTATCAGTTGCCCATAAGAAAAACGTATCCTGGTGGGAAGAAGCAGAAAGGGGAATATGGGCCAAGGCACATAAACGATTTTGTTGGAGATCATGTTTCTGTTGGTGGTTCTGCTAATAGAAGTCAAATGATTGAAGCTTATGGCTATGACCATCCGGAAATGGTGGATGCAAGGTTATTGGGATGCAACTCAGGGTCCAAGAAGCGTAAAGTAAAAGATGAAGTGATCTATATCGATGATCAACCAAGTCATGATCAACTTGAGTATGTTAAAAGCATGGGGAAACGGAAATGGAGAGATGAGAGTCCATTTGAAAATGTAATACTTGAGGCACCGGTTATAGAAGTACAAGAGGAGGAACCTCAGAAAAAACCGTTTATTTTGATTACTCCTACTGTTCACACGGGATTTTCTTTCTCAATCATACACCTTTTGTCGGCTGTCCGGATGGCAATGGTGACTCAACTTCCGGAAGACACCATGGAAGTTGCCAAGAATCCTAATGTAAATGACGCGGGCGAGGTAAAGCAGGATGCTGTCAACGGAGATCAAGCTGTAACTAGTTGTGATCCTCCTCCTGTTAATCCAAATGTACCTTCTCTGACCGTTAAGGATATAGTCAACCGAGTCAGGACAAACCCTGGAGACCCGTGTATTCTGGAAACTCAAGAACCATTACAAGATTTAGTAAGAGGGGTTCTGAAGATATTTGCTTCAAAAACCGCACCTTTGGGAGCAAAGGCTTGGAAGGCACTCGTGTTATACAAGAAGTCAACTAAAAGCTGGTCTTGGGTTGGTCCTGTTTCTCAGAGTTCAGCAGATCAGGAGATTGTCGAGGAGGTAACATCTCCTGATTCTTGGGGTCTTCCACACAAAACGCTTGTTAAATTAGTGGACTCATTTGCTAATTGGCTGAAAAGTGGTCAAGAAACGTTGCAGCAAATTGGAAGTCTCCCCGCTCCCCCTGTGGCACTGATGCAGCAAAATTATGACGAGAAAGAAAGATTTAGAGACTTGCGAGCTCAGAAAAGTCTCAACACGATAAATCCGAGCTCTGAAGAAATTCGTGAATATTTCCGTAAAGAAGAAGTTCTTCGGTATTTAATACCCGACCGGGCATTTGCATATACAGCTGCTGATGGTAAAAAATCATGCGTAGCTCCTTCAAGAAGAGGTGCAGGAAAGCCGACATCAAAAGCCCGTGATCATTTCATGCTGAAAAAAGATCGGCCACCTCATGTGACTATTCTTTGCCTGGTTCGAGACGCGGCTGCTAGATTACCAGGAAGTATTGGAACACGTGCCGATGTTTGTACTTTAATCCGGGACTCGCAATATATAGTAGAAGAGGTTTCTGATGCTCAAGTAAATCAAGTTGTTAGTGGTGCATTGGACCGTTTACACTATGAACGGGATCCGTGTGTGCAGTTTGACGGGGAGAGGAAGTTATGGGTTTATTTGCATAGAGAACGAGAAGAAGAAGATTTTGAAGATGATGGAACCTCTTCTACTAAGAAATGGAAACGGCAAAAGAAAGAACCTGCTGAAGCTTCTGAACAGGGTGCAGTCACTTCGGCTGATCAGGTTGCAGTCCCTTTGGCTAATCAGGGTACTGTCACTTTGGCTGATCAGGGTGCGGTCACTTTGGCTGATCAGGGTGCGGTCACTTTGGCTAATCAGGGCGCGGTCACTTTGGCTGATCAGGGTGCGGTCACTTTGGCTTATCAGGGAACTAGTGAACGAACTGGGTTTGATTTGAGTTCTGACCTAAATATCCAGCCTTCTGGTGTCCATGAAGCTATTGCGTTGGATGACAAATTGCCATCTAAAAATACTTTCGCTAATGAAGCTCTCGGCTTGGATGGCAAATTGCTTTCTCAAAATAATTCTGCCAATGTCTCTCTAGGGTTGGATGTCAATTTACTATCTCAAAATAATTCTGCTAATGCTGCTCCTGGGTTAGATAGCAGATTACTAGCCCAAAATAATTCTACGAATGAAGCTCTCCTGTGTGATGAAAAATTACCTTCTCAAGATAATTCTGCTAATCAAGACATTGACGAAGTGCGAGAGAAAGTTGCTGAGTTGTTAAACACAAGTGTATCTTGATGAATATTCTTAAAGGTAATAGAATTTTAGTTAGTTAATTTTCCTTTATATGTAGTTATGTACAGTCAACAATAATTACTCGTGTTTGTGGGCAACTTGATTGAGTTTGAACCGTTTGCTTGCAAGATGGTTAACAATTAACCCAAGAGTAAATTGCAAATTTTGTACTAATGTGTACATTATGGATTTCATCCAAAAGTTTCTAAACACAGCTGGAGTTAACGGTTCCAAACACAATCAATGCCAAATTTAATCATGTGCATGGTACATTATGGGTAAATGATCGAATATTGGTATAAACTGAATTTGTACTTTACGCAAGATATGATATCTGAAAATGTAAGGTAGGACCACAATTTATTGGAAGTTTTGTTGCACTGCAGGCCTGTATTTTAATATGATATGTAATTGGCATATCTTTGTACAGTATGCAGGTTATAGTACATTAAAGATGCACCAATATACACGTAACGGATATGTATAGTTCAACATTGTAGGAAAGAAAACGTATGATTTCCCAAGGTACTGTAGTTAGGTATCAGTAGTTTAGTGTAGACCACTTTTTTTTTTTTTTACTTAACAAGATCTGTGGTGTGAAAGAGGAATATAGATTATAGTTAAAGCTGTAAACATTCTCAATTTTCGCTGCTTTTTTATTGGTCTTAGTGTGCGTGTATTAAGTATGAATTCAGCATTTGTATAAAGTTCTTAATGTAATCATTTTTTTGCAGGCCAAATGCTCTTGTACTATTACTCATAATCTGTGTCTGCTTCTGGTTAAGAGACTGGAGCTAATTGAGAAGGTAAATAAAATTCAGCTAGCCGGAGATATGGAATCAACTTGACGCATCGTTTATGAGGAGTGTAATAATAAAATGCACAGTTATGAATGAATTTTTGACATAGAAGGCTACAAAAAGAAAGCCCATGTTTGAAGTGTCGATGACCAATATGTAGTTTAGTATATAGCTTTTTTCTGTGGTAAGAAGCTGGGTAAAAATCTGTGAACTAGTGTTGACGGTTTGCGTATGCATATTATTTTATGAGATATATATACTAGCTACTACGTCATTACTAGCTACAAGGGGTGGGATTCTCGTGTCATTACAAAGTTTGCAACTTTTCTAGAGTATCTATCGAGTTCTGCTCACAGATTGTGTATTTGCTATATCTTTGTGATATTAGCCGAGCCCTTTATGTTTTTGTAGTTTACTATTCCATTCGAGTACAATACAATTAATCTTTCAATTCCGTGCACGTGTGATCAACAGTTGAAAAACAATAAACCAACCATAATCTAAACCACATGCAAAGTCAAAGCAAATGCTTTATACACTAAAGAACATGGAGAACTTCATTATCTACAAAGGTAAGTGGAAAGATATTGCATATAAAAACATAGTAGAAGCTGTAATAATGACTTCAAGTATATCAAAATAGAGGAGAAAAATTCATTTAAGGACTAAGTTTTTGTTACATACCGAGGGACAAATCCCCATCATCCATTTAGTTTGATCTAATTGTGTGGATTAACCTAAGATTAAACATGGAAACCTAAATCCATGTTTTTTTTTTTTCCTTTTTTTTTGTCTTTTTTATTATTCACTTTCTTTATTTTATTTTTTTTTTTTGCCTTTTTTTTTTCAATTAACGTTATATATTTTTTCCATTTTTTCTTCTAATTCATGTTTTTTTTTTTTTTTTTTTTTTTTTTTTTTTTTTTTAAATAAATTCACGATTTTTTCACTTTATAACGTTTTCGTCCGTTTTTGTCTGTTTTCACATGATTATATACGTTTTCAGACGTTTTTGTCCGTTTTCAGACGTTTTTGACCGTTTTTATACGCTTTCGTCCGTTTTTTTACGTTTTCGTCTGTTTCAGACGTTTTCGTTCGTTATTATACGTTTTCGTCCGTTTTTTTATGTTTTCGTCTGTTTTCAGACATTTTTATTCGTTTTCGACAGTTTTTATATGTTTTCAGACGTTTTTGTCCATTTTCATACGTTTTCATCCGTATTTTTACGTTTTTTGCCGTTTTTATACGTTTTCGTCCGTTTTTATACGTTTTCATCCGTTTTTACACGATTTCATCCGTTTTTATACGTTTTCATCCGGTTTCATATGTTTACATTTGTTTCCGTCTGATTTCATACGTTTTCTTCCATTTTGTTTTATGTTTTCGTCCGTTTTTAGATGTTTTCGTCCTTTTTCCTACATATTCGTCTGTTTTCTTACATTTTCGTTCATTTTCATAGGTTTTCGTCCGTTTTAAAATTTTTTGGCCAGTTTTAGACGTTTTCATACGTTTCTGAAATATCACAAGTGATATTCGGTGATACTCAGACGTTTTTGTCTGTTTTCGTCCATTTTTGTCTGTTTTCAAACGTTTTCGTCTATTTTCATACGTTTCGGTAGTATTTATACGTTTTCAGACGTTTTTATCCGCTTTCAAATGTTTTCATCAATTTTTTACATTATTGTCTGTTTTCAGATGTTTTCGTCTGTTTTTATACGTTTTCATCCATTTTAAGACGTTTTCGTCTGTTTTTATATGCTTTCACCCATTTTTATCTGTTTTCATACGTTTATAAACATTTTTGTCCGTTTTTATGTATTTTTGTCTGTTTTCAAACGCTTTCGTCTGTTTTCATACTTTTCAGCAGTTTTTATACGTTTTCGTCCGTTTTCATCAATTTTTCATACGTTTTTGTCCCTTTCCAGGCGTGTTTTTACGTTTTTATACGTATTCGTTCGTTTTCATATGTTTTCGTTCGTTTTCATACGTTTCTGAATATCACAATTGATATTCTTAATATCACAAGTGATTTTCTGTGATATTCAAAATATCACTTGTGATATTAATAATATCAATTGTGATATTCAGAAACGTATGAAAACGAAAAAAAACGTATGAAAACGAACAAAAACAAAAGAAAACGTAAGAAAGTGAAAAAAAACGTGAATTAAAAAAATGTGAAAATCACTTATAGTATTCTGAATAACACTTGTAATTTTCTGAATATCACTTTTGATATTCAGAATATCACTTGTGATTTTCATGTTACAAAACATTAGTTGAACATCACTTGCGATATTCGGAATATCACTTGTGATTTTCTGAATATCACTTGTGATATTCTGAATATCACAAGTGATTTTCAACTATTGTTTTGTAACATGAAAATCACAAGTGATATTCAGAAAATTACAAGTGATATTCATGTTACAAAACGTTAGTTAAAAATCACGTGTGATATTTAGAATATCACTTGTGATTTTCATGTTACAAAACGTTAGTTGAAAATCACTTGTGATATTCGGAATATCACTTGTAATATTTAGAATATCACTTGTGATTTTCTGAATATCACTTGTGATTTTCTGAATATCACTTGTGATTTTCTGAATATCACTTGTGATTTTCATGTTACAGAACAATTGTTGAAAATCACTTGTGATATTCAGAATATCACTTGTGATATTCAGAGTGATATTCAGAATATCACTTTTGAAAAAACGTGAATTAAAAAAAGCGTGAAATCACTTGTAATATTCTGAATATCACTTGTGATTTTCTGAATATCACTTGTGATATTCAGAGTGATATTCAGAATATCACTTTTGAAAAAAACGTGAATTAAAAAAAGCGTGAAATCACTTGTAATATTCTGAATATCACTTGTGATTTTCATGTTACAGAACAATTGTTGAAAATCACTTGTGATATTCAGAATATCACTTGTGATATTCAGAATATCACTTGCGATATTCTGAATATCACTTGCGATTTTCATGTCACAGAACATTTGTTGAAAATCACTTGTGATATTCATATATCACTTGCAATATTTTGAATATCACTTGCGATATTTTGAATATCACTTGCGATTTTCATGTTACAGAATGTTAAAAATCACTTGTGATATTCAGAATATCGCGAGTGATATTCAATATCACTCACGATATTCTGAATATCACAAGTGATATTCTGATAATCACAGTATATCACTTGTGATATTCAGAAAGGTATGAGAATGTCTGAAAACATTTAAAAACGAACGAAAATAAATGAAAACGGACTAAAACGTATGAAAACGGACGAAAATGTATGAAAACGAACGCAAACGTAAGAAAACGGACAAAAATGAATGAAAACAGATGAAACCATATGAAAACGTATAAAAATGGACGAAAACGTACAAAAACGGACGAAAACATATGAAAACGTATGAAAATAGACGAAAACGTAAGAAAACGGACGAATATATATGAAAACGTATGAAAACGGGCGAAAACGTATGAAAAAATTCAGAAGCACATGAAAACGTAGGAAAACGGACGAAAACGTATGAAAACGGACGAAAACGTATGAAAATGGACGAAAACGTAAGAAAACGGACGAATATATATATATATATATATATATGAAAACGGACGAAAACGTATGAAAACGGGCGAAAACGTAAGAAAACAGACGAAAACGTATGAAAAAAATTCGAAAACAAATGAAAATGTAAGAAAACGGACGAAAACATATAAAAACGGACGAAAATGTATTAAAATGGACAAAACATATGAAAACGGGTGAAAACGTAAGAAAACGGACGAAAACGTAAGAAAACGTAAGAAAACAGACGAAAACGTATGAAAACGGACGAAAATGTAAGAAAACTGACGAAAACGTAAAAAACCGAAGAATATGTATGAAAAACGAAAAAAATGTAAAAAAAAAAAAAAAAAAAAACTTGAATTAAAGGGAAAAAACGTGAAGTTAAGAAAAAAAAAGAAAAAAAAATGAATAAATAAGATAGACAAAAAGGACAAGAAAAAAATCATGAACTTAGGTTGTTTTATTAAATCTTAGGTTAATCCCCACCATTAGATCAAACTAGATGGATGGTGGGGATTTGTCCCTTAGTTTGTAACAAACAAAAACTTAGTTTATAAAATAACTCACCTCAAAAATAGAGGGAACCAATTATGTAAGGCTGACGCCAAAACCTGAAACAGTAACAACATACTTGAATTATGTAGCAAACGAGTTCAAATGACATGAGTCGAGCGCAAAGGCGGCTGGGTGTGTAATTCCAAGTGTTACAAGTGGCTAGATCGAGCAGGCAGCGCCAAACGACCAACAGGGGCTGCAACAACCAAATGGGTTGGTTTAAACTAGGGCTGTAATTTACCCTGAAAAGAAAACAAGAAATAAATAGATGCAGAGGAGCGGGTGTAGCAATTTAAAGGATTCCATAATCCCATCGGATGGATTGTGTTAGAAAGAAGGTTTGTTGGGAAAAGACCAAATTGCCCTTGTGTGCAACCCATTTGAAGGGCTTTAACAGAAAATGATTAACAGTTAGGGATCCAACATGTGAATATTTTGAAACACAGGCTATGCTTGTAATACTTCAAAGTTGGAGTCTCGGCTGCTATGTGGCCCAAATTACTGTGCTCTAACTGTAATTCACTCTGATAGCTAGCTGTGCTCTAACATGTGAATATTTAGTCACAAGATGTGCGTGCATGCGTACAGCGTACGTGTGATTAGCAAAAGGTAATTAACGCCATGTAAGTAAGAAGAGTTTGCAGATTTTTTTATTTTTTTATTTTATTTATTTATTTATTTATTTTTGAGCTTAAATTTTTTTAAATATTCATTCTAAAGACACATTTAATTTATTACATCCCAAATCGCTTGATATCTTAACTCCACATAATGTGGGCAAAAACACCTTCAATTGTTGAGTCCATAAGTTACACAAGCGGGTTGTTGACAATTGCAATGGGACCTGAAATCAAATACAAGCGGGTTGTTGACAATATGACACCAACAGTAGGAATTTTCATTACAATTGACACTAGTAACTACAAATGATATCAAGGAACTTACTACCTGCTAACTAGATGGGTAAAATGTTGCAGTAAGTTTATTAAACCGGAATTACACTGCATTGATTGTCATCACCTTGGATAATCATACAATCTGATAATTTACTCAGGAAAATGTCAGCCTTGTTACGATCCCACATCGCCCAAGTATGGGATTGGGCGGTGGTTTATAATGTCTAGGTGTCCCCTCCTCCTTTGAGCTAGCTTTTTGGAGTGAGTTCTACAATTAGCTTATAAACAATTGATATTCAATACAAGCTCCGGTTCCTATTGTACCCATTAACAGATCTTAAGTGATCCCTAGTGGAGAATATCAAGCCTATGCAGAAAGACTAGAGAAACATGGTTGGATCGGAGCCCTGTTTGGTTCAGGCAACTTTGGGAGTAGTTTTTTTTTTTTTTTTTTTTTTTTTAATAATAATAATCCAGTTCTGATGTGATACGAAAAGCCTTAGCTTTCTTTGCCTTATTTAGCATTTGGTCCTCACTCTCAGTATTAGCTTTCCGTTATAAGCGACTGTAATCTAGTCATACGGTCCTTTGCTGATTTGAAAGTCTTCACTGCCATAATTTCCTGCATGACATGCATTTTACAAATTTAGTGCATAGGCTAAAAATTAAACCTGTCACAACTAAAAGCTAAATTTACACAAATTTGTCGATTTATTTTGTTTTCAGATAGGGTTAAACGTGCATATTAACAATTTTGGCAATCATTTCTTCCCCTTCATTTTAGTCAAAATCCTTTATTTTCTGAAATGATATCTAAAGTATGTTATCATATTGAAGAAGGTGATGAAAGTTACTAGTCTGTTTAAATGGAAATTGACCAAAATTTGAAACAAAGCCTTACAATTAAATCATTAAAGAATGAATTGGGTAAAAAGGTTATAAAGTTCATATGTGTTATTGGCAGTGGTGGATACATGATTTTGGATTATGTGTGGCACGATTTTCGGCTCGCTTTGCTTCATGAATAGTTTTTTAATTTTAGTGCTTTATTGATTAGGGTAAAATTAGTCGTGTTTTGCGGTTTTAGGTCTCGATCCGGGTAATTGATACATAATACATATTGAAAAGAAGAAAATAAATAAATAAAATAAAATAGAATAAAACCTTTTAAATCATAGATAAAGTTAGATACTTGCTAACATTTTTATACCTATAACCTTTTAGCAAATAAAAGTTAGACAAAATTACATGTTTTGTTTTTGTGTGGTTTACCCAAAATCACACTCATCGTTCCTATTTCTCAAACTAATTGCATTAATGGTCCCTATTTTAAAAAATAGGGTTAATCTCTGTAATTAATCAATTTTCGAACCTTATCTTTGTTACACGGATGGTCCCTATTTTCCATAATAGGGACTATGAATGAAAATAGTTTGAAAATAGGGATTGTTTATGTAATTAAAATCGAATAGGGATGATGAGTGTGATTTTGAGTAAACCACAGAGCCGAAACATGTAATTTTGTCTAAAAGTTAAAAACAACGGGAAAACTACTAAAATAGATTTAAATGATTTAGGTGCCGTTTGGTTTGTAGATGGGTTTAGGATTAAGATTTGAATTTGGATATAAAGTTAAAGATTATGATTTGAATTTGGATTTAACTATGTAAGAGAAAAAATTATATTTAATTAAATATATTATATTTAATTATTTGTAATGGATTAAAATATAAATTTATTATTTTTAAAAATTGATACATAAGATGAAACAGAGATACAAATACAAGGGACCTACTTAAAGTGAGGTAAAACCCACCTCTTATATAAGAATTGTAATAGTGAATGTTAGTGGCATTTAAGCCCAAATATTTACTTTGAAAAAACAACCAAACAAGCATATTCAATCCCAAAGTTACATCCGACCCTGAAAAACCATCAACCAAACTGCACATTAATATAAAATTAGTGTTGTTTTAGTTGATATGATTTGTTGACAACCAATGGAGTAAGAAAGAAAAGAAACCATAACAGTTATTAACTTCTTGACGGAAGGAACACAATTAACTAAAGATCTGGCATGACCTTCGCAGTTTTACTATCCAGTGTCTAAGGAACACAATTAACTAAAGATCTGGCATGACCTTCGCAGTTTTACTATCCAGAGTCTGCTCGAGAACAAGGTCTACGACGTATCTTTTGGGGAAGCTGTTGCAACAATAAAGAAAAATTAAAGGGCGTGAAACATTTAACGTGGTGTGGCGAACTGTATATAAACTAAGGCTACTAACAGGTCAAGCTTTGTTTCGAGTGAGAGTCAATTTATCGGGTTCAAGTACACAAATGAGATTTAAAATTTAACAATTCAAGTTGATTCATATTCTAGGCCGAAACTAAGGGGGTGTTTCTTTTTCCCTTAGCTAAGGGAATGGGTCCACACAAAGTATATAATAATGTTTTTTTATGTGGAGCCCACCATTTTTCCACTAGCGCCTCTATCCCCATGTGAGTGGTATAATGGAGACTCTCCCCATTAAGACCATTTAACAGCCGTGTGTCTCACATAGGCCCCACGCATCCCTTAGGTAATAAAAAAAAGAAACACCCATCAAGCTCAAGCTAATATAATTGGTTTTGAGCTTATTATATCACATTCGCTCAACTTGTTTGAAGCCATCACCAAATCAAGGATTTTCTTTTCCTTTGGAGAAGAATGAAAAAGATTTTGTAATTCAACAATGTTTAGTTCAATGCAACAAGCAAATGTATCCTAGAGGTGATTGCTCTAAGAGTGAACTAGCATGAACTTATAGGAGACTTTTAAGATTTGACCCAAATCACGAACATCTAAGAGGCCGCCAAGATAAATAAAGTGTTGGTATGTGGCAGTATTTTATATAATCCACTCCGATCCATTACCCTTTAAACTATAAATGTTAGTTCAAAAAGTGTGATGAGTACGGATTGGGCTTAGTTTGCGTATTGGGTTGCCCGGATGGACTGCCGAATGAGTGAAGTCTTCACTAATTCAAGTAATGGATTGATTCTCTGCGCAAATGAAAATAAACCGTTAGCCTTACCGTGTGGACGGACCCCACGATTCAGCTCCGGCGCGAGAGTAAGTATTCATGCTTTTGTCAGAGAATATGTATGTATTGGAATGTGTGAGAAAGTCATACTTCATAAGTGTGTTGGAAGGTTGCCTTTTATAGGTGAGCTCAATACTAAGGTTTCCTAGTATTTCGCTTATTTGTTGTTAGTGGCTGGAGTGGGACCCTTGTCGGGCAAGGGTTCGTAGCTTAATCATGATTGTGGATACATATCACCTTCCGCGGCTATGGGTTGGTCCTCAAGCGTGCTATCGGAGTATTGCTTAGATGATCTGCGTGTGTCTTTGTAGGTTTGAGCCATACCAACTCGTTATTGGGCTTAGTGGTAGTCCAGTATACCTATTTGTTTGCTAGGTTTTGTTGTGTTGGGCCAGAGCCCAAATGTGTATAATGCAGTCCAGGCCAAATAGGCTTGCTATCTGCACTATACGTCATTAATAAACATAAATTTAAAACACAAACCATCGAAAGTTTAATGAAAATATGTTTGCTATTTAACATCAAACACCCTTATTTATAATATTCCCAATCGGAAACTGCGCATGTGCTATACGCGCATATCTGATTTTTTAGATGTAAGTGGTACATTCTCCTAGTCATTACACGTCATGGCAATATCCTTCCCTAATTCTTCTCAATAAACTTAACGAATCGTGGGACTATCCAAACCGTACTCCTTCTAATATGTCGGAATTCTCACTCCCTCCTATTTTCTAGCCCATCACGGCTCAGAGAATACCGCAACAACTTAATAGTCATCTATGGTTTCCACCCCTACTAAAAATGATGTTTTCATTTTTCAAAAATACGATAAATGACCAAGGAAAATATCAGGAATATAATGAATGATCTGATAAATGAGAGCTCCGCTTTTATAGCATTTTTGCAATAATGTTACTTCATTATGTACTTATGACGCCATTAATTCAGTATACAATCCACCTAAGGCTTTTAGTCTAGTGGTATGTGGGTGGTTCATCTATCTAGAGGTGGTGGGTTCAAGTATCGTTGGAGATATTGTGAGGTATTATGTGTGAGATAGGCGGGATAGGAGTATAAAAGTTGCCATTCTTAAAAAAAAAATCAGTATCCAATCCTATTTTTTGTCTTACTACACTTTCTTTTCTTTTATGCATACGCATGTACTCTTAGTAATTTCTTTAATCCAGGTGCTAACGACATCGGGATCATATGTCACTGTGGCTTTAAGGTCCTTGTTGAATTTCACAGTATGCATGATTACTCATTGAAAGAGAGAAAAGGTTTTATTAAAAGGATAGAGACATTACAACAATGACTGCTTTTCCAGGGGATATATTGACGCTTTCGGCGGGGACATGTCCCCGCTAACACCTAGTCGCCGAACCTTTTGGCGGGGACAAATTTGGTATTTTGGCGGGGACATGTGGGACCCGCAGCCTTTGGTCTGGTCAAAGATTGTCTAGCGTGGCATCACTTTTGGCGGAGACATGTCCTCGCCAAAAGCTTACCTAATTAACAAACACGAAGGCAAACCTTTTATTCAAAACACGCAAGAGGTCTCAACCACAGACATTTCATAAAGACTCAAACGAAACAACTTGACAAGCAAACCAAACAACTTGACAAGCGAACGACACAACTTAACACACGACAAAAACCATCATTTTTATTTTTTATTTTATTTATTTATTTATTTATTTATTTATTTGCTACTACTTCCCACTTTGTTAGAACCTGTACCACCATTGCACTCTCTTTCCTTCTTTGGCTTGATGAAATGTTCAAAGAAAGCTTCAAGTTGTTATCCTCATTCCCACTTCATCAACTTTTGATAACTTGCTTTCACTATCACCGTCCAACATCTCTCTGTAGTATGACTTTTTCCTCAACCATTTTAGAATAACATCTCTTATCCACGGGCTAATGTTTTTATAAGAACCATATTCGTCAATAATTCCGCCGCCATATGTATTAAGAACTTCATCAAAGAGTGGTAGGTTCGATAAAACCTTTGACCACTCCTTTTCCCACGTGTAACCAACCATCGTTATGTGTGTTTTGTGAGAATTGACGATTGGGTTATATGTGTTTTGCCGAATTGAGGATGATCGGTTAGGTTATATATAAGTAAAAAATTGACGGGATAAAGTTACAATGTGGCGGGATTATTAGCAGAAAACTTTGGCGGGATAAAGAAAATGTGAGGAGAGAAAAAAAAATCTACTTAATTCTTTTAGCAAGGACATGTCCCCGCCAAAAGATCAGATATACAACATTACTCTTTTGGCGGGGACGTGTCCCCACCAAAAGTGGTGGCGGGAAAAAAAATTTGGGAACAATTAAGAGTCATAACTTTGGTCAAAATTTAGCAAATATTAAATATACTTTCGGCGGGGACATGTGCGTAGAAAATTTAGTAAACGGTCAGCGAATTTGTGTGCCAGCTCAGCATACTTTTTGTCGTTTAACGACTTTCAGGGAAGACAAGGGTGCCCCTGCCAAAAGTGTGGTCATCTGTCCTCTCTTTTGTTGTAGTGAGAAAAGGGTATATGAAACCCTAGTTAATTTTTCTGCTTTTCACTATATAGAATCAACATTGTCTACTTTGAGTTTTTGACGACCCTTTGTACATTTTGGAACGATTTCTGACCGTTATCGTATTTGGACTTTTAATTGCGTGAGAACCCGCGAACACAAACATAACATAATTTGTATATGTTCATTGTAAAAGCGCGTGGTGCGGTTACATTAAAAAGTCTTTAAAATTAGGTATCGTTATACTAGTATAACATTGAACTTATTGTTACTCGTAGTAACAAAATGATGTTAGTGTTCCGTAAATAGCAACATTATTTTAGTCTATTTAAGGGTAAAACTTCAATATTCTAAAAAGGCTACGTTCGAAACATTTAAATGGTTGACCAAACGTAATGGTACAACTTATCATGTGTGAGGCAGCTAAATCGCCCCTAACTTATTTGTGAGCACCGTTACGTACTTACATGGAGAGTAGGATCACGCATGAGACTTCAAAATTGTTGAGGCAATGGTGAGGCGCTTCACCGGTGAGGTTCAACAGTGAGTGTTTTGTGTTTGTGTGAGTGTGTTTTTTCTCTCTAAGTCGGCACATAGGTAATTTTTGAGTAAATATTATGGGGGTTTTGAGTGATGAGTGAGTGAGCGGGAGAAAAATTGATGTGAAGTGAGTGTTATTTGTCAAAAGAAATCTTGGATTGCTTGATATCTAAGAAAGGATCAATGCTTGAAATCTAAGAAATAAGCACTTTTAAACTCCAGCTTAGTATGTCATCAGGATATTAAGTAGCTTTGATACCTGACACATGACGAGTTTGCAGTCCGTCACACATAAAGCATGCAGGAAGCGGATACGCTCTAGCAAATGATGATTAGAACCCAATTAGGGAAAAAGTTTTATTAAGATATATGGGAGGTGTCAAACATTACCAGATTGTTAAATGTGGTCAAAAGTATCGACATGGTTGTTGATACATAATTAACAATGCTTTCCTGCAATGGAAGTGATACCGAAATATGAAAATTGAAACTACAACGAATCAACAAACACCAAGTTTACCTAGAAATGGTATAATGTGGCTCATTATACATACAACAATCACACAATATTACATCATGCCATATTGTGGCACTAATAAGCAACACTCATACAATATTACATCATGCCATATTGTGGCACTAATAAGCAACACTCATACACCATTATATAGTTATGAGATCATCACAAGAATTAAAAAATACTCCAGATTCAAAAACTAAATTTGAATCTAGAGACCGAGATCTGATCTATACATGTTTCTACTTAGTTCTTAGTTAATAGCAGTGAGTGGAGGTCGAGAATCTCTTGGTGAATGTGTAGCAGCCTCGAGATGCTTTATGTCTCCATTTTGTAGCTTCGAGGATGATTTAGAATCCCAGAAACATTTCAGTAACTCCTCGAATGATGGGGTTTGTAGTTCTTCAATAGATGCCATGCTTGGTAGATTGAATGGTCTCTTTTTCGGTGTTGTGCATGATGGTTCATCAACCTGATAAACAATATTAATCAATCAAACAAGTATGAGTGGAAAGATGGGTATGTCACGTAAAAGGTCAAAACGTGTTTGATTGTCCGACAAATATTTTTTTATCCTTTGAGTGACTTTCCACCCATTTGTTTGATCTGACCTTTCTCGATTTTAGCCATTTTTTTATTTAAACACTTTGTGATAAAACTTGGTTCAAATCAATTATTCTTTAACCAAATGGGTAGAAATTGCTACTTTTAATACCAGCAATTTTGGCCTTCACTGTTTGCTACGTAAGGGTAAATCGATCATGTAACTTTTTTTTGTCAAAAAGTAAAAGCGGAATGGGCAAATGAGTAATCTAGGATTCAATGTCAAATGATATATGTACTGGATGGGAGAACTAACCGTGTAGTCATTTAGGAGGGTTTTTCCAGCATTTTCTGTGATCTCTATGATCTTATGGTAGTGCCCACCTTTCAATTCCCTCAATTCTCCGCAACAAGGAGCAATGATAGAATCAAGATTTTCGCGTGCATCGTGGTCCAGTTGTAATGAATCTGCAATTGATTGTCAATGAAGAAGGAAGTAAGATGTTTGTTACAATAAGGTAGAAACATGACACTAAACATAATATAAAATCCAAATATTGACATGGAAAGTTAGATGCGTACAGTCGATTGAGGAAAGGAGGTTCTTGCTAGCAACATTTGTATCATCAACTGCAGATGACACAGCAGCTGAGTACCGCGTACGCAAACTTTGATTGGCTTCCAATCCTCCCCTAGAAAAAAGTATAAGAGATAACAGTTTAAGAATATAGCAACAGCAACAAAAAGTGGAGGTGGAAAACTGGACGGGGCAGAAACGGTCCTGGTCGACTGTTAACGCATTTGTCCAAAACAACTACACAATTAGAGAGTGTCAAATAGGATAACCAAATTTATATAATTCCAATATTAACATAATTCAGAAAAAAAATATATTTGGGAGGTTTTATGCTGTTATATATAGACTTTGGGAAACTCCCGACACATTTGACCTGTTCGTAAGTAAATAGTTTGAAATTGCCACCCGTAGAGTAGGCTGTAAAATTTCTTATACCTAACAATTTCTTCCACAGATGCAACATTGCTCTTCTCTAAACTGAGCAAGGATTCCTGGGCACTGCTCCACTGTTGTGACCCCATTTTCGCCTTTTTCAAACTGAAACAGAAAGTCAACATTATTGACTAAGAAAGAACTCCCCAAAAGATTATAGTATTAAGTTTTGAAGGAAAACACAGTGCACATACCAATTCTGAAGAACCTCGTCCAGGTCTTTCTTTCCACATTCAACAGCAGCAGTGTCTTCAACATAATGGCTTTCAGCTTTTTTACTGTAACTTGTCCACTCATCCCTTATGCAAGAGCTTGAATCTTTCATTGTTGACATCTCTTGCTCGAATCTATTAGCTTTACTAGCTGCAGTTTCACGTAGACCATCCACTGCTGTTTTAACCTGTTAGGTCATCATAATCTATAGGTTAAAATCTGTATACGTACAAAAGTGATGGTGTGATATTAAATAATCAGAAGAAGATAATTAGGTATAAAAAACAGACTTTATAACAACACAGTCTGTAATAAGCATATAATCAGATATTCCAGTGCTTAGCTAATTTTGATTAGTAAGGCATTACAGATAAAAAATACCAAAAATGACATTTTTTTGTGAAAACTTGAGGGATAGTACGTGAATTCAATGTACCATTTGATTATCAGTTTTTTGCAGCTTGTACAAAAGTATAAAACTGATTATTCAAACATAATACTTTTTGTGATTTGAGGTTGCATTTACCAGTTCTTTCTTCCTAGCATTTGAAACTGCAAGCAATTCAGCAACTTTCTCTAGAAGTTGTTTTTCTTCATTTGCAGCACATTCCTGAAGAATATATAGTATGAGAAAACCAAGTAATGTTTTAACAAGTAAAAGTAAGCAGGGTAAAATTACAAATCTTATTACCTCGAACTTTCTTTCAAGTTCACATAACTTTTCGTTATTGACTGTTTGACCCTCTTCAACTATATTTGTCAATTTTGTTGCATGCATGTCTAGTGTGTCAAAGAAGTTCATTGTTGTGTTACTTATTGATCGTGATGTTTCTACAGCTCTAGAATGTGCCTGCATACCATGAGTAAGAAGGGGCGTCATTACAAGTATGGGGAAAGAACTATTTTTAACAACTTCTAATATTGCAGTTGGTTGAGTATACGAAAATTCTGAAGGTACAGCATGCTAGTTTATAATCTAACCTCTCGTTGCTGTTGTGCATAAGCAGTTAGTTTATTTTCTTGACTGTAGAGAATGTCTTCAAGATCGTTAAGCAAGTTCTCAGCTTCTGATGCAATGCCCTTGAAAAACTGGACATCAAACAAAGCTAAGTGAAGCGAAATGTGCCAATATAAGTGTCTAGATTCCTAGGATCAAAACTATGATATATATACCTCCCCAAGAGCAGAAGAATGTTTGGAGACTTGAGAATTCAGATGTCCAAATGTTGACTGTGAATTCCCATCAAGCTCATCAGCTATATCATCTAAAGCTTTAATACCCGAACCATACATTGTTTTTAGCTTCTCTAAGGCAGCTCGAAGTTCTTCAGTAGCCTACACTCCCCACAAAGTACATTATATATTCATTTTTTCATGCTTTATAGCCAATTTATGATAATCTAAGGTGGTAACTTTAACCCATCTACATGCACATGGGTTGATTTGGCATTACGGGTAAAACAAAAAACTACGTTAAAAGGAAAAGGGTCAGTTGGGTCGAAGGTCGATTAAAGTGCCCAAATTATTCATAGTAATAGTTTGATATTGAAAATATGACTAATGTGATCAGATATTCACCAACTATTTATAGAAGCGTCAACAATTTTGGACCAAAAGTATTTCCGGCTCAACCCAACCTGTTTCAAAAAGGTACCAAAGAATACCCGTTTTGACCAGTTAGCCATCTAGCCCATTTGTTATCTCAAGTTCGCTGGCTAAACCATATACCTGGGCCTTGGTGGATACAAAGGATTGCATATCTTCCTCCATGCCCTTCAGTTGTTGCTCTTGCTGCGTTACAGAAGCTGCTATAGTCTTATGCAAGGTGTCAAGCTCTTTGGTTAAGTGAGATTGGAATTGCTGGACAAGAATCCTGTTTTCATCTTCAATTTTGTCCTTGCGCTCTGTATCAGTGAACATAATGAAAAAAAAAAAAGTTAGTTATCAATTCTTGTACATTGCACAAAAAGATATTTATTATTTGAGATCTGTACCAATCTTAGTGAATAGACTAGATACGTCTGATGCAGCATTGTCAAGTTCTGCACGAAGGTCAAATGCCCGCTCAAGAAGTGCTTTTTCTGTAATATTAAAAAAGGAAATTGTTATAATTTACCCAACAAATTCAATCACAGACATATTGTATAACAGCTTTTACATTAAAAAAAATAAAAAAATGGAAAAGTTTGAAATTACCAGATTTGAGAAGGTTGGAGATAAGATACTCTTTCTCTTTGATTGTTACATTTGCTTGTCTATGCTTTTCTTCGAGATCAGACAATGAATGTTCAGTTTCTTGGAGTTTAATCTGGAACCAAAGAAGTATAATTCTTCAATATCGCTTACATGAATGAAACCTGATGAAATTGTAATTTAAGTTACTATCATGGATTCAAGAAAACACCATACCTCTGTCTTCTCAAGCTTCTCAGTTAAACTTGCAGTTAATAGCAGCTGTGAGTTATAAAGTTCCTGGAGCTCCATCATTTGCTGTCCGAAGAAATAAAAAAAACAGTATCAGCAAGCGTTGATAACAAAGATCAGAAAATAGTAGCGTCTATATGTCTTGATTATACCTTGCCCCTAGATTCATTATCAAGTTCCATGCGCTCGATTTTTTCAGCCATTGCCTGGATCACATAACCAACGAAACAAAATCAGTAGAAATTCAATAGTAAGAAAAGTATGTCTAAAATTGAGCACATGCAAAAGATCGTGAAAAATTACCTTCTTCTCCTCTTCTTCCAGAAGATACCTTTCTTTTGGTATGTAGATACCATTTTTCTCTCTAGCAGCATACACCTCTGGTCAAGCAACAGTTACAGAGATTGTTAATAATGGACTAAGGTAGGTTAAATGAGGGATAAGTTCATAAGAGTAGTAATTTAACAACCTTGCTTAAGCCGTTCAATTTCAGAATACAGATCCTTCATCATTGCAGATTTCATTAGTTTCTGATTGATCTGTAATAAGAAAAAGAAAAAGTTCAGTCATTAAAGTTATAAAACGAGAAGCTTATCAAATACTTAAACAACTGATCTCGCCAGCACTAACCTCAGGCTTATTCTTGATATTTTTTGCACGATGAGCGTAATCTAATGTGCTGAGTGTCTCTTCCATAGAATGGATGGAGGGGGAGATTGTAGCAATTATGCATGTCTTTGTTTTCCCTCCTAAGGAGTCTCTCAACAACCTTGTTAGTTTACTATCCCTGTCGTTAAAGGGGGGAAAAAAATTACGGATCATTTCAAGTTATGTATTTCAGATAATTCTTTTGTCATCAAAATATTCTAGTAAATACTATATTAAATATGAAATACCTATAAGGTATATGTCCTGAGCGTTCAACTAGTGTATTAATGACTCGACCAAGTGTAAGCAAACTTTTGTTTATCTCACCAGCTTCCCTTGCTCTACCCTGCAACAATAAACATGAAGACTTAGATATCGTGTGGCACATATATACATACAAGTATATATTCAAGTAAGATTGCTTACATCTTTTGCACCAGATCTCGAAATATTTTCTGAACCAGCAAGATCAACGAGGTTGAGCTTTCCGCATCTGATTATCTCTTCACCCTCTGGAGTACGCTCCTTAATATGAATTGTGATGGAAAATATCGAGTGAGAACGACTACTTTGTTTGTTCATAAGTGTCTCTGCCGTACGCCTCTTAGCAGAACCTTTCTCCAATATTCTGTATATTTCGTCAGCAGTGGAAACTAACTCCTCTTCTAAGCCTCTAACGAGCACCCCTCCCTTGCCATCCTCCATGAGTGCTATGGGCTTCTTGGACTTGTCTTCCGGAAACTTGGAAGCCTCTTCAGGAGCCAAAAGATCGGTTATCTCCTCATTGTAGAGCTCCAGAAATGTAACTTTCATACTATACTCGGCACTTTGAGCTTCTAATATATCAAATATCTGCTTAACAGCTCTGGGAATAACACCGGCGTCGCTTGGGAATTCCCCGTTCTGTACACAAAAAAAATTATTAAAACGCAATAAAAAAACATAAACATAAGTGAGCCTCTTTTAATTAAGGGCTATAAAGTATACCTTTTTCCTTCCTCCTCCCTCCATTGTGTATGTCTTCCCAGTTCCCGTCTGTCCATAAGCAAATATGGTGCAGTTGTAGCCCTCGAGAACCTCAAAAACTATTGGAGATACTGCTGAATGATACAAGTCCCTTTGTTGTGATTTTGGACCAAAGACCTAAACAATAGCAAATTCAATTATTTTCCCCTAAAAAACTTAAATTACGTTTTACTATGTTAATCAGTGTTTACATTTTAATGGACCCTAATATAACAATGCACCAAGATCATTATTCTAAATCCCGACACATTCAACAACTGTACCTAACGACAATAAACACGAAATCAAATCACACAAGTAAAACAGACCTTATCAAAGACAAATGATCTATCAATCTGCTTATTAGCAACCGTCTGAATCGCACAAACTTCCCTTCTATTCTCATTACACGTTATAACCACAGGCGTATGCAGCTTCTCCTCATCGCCATTCATCGGTCTACACATTTACAAACAAACAAACACCAAATCATCCCAATTATTCATTCCTTTTATAAGTTCAAGAATTAAATCATATTAAGTAGACATATATATATACCTGCATCTAACAACAACTTGAACATTAACACCTTTTTCTTTACTATTATTATTATCATGTTTACCACTCATATTTCCTTCCGTATGTCGAATATCTCTAACCGATTTATCGACTGAGCGCGGCGTGTGTGACGGTGAATTCGGAATCATATTTCCGCCTTTCCTCTCCATATCAAATCACTTCTAACAAATTTCAAATCTGAAAAAAAAAATAATAAAAATAAATAAATAAATAAATCTTTAGTCAATTATCAAATTGAATAATAACAACACTTACACTATAAGAATAACATAGATCAGGTAATGAAAAATAATTACTTTGACTAAATTAATTAAAAAGATTGAAATTACTCGATCATAACAGGAAATAATATTTACTAACACAAATTTAAAGAGATTTTTTTTTATTTAAAGTTAAACAAGAACCTGCATTTAATTAAGCAAATTTTTTATTAATGAAACAGTAAATTGATTGGCAATAGTAACCGAAAAAATAAATAAAGTTGAAAATTGAACCTGAAAATTAAAAGATGTATAGAGTGATTGTGAATTTTTTTTAGGTAAAGAAATATACACACAGTGAGTGTGTGTTTTTATGTGTGAGAGAGAGGGTGAGGTGAGATGAGGTGAGAGTGAGATGGTGATGAAGAAAAAAGGAATTGAATTGAAAATATGGCCGTTACGGAGGGTATTTGAAATTTTGGGTTATACCGTACTTAATTAACACGGGGATTTATTTCTTTTGGTTTTATCTACCTAATATAAACGTTAGAGTAACCAGAATTCCAATTTTTTAAATTTCTATTTTGAACTATGGTACTGAGTACTGGCTTCTCAAGTAGGCTCTAACCTGCCAGAGCTCGAGTTCGAGTTGTTTGTAATTATAAAACTCGAGTTCTGGATCGAGCTTCACTTTTTTAGCTCGAGCTTGGCTCGTGAAAATTTTCACAATTCAAGCTCGACTGATTTGTATGAAGCGTTTAAAGAAATAAAGCTCAAATCAAATTACGCTTGTTAATTACACTAGACTCAATCCCGTTTATTATTATTATTATTATTATTATTATTATTATTATTATTATTATTATTATTATTATTATTATTATTATTATTATTATTGTTTATACATAGTTATACGCTTGGTTTAAAATTGATCACATCATTGCGCTTGCATCGCTCATCAGAGAGATACATTTAAAAAACGCAACACAAAACCTGATGTGAGGTTGTTCGAGATGCGGGCAACGGACGCAATGTCGTTATACGCTTACACAATATATACACGTATAGTTTTAAGGCTTGCTAGACTCAAGAGCCTAGTCGATCTTATGTGAAAAATCAGCCCATAATACCATCTAATCCTTGTGACATGTCGTGTACAACTTTTGAGGTCAAGTCAGCCGTCTGAACAACCAACTTCTGTTTCTTTTTTAATGTGTAAGTGTATTGTGGGGTATCTTTTAATGGTGATGTAGGTAGTCTTATTTACACTAGATTGATGACTTAATGGTAATGTTAGTGATGTGATACAAAGGGGCTGTTTGGTGTGGGGTAATAGGATTAGAAGAATGGATTTATTACTTGATACAAAAGTTTGCTTCAATCTTTAGAAATCATCACAGTAACTTAGTATCAAAAAGTAATTTCATATAAAATTAGTGGGTTTCTCTTAATATTCACTGACATTGGGCCCACATATCACATTTGTCAAAAAATTTAGCTTGTCACTCCTTGGTCATTGTTTAAATATTTATATTTTATATTTTTCGCTTTTTATTATTTATGAAATAATAATATATTAATATTTTCTCCCTCCTATTATTTATAAAATAACAATTTATATTTTTATAAATTAAATATTAATTAATTTTTTATCTCTATTTTCTATTTCAAACTTTTTGTAAATCTGAATTTAATTTCAATCTCACTTATAAACCAAAAAGGCCCTAAGTTAACAATGATGTTAAAGGTTACTATTACTATCAGTCCATGTAGTTGTTCGGTGGATTTTTAATAAATAAACATGAAAAGAAACATTGTTTGAAGTACTTCACTTAATGTAACTTGTAATTTCGCATTAATCATTTTCTCTAACATCTCATGCTCAACCTAAAACGTAGTAAGTTATGGATTAATGATTTTAAAATTTCAACTAGTAGTGATGGCTGTTAGATCTCTAACATCTATATTGAAGTTGCTTATATGACGACATTAGTCATATTTCAGATATAAATAACATTTAAGTATATACTTATACACAACTTTAATGCATCAATAAAAAAAGTTGTTGTATATTAGATGTCCTATATCTTCACATGCATCTGTTTAGATGTCGATAGAAACACAATTACTTTTAACATTCTATATATATAGGATGAATTATAACTTTTTGTCCGTGTTCTGTTTTCGCAATCACTAGCATGTTATTTAAATCAGTTTTAGTTTCTACTTATAAAATGTTATCTCAAGATCTTCAACTTATAACATTTATAATGTTACGTGATGATTTTTTTTTTTTTTTCGAGGCTTGTTGGGGTTGCATCAAAAACATTTTGGGGTAAAAACCGGTGGCTTGGCCTCTGTGAGTGAAGATTTTTCTCGTCTCGATTCTTCGTAATTGGCAAGAGCTTTTTCATCCTTTTTGCAGTCCTTGCAGTTAAAGTCTCAGGTAAAATCTAGAATGTGTAGATAAGTTTATTTCAAGATTTGTTTTTTGTACTCTTCAGCTTCTAGTTCCTTACTAGTAGCCTTATAATGAAATTTCTGCCCACTAATGTGGCTAAAAGAATCTGTGTTATTCCTGCACATCATTAATATGTGAGATTAGTTTATTTAAAAAGAATTTTGGATTTAAAAAGAAAAAGAAAACAATGTCTAAAATTAATAAAAGTAATTTAGATTACACCTCTTGAATTGTTCGTATTAAAAGTTTCATGTTTATTTTGATTATCAATTGATGTGCATCTACTAATTTAAATATTTTACTTAAATTTTCACTTGTAACCAACCATCATCATGGGGTCGTCTTACACGTGACATGCATGACTAGAAGCAATCCTATGGAGGAAAGTAAGGGGTATCAAATATGTATGTCTAAACTGTCACTTATATGTCATTTCATCACTTTCCTTTTTCAGTTACACACCCAAAAACATATTCCCCAATCAATCAAGCTAAAATCTCACCTTTAAAACCAACCATACCCACCAAAAATATGTAAAAAGTTGCCAAGTTGGTTTGTCATTTAGGTGGTCCCACTGTACCCAATGCTCTAACTTCACTATCAGACCGACCACTTGCACATCAGCACTACATTATCATTTAATACACGATCGAACTCATCACCAAACAAACATATAGTTGTGACCATCAAACCCACCACCAAACTCATTTGTTTAAAAAAATTAATAAAAACCTAAACTAATTTTTCACTAAAACTTAAAAACATTATGTTGTTTGGTGATGAGTTTTAAGTTTTATCGTGTACTACATGGTAATGTAGTGGTGATGTGTAAGAGGTCATTGCTCATTAGGGAGGTTGCAGTAACATGGTAGCTTAAGCCAAAAGGGGTCTCACGTTGGTTTGGCATTTGGGTGGCGACACTGTACCAAATGCTCAACTTCGCCCTGACCACTTGCACATCAGCCCTATATTAACATTTAGTACACGATCAAACTCATCACCGAACAACATTGCATTGACCATCAAACCCACCACCAAACTCATTTTTTTAACAAAATTAATAAAAACTAAAGTAATTTTTCATTAAAACTTAAAAACCTTACATTAAAAATAGAAAACACAAACTTACAAAATTATAAAACATAAACTAATAATCTAAATTATATTTCTCTTTAATGTTCTTCTTCATCTTGGGCACTTTTTCGAGGTATATTCCATTCAAGTATTAACTAGACTCATATAAAGCAATTTGTCTTCTTGTCATTGTTTTTGTTGTTTGAAGTTAAACATTCGTTGTTGTAGTTCATAGTTCTTTTGTTCCATTTACATTTCCTACCTCTTTATCTTCAAAAGGGCATTATGATATAATTTCTTCATTGAAAAAAAAAAAAAAAAAAAAAAAAAAAAAAAAAAACGATTAGACATTTGTAAATTCGTTCACCAACAACTTCACAAATGGTTCATCACCACCTGCAGCTGACGAAGTTGATGGAATGGACGATTATGTCGCTTTCTTCTTGGCTTTGTCCCTGCCCATTGGTCGAATTTCTTGCACCTCCCATTCCTCATCTTCTTCGTCCAATGCGTTGTTGAGATTGAAATCACCTACCACTGCCTCTGATGTGTTGAACGAGGTGGACTCCGATTTCCTTGGTCTTTTAAGTAAGTGTCTTGATTTCTCAAATTTTGAGAATTTCCACATGCTTCCATTCTTTTATGATCTTTTAAAATTCTCCACACAAGAATCCGTACCCAGTATGATATTTATCAATTGCCTTTTGGAGGACCACCTCGTCACTGGATCCACTCTTGTTCCTTCTAACCACATTAGCGTAAGTCCCAAATAATTGAGCAACTTTAGGTCGCAAAACCTTTCATATTTCGTTTAAAGAATCATAGGTACGAGTGTCGGTTACCCTCATTTCTTTTTCAGGAAACTTAATACCTCCATCCAACACCTTTGAGTTTTCTTCATATTCCCTTTGGCATTATCTTCTGATGTACGAACTCATCCTTTGCACAATGCAACTTTTTCTTCCATTGTTCATGATGCTATATGTTCCTCCGAATCATCTTTTTTAGACGTCTTTCCTTGACGTTTATTTAACGGCTTCTAGCTTTTATAGAGGATGGACTTCTACGACGGGAGAGTCGTCATCAATGGGTTTAGACGCAGAAAAGCTCAGGGTTGATAACTTGTTAAAGGGTCAAAATCATCAACATTAAATTGATGAATGGGAGAAATAGGTTGAGACTAGTTTGGAGGTGGCCGAGAAGAAAATTTGAATTGGGTGTGGACGTTTTGTTATCGATGTTGTTTTGGGGTTTTATTTTTTGGCATATTTTGAGACATTTTGGAACTATAAAAGAGAGTGAGATTTAAAATTGTGAACAAAAATGACGGGTTATGGCAATATTTATAGGTAAATAAATGATTTAAAAATAAATAAAATAAATTTTACACAAAATACCCAACGACGTTTTTCTTACCGTTGAGGCCTTCGGGTGTTTAAGCTTGTGCAAAGTATGGTGATCACCACCACCAAACTCGAGCCAAAGTGGAGCCATCACGAGTGGAGGCGATGGGGCAACCATCACGAGTGGTATATAGTCTCATTATGCTCAGCCTGATACGAGTATGATATAACAAATAACATGTTTTTTAAGAGATAAAAAGTGTTATGTGTTTTAAGAGGTTAGTTGTTAGTTATAAGTGAAAGATTGCTAAAAATGTATGTTGAAAACAATCTTTTTTAGAAAAAATAAAATAAAATAGATACATAGACGTATTCCCCTTGCCTCTGAAAACTTATGAAACCACATATATCGACTTATATTTATTTTCTTAATGCATTTGTAGTTTGTTGCTATAAAGTATTCCTTTTGATTAATTAGTACGTAGTAATACATTTTGTTTTGTTTAAATGATTGTCCAACATCCAATTCATTTTTTGATTAAATAACCACAAATAATTTTGAGTGAATTGCGAAATTTTATGAAATGATTTTGTCTGAATTAAGAAGCATCTTTGCATGAAATTTTGAACATGATACATGTATATAAGTATTTGCAATATGAAATGTATGTATTGTGTGAACGATTATTCATATTTCTAGGTTGTGATGATTAATAGTCACAACCAAAGGAATTGCATTGTTTTATTATATTGGAAAGTATACTTGGATGATACGCAATACATAATGCGTAGAGAGCACTTCTATACCAAGAAAGTGTTAGATTTACATTTTGGAATCCACATAATCATGCATGTGTTTTTAGTGATGCTTCTTTTCTTTTTCTCTCATTTTATTGTAGGTTTCAGCTAAATAAGCTTAACAAGTTCAAAATGATTTTTGCGTGCATAGTTGCATATGCTTTTCTTTGTTATCTCGTCCCACCCCCCATTCTTTTTATCAACTTCACATGAAATTGTCCCTTTAACTAAAGTCTCCCTCATGGCCACATTCGATATATAGATGTTCAATATTTTGATGATAATCTTTTTTTAGATGGCTAAATTTTATTAAACTAGCAACCAGCTAGAATTAAAATTACATTTACATGTGTCCTCAAACGGTTAAGTTGGAACTCTATAACGATTTTATAAATGAAGTATGATTTTGAGTTGAACATGTTAAAAACTAGTATAAATTGAGTTTGCGAAAAATATCTCATTTCGTCTCAAAATAAATGTTTATTTTTATGTTGCACAAAGTTTTAGAAATTCTAACTAATCACACTCACCGTCAATCAAATATCATACATAACACTAGGGCTGAGCAAAACCGACCGAAACCGACAAGGCCCGACAAACCGACCGAACCGATAAGGCCCGAAACCGACAAGTCCCTTAGCGGGTCGGTATTCGGTTAGAGGAAAGGATGTATATCGGTATCGGGTCGGTATCGGGTTAAACCGACTTAAGCCCGATATGAGCCCGACTTACCCGAAACTACATTAGGTTATCCATTATTCCATTCCTTATAGCGCCGCTTTCTTGTTTTTATCCATTTGGAACTTCTGTCTAAACTCAGAAACACAAAAGCCATTTGGAACCAACTTTTGCTTTCATAAACTTTTTCAGTTCAATGGCTATAAACCAAAATAGCATAAGGGTTCACTTGAGTATAATCAAAAAACATTCTTTCTTGTATCTTGACAGGTTCTTCAACCCACAACCTAACCAAAATAGCATAAGGGTCGCCATTGTTGTAGTGTCAGTGTCAGTGTCAAGGTCGTGGTCGGTTTCTGATGTTTTTTTGGAGATAAGGGAAATGATGGGAGATGTTATGGCGGTGGTTTTGGTGTTGTTTCAGGTGGTCACCTGCCTTTTGATCATGTATTTGGGCCCCTGATGTACTTGTCGGGCTGGATATGGTGTATCCGACATTTGTCCCGACTTAGCCCGCCTAAAACCGAACCGACCCGACAGAAGTCGGTATCGGTATCGGGATAGGTTTTTTTGGTTTGTCGGTGTCGGTACTTATCGGGTCGGGACGGGTCGGGTCGGGATCCGGCCCGATGCTCACCCCTACATAACACTATCTCTTTTAATTTGTTGAAAACAAAAAATAAACACTTAATTTGAGACAACATAAAACAAAAAGGTGAACATTAAAAGACGGAGGGAGAAATACATGATTATTTTCGAGCTTCATTACTACAGATCTACTTATTCTCGTTATATATGTCACACTTTTTCAATGTATTGATATCAGACTTTTATTAACATGGTAGGGTATTCCAATCAAGAGATAGTTAGGTTTCACAAAATCAAACGCAGTTTCTAGAAAATATTCAAGAACTAATGTATATGTTAAAAGAAATCAAAAATAAAAAAACACACGGATATATTTAGATATATTTAAACCTACGAGTATTTATTAAAAGAGTTGTTTGTTAAAATATGCTTTAGCTTTTTGTTATTTTTTGCATTGAATCAAGATTCAAGACCAAGTTAGGACCAGCAAATGTCCCTATTCCACGTTATCCTAGCTTAATCTTATTACGAAGTTCAAAATATTATTTATAATTTTCAAGAATGAAGCTAACCGAATTAAAAATTCGCAAAAAGTTAGCTAGTCAGCTTTTATATATAATTAATCTTTTAAATCAGAGATCTCTTTAAATTACTCAATATTTATGGTTTTCATCTCACAAAACCCCACCCACATGCATGTTCAGGTCTTGGAAGTAAAGGGTTGGGTCTGTCAGCAAATCCAGCTTTCTTGTTGTTTAATCTTCCACTATCACGTTATAATTCTTAACAACCTTTTCTCAATCTTCGGTAAAGAATATTTCTTCTAGTTTTCCATAGAAAAATTCACTATAACTCATGATAAAGTATAAAAAAATGTGTATACACTACCTAGGTATGTTTGCGAAACACAGCGGTAGCAGAATTGTTAAAAAAGTGATTTAAACTTTAATGGTCAATTGGTAAATTTAGTAATTTGTGTGACTTATCCTTCAAGTTTGATTGGAATTTGAAAACTAATCTATGACGGTTAGTTTTAGCTATAAATAGGAATTGATAACATTAGTTTTCTTTGTACTTTTTGAATTTGTTGTTGGTACCGTTTGAATTAGGGTTTGGTACTTTTTGAATTAGAATTTGTATTTGGTTTGGTAATTTGAATAAAGCTTTCGCTTCGTTTGTTTGAATTTGTTTGTTTGTTTCGTCTTTGAATTACCAACAAGAATCACTAAGTAGTAGCAGTAGCAATAAGCTACAAGCAGTAGCAATAAGATGCAAGCAGTAGCAACAAGCATTAGTTGTTTTTGTTAAATAAAAGTGTTTGATTCATAGTGGTAGCTATAATTATAAAGTATAAAATGACGTAAAAAGATATAAACACATTAACATAAAAATTCTTTAAATAAATAAAAGGGGCATATATGTAATTTGAGAGCCAAAACGCTAACGGCTAAATCTGAATGTTTTTTGATGAAGCATTTGAATGAGAGCGGATATACACGAATCAACCGCTAGTTGCTTGTTGTCAAATGAGAAGTTTATTTAAATCGCTAGTCGCTAGTTGCTCCAAAACGCTTACAAATGATTTTAATTCCTCTAATGTTAACTTGGTGACAAACATAACCCATGCATAACTATGGATTAAATGCTTGTAGTTACTCTAATGTGAAATAAAAAGTTACGTAACTAATAAATTCATGAAAGGTTCACCAATAATAATAATAATAATAATAATAATAATAATAATAATAATAATAATAATAATAATAGGATAAGCTTGACATTAATGAAGCGAATCCGAAAGTTCTCGGTGACTCAAGACATCAGGCACGTGCTGCTATTCATATATTTAATAGGATTAGCTTTGCTATAGCTAAAGGTGTGGGGGCTCAAATAGTATCTCGGCTCCCCACTAGTTTCTTGTAAATCCTATAAGTTTCAAATAAAGTAATGTAATAATAATAATAATAATAATAATAACATCCTCACGACTATGTGCTAAGTTAAAAAAACTACTTTGTACTTTTAGTTATTTATTATTTTTGTATATCTAGCGATTTCTTTATTAAAAAATATATCGATGAAAAGTTCTCTAAATTGCGATCAAAATGAGCCCAATATTACAATACATTTGATTTGCGAAAGATTTTATAAGAAAAATGTTGAAGTTTAATATATTTTTTATAAAAATAAAATAAAATTCATAACATACCCTTAAATTGTCTAACAATTTACAGAAACTAAGTTTGATTTTATTAAAAATAAATAAATAAATAATTCACAGCACCCCCTGAACTATGTGACCTTGTACTTTTAGCTATTTACGATTTTTTATATAACAAACTTTATTTATCAAATATCTAGCGACTTACATATATACTTACTAGTCTCACCAATCACTTATATTTTCTATTTTCAAACTTAGGATGTTTTTCATTTACATGTGTTAACGTGCTAACCCAAGCTAACTACACATGCTAGTTTTGACTATTTAACAAACTTGTCTGATCGTATTATGTTGTCACTGGTTGCCTATTGAAATGGTAATAAACTTAACCCAGCCCAAGCCCATAGGAACAAAATGATCACAAGCAAAACCCATCCCAACAATGTCATACTATATACCATACCATATATAGATATGGAAAAGACAATGTTCACTATGATCATATAAATTTGAACGAATAATGACTTCACCAAGATCATCTACCAGCCTCCAAAGTTGCAAATCTCTAGCACATAACATATCTAAACAGTAATACTCCTCCGTTCGTATAAATTTCATTTGTGCTTCATTTTATAGGTCTTCGATTTTCCATGTCAGGTTTATTGGACCCAAGGTCATCTCATAGTAAATGGAAAAACCTGATTATAAATTTAGGTACGACTTAAAGTGTATATACTTCCACTCTAAACAGATGATCATATAATGACAAGATAATATAATGGTGAAAACTGTAAATAGATGTCAAAAACTCCTCTGATGCAGACTGTGTAAGCCCACCACTAGGTATAAAATACTATGTGATGAATAAAACACTAGGTCGAAGACTTCCCTCCTTTCCGTAAGACTGTAGCCAGTACCCATGACCGCTACAAGTGAGGAGGCGGATTTTGGTGAGTTTTACTAGTTAGCGAGCAGTATATTCCTTGCCGGCCGGTTCTGTAGGATGGCAGATGTTTGTCGATCACTCAATAAGCTCGCTCAGGCTCCTGCATTATGAAACAGATAAACTCATTACAGTTTCCACAAAGTAAAAAGAATAGAGATTCGGAACAATTGTATTCGCGTCAAGCTTTCAAAAATATCATTCTGGGTATTTAACTCCAAACATCAGTGATTTCGTGAGATTTTGCAACAATTTAGTTTTCCTGACGAAAGCTAAAATCAATAATCATGGTTAGATTGTTAATGAACATCACACAAAATATACTCCAGACGGTAGAAGATTTTATGTGCTCAAGGGAGTTCAAGACTTTTAGTAGGATGTTAAACCTCCATCTTTACTGAATCTTGGGATGATGAGAATTATACGCCTAGATCTTTTCAATCTTGACTAGGCATCAACTCGATACAAAACCATATAAAAAAAGAATAACCTAATCTACTAGAGGCTGTTTTCAGGATGAATACTTATCAGTAACATGATATCTGCTGAAAATAAGTATTCAATTAAGTGTTACATGCCAAGCTTAAAAGATACAAAAGAATGCAAATAGTTCACTTACAAAATTGTGCTTTTTGTTTTTGGTTTCCGAGATTTCTTGAATTGTGAATGTTTCAACAAGCGATTAAAAGGTAATGATACTGATGATACTGATCGACGTGAACTCCCCTGCTTTCTTCCAACTTTCCCTGCAAAAAAGAACAGATTAAATGATAATACATTGTAGATGACAATTTCAAGTAACATCTCCTAAGACCTTATCTTGCTATAGTTTCAGATATTAAATAGGTTTAGCTAAAAATTAAACAGATCAGATGGCACGAAAGTCACCACCAGAAGTGTTTAAGCAAGAATTAGATCATTATCGACATAAGATAATATGTTATTAGATTAATAATGACTTATATATGAAAAGTTTGAGAAAAAGGTATCTTGGGTCAATCCAAACAGTTTGACCAGAACCAAAATCATTACGTTATGACTGCTTGCCCAACCTACCCAACCCAATCATATTGCCACCCCTAAGAATCAGGTACCTGATGAAGACTGTTGTGCATATGAATTATCAATATGACTATCATCTTTTAACTCTACTTGAAATTCCATTGATGCAACTTCCAATGGCTCGTGAACAGCTGTACTAGCACCAATATTCTGCAACTCATCATCAGATCTCAAAGTGACTGATGTACTGGAAGGTGCAACTGAAATATCTTCATCCTTTACAGTCGAGCGCTCTTCTTGAATGTCTTCATTCAAAGAGCCACAAGACAATGGCAAAGATGAGTTAATAGGTGTAACCACAACATCTCCTGCATCCTTCACGTTTTCCTCTTCACGTAAAAATGAATCGAAGAAGGAAGAGACCATCTTCCCCTTATTTTGCTCGATACCTACTTCATTTGATGCAACCACTGGTGGACATATAGAATCATTTGTAGAAGGTTTATTACCAAATGAGGCCGAAATTCCTGTAGCTGGAACATCATTACAGATATTTGCACTTCCTTTTTCACCACTCAAATTTTCTTCATATACGGCCTCATGAACCTCTGCTTGCGTAGTTTGTTGTTCAGCTTCAGGGTTAGATAAGCATACGTTCGATTCGTTTGGTATCTTGGTCTCTTCCTCTATAATCATAGCACAAGGTTCCCCACCCTCAACACTAGTCAAAGCTTCAAGATTTTCATTTTCAGACAGAAGAGTCTCTGTCACTGAAGTCTGATAAGTCTTAGGAGGATCATGCAATTTTAAATCTATAGGTGTATTATAAACATCAGTTGGTTTATCAGCCTTAGTAGTGGTAAGCAAGCCTATATTACTAGCATTATTATCTCCATATACTATGTCCTTGATGTGCAATCCATGTGATGGCAACTCATTCATGATTGAAACAAAATCAATGGCTTTCACAGTTTTTGATTCTTTGCTCGAAGCTGCAAATGACTTTTCCATGTCATCTAGATGCAAATCACCTTCACCACTAGAAATGGGATCCCACTTGAGCCAATCATCAAAACCATTGATCTGCTCAGTTGGTGATATTAATTCGACCCTGATGGCTTCTTTGTAGAATTTCTTCTTCCGTAAAGCATTTTCTAGGAGAGATCTGATCATTGCAGGATAAGTATTTTAGAATAATGGAAATCACTATATTAGCATATTACACATTGAAAGTATTTGTGGTTACACGTACCTACATGTTTTGGAAACAGATGCTTTAGCGCGTTCCATGGAAAAACCAAGCAGACATGCTAAATTTGCAACATCATAAGGTCCTCTAAGTTCAGTTACAGAAGGCGCAGCACTTGAGAAAATGATATTCTTTCCTCGAGTCCAATCCACCAAGAGCTACAAATAGAATTTCTCTTATCAGAAAACTACTCAGTTCACGACTTCATGCAGCTTGAATTTAAAAGAAAATTTGAGATCTCTAATGGTGGTTAGATAGTTTGTGGCTATTATTTTCTCTTTGATACTTGAGTAGTGAAGTCATCAGTGTAGATACGTAAAATTTTCAGTGGGAACATTGAACACAACATGTGAATCTATCCAGACTGTTTTTTATTATTACCACTCACACACACACACACACATCCAAAATCCAACACGCTGTGCATATCAACCCATGCAGTTAAAGTGTTATCAGCCTATGTGTGTGTGAGTATATCTAATCAAATAGTTGTTGTAGTAAGCAGATTGCAAAACTGCCTTTGGTTCACACATATTATCATGTGAAAGGAAATCATAATGCATTTTTGGGACAATTACAAAATCCATGAGACGCGTGCATAAACAAGGTCCCAGCTTTTTAAGACTATTCATAAACCTAAATACATGATATAGATATGGATTACCAACTTATGCAAAGTTGTCATCTCATTTAATAGACGTGCTGTAAAAGAAAATGAACATATTTTACCTTAGCATTGGATATTATCTGCCTTCTCAATTGAGGATCCAAAACAAGACCCGAATATGTAAGTTCAAAGTATACCCCTCTCTGCACATCAACAATAACAATATCATCTCATAATTCAAATTTCTACTGAAAAACAATGCTGCTCTAAAGATAATCAAAGTAATTATAATACATTCAGAAGCAACTCAAGACCTCGATAGCAGCCTTGATCAATGGTTGCTTCAATCGAAACCTATTCTCCGAAAAATCAATAGCAATTATATCCACCTACACAAACACATTCACTATCAAATCACGTCAACAATGTCACAACTCTTAAAAGGCAAATGTCATTAAATAGCAACCTACATATCTCACTTTTCCAATTTCGTACTTATACTTTATTTTGTCTATTACTTTCATTTTGTGTGGTAATTCACTAATTTAGATAATGAACCGATCAGAAACAATGACGTATTACATTTCTTTTATCGTCGCATCAGCAATAAAAAATGACACATCAGAATATATGTTCAATAAAAAACACGTGCAGTAGGACCTACTACTAGGCTAGACACTTATGTTTGGCAAAACTAGGTTTAGCATTTTATAAGTTCGAGCTACTTATTATTAAAGTACTAGTTCAAAGAACTTCTATTTAAAGAGCTTATACTTTTTGAAAAAAAAAAAAAAAAAAAAAATATATATATATATATATATATATATATATATATATATATATATATATATATATATATATATATATATATATATATATATATATATATATATATATATAAAGCTCAGTCATATAGGGATGTTTGTTTAAGCTTATTTGCCCAAACTTTTGAAAATCTAATAAGCCCAACTTTTGGGACTTATGAACTAATGGCTTATTTTAAGTCCACAAGTACAACTTAATACGCTCATAATCCCCAAATACTAAGCTTATCAGCTTTTCAAAAGCTCAATATACCTATAAGCCGCGCAAATAAGTTCAAACAAACACCCCTAAACAAACCCTATATCTCATGAGACCTTAATTATACACACTCAAGCTCCTAAAACGCTACACGCAAAACATATCTCACCCTACCAAATCACATTATATACACATTGCTATTTAACTACATTCGCACAAAACAAGCACCTGGTAGCTTTTACAAGCCAAATCAAAAACCTCCTGTCTCAACGGCCTAACCGCAACTAAATCATAACTCTTTAAAACCGGATTCCCCGAATTCAACACCGCGCCTTGGACCACCGTCTCAACAACCACAGTCAGTCTCCTATACTGCTTAAACGCCACATCTAACGGCACATTCAACGCCTCGCGGTGTAACTTAACAGCACTAACTATAGAAGGAGATAATTTAAGTATAGATGATATTGGAAACAAAGAGATTGAGCATGAGTCTGTTTGGGACATTGTTCCGGTTATTGTGTGGTTGTATGCTATGCCTGTGTAGCCTAATTCTAGTGCCTTGATTGTGAGTTTTAGCCGGGTTGATTTTTCTGTTACGGCGCTGCGGGTGGTTTGTTCGGTGTAGGGGATGTTGAGATCGAAAAACGCCATTTTTATAAAAACACGCAGTAAAGACACACAGTTTGGTTGTGAGATGGAGGGAAGAAGGTTGTTGTGGGAAATTGAATTGTTTTTTTAGGGTTTGTGTGACCCGACCCGTATTTGGGATTAGAGTGGGGGTTTATTTGGGGGTTTAGGTATTTGAGTTAAGTGCAAGTTTGGTCCCTTTGGTTTATTTGTTGGGATGAGTTGAGATCCATGAAAAACCCATACATGCCATATATCAACCAATCATAGTCACCCATTTATATTTTTCACTTTTTTTTTCAAAACAACATATCTTGCAAACGGTAAATCTTCAAGCAACAAAAAAAATACCATCGCGACGAGAATTAAATGATCTTTCTATAGATATGCATTGTTATATACTTTCGACGAACTTTTTTTTCGCCCAGAAAGAATCATATATGATTCGTAAAAATCATATATGATTCGTAAAAAATCATATATGATTCGATTATTCGAATCATATATGATTTTTTTGGTCGAAAAAAAAGTTTGTCGAAAGTATATAACAATGCATGTCTATAGAAAGATAATTTAATTCTCATCGCAATGGTATTTTTTTTGTAGCTTAACGATTTACGGTTTGCGAAATATTTAGGTTTTAAAAAAAGGGTGAAAGATTATTTTTTATGTTGATAAAAAAAAATGAGTGGCTAAGATTGCATGATGGGTTCTATGATAAAAGTTAGATCTATAAAGAACTTTTGGCTTGTTGGGATAGTTCTATTTAGACCATCAAAAAATACAAGTGATACTCCTCTTTGTTATAATCAAGAATTGAGGAAATGAAAAATATTCTTCAATTGATTATAATATCAGATATACAAAGTGTATATATAAGATAAATATTAGGGTAAAAACTCTAGTAGCTAATTGGGTCATGGGCCTCTAATGGGTTATATGGACATCCACTAATAATTATCCATAATACTCCTTCTTGGATATCCATATTGTTAATACACTTTGGAATTGCTGCCTCATTAAAAACCTTGTCAGGAAAACCCAATGGGACAAAACCATGACTAAGGGAAAAAGAGTGTAGCGTGTATTATATCCCTCTAATGACTATATCACTTGAGCTCATTGAGTTGACGCATCCCAATGTTGTGACTTAGTTTCCTAAATGTCGAGGTAGAAAGTGCCTTGGTAAATAGATCCGCCAAATTGTCGCTTCAACGAACTTATTTAAGTTGAGCAATGCATGCTGCATTATCTTCATTCAAAACTGTTGGTGCCTCCTTCTCTGAAGAAATACCACATGATCTACGTATACGTTGTATCACACTTCTTAACCAAACACATTCTCGACTTCCTTCATGGATTGCTAGAATTTCTGCATGGTTAGATGACATTGCTGAGTTTGTCTGCTTTATTGAACTCCATGAAATTGTTGTTCCTCTACTTGTAAATACATATCCAGTTTGAGATCAACCATTGTGAGGGTCATATGTATATCATGCATCTGCAAAACCAACTAAACTTGTATTTGATGGGTTAATGAAATATAAACCCATATCCTTTATACCTTGAAGATACCGAAATATTTGTTTTACTTCATTTGATGATTATGCCTCGTTAAAACCTTACTAGATAAAACCCAGTGGGACAAAATTCTAGTGAAGGAAAAAGAGTACATAACACCTTATACGCTCGGGGATGTTGCCTCATTGAAAACCTTGCCGGAAAACCCTGTGGGGACAAAACCATGTTCAAGTGAAAAAGAGTGCAACGCGTATCTTCTCTCCCCCTGATGATCACATCACTTAATCTCATTGAGTCAGTGAAATACACATTGAAGTGTCATGATAGAATCTCGTGAATAAATATTCTCTACATGTTATTTTCATATCCATTTTAAGGATTAACATACGTCATACATCTCATTCAAGTACATCTTCGTATTTCACAAGTTATTCATTACAAACACAATTAATTCAAATGATATATTCTATCTTGTATGACCATCGGTGAGAATCATAAATGTTTCATACACATTTTAGTACGACACTTTAAATCGATATTGTGATCATCATCTTTATAAATCAAGGGGTCTTTCTTCATCATGCGACCTCATAAACATGAGCGTCATTTATCCGTATAAAGATATGTAGCATCTTTCTTTAGCTCTCATGATGCATAATGATTACATCTTTAAGATGTTCAATTCATAAGCTAAGACAAACTGCGTCTTTTTCTTTCAAAATTCAACTTCTATACATTCAATCGCCTTTACAATCATAAAATCTAATTGTATGAAACTTAAAACATATTCACATATAGATCTCTTTATAAAGTTTCATAGGTAAACAAAATTCTTTATTTGGCACAATCCTATACACTAAGGCGATTATAACATATTTGTCAAACATATGATTAATTCAATACAATCAAGTAGTTTTCTCGAGAACTTTTCTTATATGCTCTAGAAAAATCACTAGCATGCTCCATGCATTTTATATGCTATAATGAGCTCTATTCATTAACTTTTAGACGCATATCAATTACTTATTATAATGCCAGACTTATAAATATTATTTACATTATTGGATCAACCACATGAGAACATATCTCCTTATAATCATTTACATGTCTTTATGAAAGTATTGCGTGCCATTATTTATGCCTTATATACGAAAATTTCAATACTTTAATTTCACTTTATCATAAAGATCAATGTATATCCAATAATTTTACACATTCATATATACGGACATCAAGTCCCAGTAACCATATCTATTCACAAGAGACTTTACTCTTTCATTTCTTCTTTGCGTCTTTACATCTTTTGACCATTCATTGATACATTTGCACTTCCTGCAGGTATTCTTCCATGATCCTCACCATGATTATAGCGCTATCTTATTTATTTTCATAATCATTACCATGTCCATTATCATATACAACAATAATATCGACGTCGATTCATTACTTTTCGATTCCACACTTTACTAGACATTATATTCTATCATTTGTTGAGATCTCAAAGTTTTTTATGTACCCGGGGTTTTCAATAACCTTCATGTCTAGTTTCTCTTTAAGAGACTATTATGGGGTCTTTATTACCTCGATTCGACCATCTTAATTTTATTTATCCATTTTATCTATTCATTCAAGGACTTTTTATTTGTAATCGATTTGTCTGTCATGCTGCAGCCGTGCCATAGACTTACTACCATTCATTGGTTGTACCTTTGGGACATACATTTTAATTGGAGAATTAGCAGCATTTATATTATCTAGTCACTTATTTAATATCACAACCATGCTGGCAATTACTAGATCTGGAATATAAATTATCCCTTTAACATAAAGTTCATATTCATTACTGTGAGGATCAACATCCATATCATAATTCATTTCATATTCCTTGCTGCTCATTCTCTCCCCTTGAATGAATTATCCATTTCAACATCCCATTATTGTGCGTTGTGGTGGATTTACAAGAAATATATACCACACATTTACAAAATTCTTATATGGGAAACATATGGTTTGTGACCAAAAACCATTCTAATAGGGAGGAGTCATTATAAATTGTTGGCAAGATGCGAATTTATATGTTATAGCATGCCCCATAATCTAAAAGTTTTGTTCTCATAATTATTGGCTTTGAAATCAACTGAAGACGTTTTATAAACGTTTCAACAAAAGTAATTCGCGTATGAACTTGGGCTACATAAAGTTCAACACTTATTCCAATAGTTGCCCATTATATGGAAGTATTCACCACTATTTCCAAAAATACAATCTGAAAAACCATGCTCGCATTTTATAAGCCGAGCCATTAATCACGCTAATCTTAAGTTGCGTCTTTGATGATCATTTTGACGATGCATCGATTTTAAAAACTCAAAATGATCCACATGGCAAATGTATAGGCCTACATACATCCCCTTTATATTCTTTCTAAAAATGTATAACTTATAGGACAAAGTCCTTACTTATATGGTGGTGATATATGAAAAATAACTTCCATTGAGAACAATCAAATCTATTTTTTTAAGAAACTTGTGGTTTTTCTATACATTTCGCATCATCAATGACCCGGGATGGTCCAACCGGTCATGCCAATTAATACAACAATCTTGAATTGGCTCATAAACTTATAGTTTATGACCACACGTGCTTCTATTGCTCTTGACTTTAAGTCGAAATATGGAGAACTTAGCACATCATCATATTTAAACTTATATTTCTCCAATCAAACATATATAAACTTTTTCATAGGTTTCATATAGTGTAATATAATGCTCCAATAGCCTATAGTTTTATGACACACAAAAAAAACATATTCTACACCGGTGAAGTTGCATAATTTTCTAAACACATACATCAAATGTCTCATAAACAAATAAAACCAGATAATAAACAAGAAGCACATATATGATAAACTTAATGACATAGCTTAATGCATGTTGTCCTTTAATCATATCCTTTAATTCGTAGTATGCTTTCTATGCCTTGTTAGTCATATCTTCAAGACTATCACTCATAGATATAAAGATTAGCAGCTAACAAAAATGAATTATTTCTTCAGTATTGTTCAAATAACTACAATGCCAATATAGATATTGCATTCTTTTATCAATTAAAAATAAGGTAAATTATACGTCGTGTATATATAGTAAGGATCAACACAATAAGCACAAACCTAATATTAGCCAAATAATAACCAAAGTCGTAAACAAAGAGGATAAACAGATTTAAGCATGCATAAAACCATGCATATGTATTAAATCAAGATCAAATATTTTAACTCAAAGTTTAACTAAGCGAGGGGTTGACATATTAGAGGCTCGCTATTTTGTTTTACAATAATTAAGCAATTAATCCAACCTATTACCTCGTACTATTTTATAATATCATAATCATTGGTCCGGTTACTTAATATCCAATGTAAGACTTAATTCATCAGACAAGAAATCACGATGGTAACATAAAGAACAAACTAAATAATGTATACAGTTAGTTACCGAACTTAATGCCAAAGGGATAAATTCAACTCAACCTCCTTCTCAATCAAGTCTAGTATAATGGTAATATTTATTTATTTTTATTGACAAATAACTTATAAAAAGAACCGCATCAGAGATTAAATTATTGATATAACTGTAGCAAATAACTAAACTAAAATATGTGATTTAATAAATTCTAGTGAAAACGTACTGTAATAAATCTTCTCCATTGTCCAAACACACAATAATATATTGGAAACAAATATACAAGGCCACATGTGTAACATATAACATTCGCTATTACCCCAACGTCATAAATAGTTTATTTTTTATTAAGTATATTAAACCTATTAACAATCTAATTTTTATATGCACATTTAGAGATTTAACGCTATTCAATAAATATCCCCAATTAGCCTATAGCGTTATCCAATTAGTAAACATGATCTATACTAATGAAATTGCACTTTAAGTAGAAAACATATATATACTACCATTCAATACAAGATCTCGTAAGCAAATCAGAGCTCACAATAAATAATGCCCACGCACATGAAAAATTCATTCACAAAATTAGAGTAAATTAGTACATCTTTTTATTTAATATATCAATTGTTTTTAGGTAGTCTAAAAAAATGCTACAACGATCACATAAGACGATTACAATGATTTTGAGATGTTTATAGCGACTTATTGAAAATGTCAAAACATACTCTTAATTTATAAATAAACACATTACGACAAGTTCAATATGATAACCAAACAATATAATATATATGACATTCAGAGGCAACAAGCTCAATAAAACTAAATCATGAACAATATATCAAATACTCCTTTGAACATACAAAAGGTCTAGCGCAAATAGGTAGCTTGTATCTGCCATATACTTCTAATCAATGATTTCAGTGAGACATACCGATGGGAAACTAGAGTAAACAAAACAAAACCGTCTACATAAAAAGTTCAAAACTAAAAAATAGTATAACAATTATGGATTAGAACAATTATAAAGCATATTACGTCGCATATTGAAGATTGAAATTATCCCTAAAATTTGCTACGCGTCCAAATAATAATGCATGAGCTATTAAAAGTAATGATATAATATAGTGAGTACCAGTAGCAAACAAAACTATCGATGATCTAACAAGATATGAAGAATGGAATAAACGACTCCGTAATACATTGTAAACAAACAAAACAAAGATTAAAAACACGAGCTTTATTTATAACACTTCAATAAAGTTACTAAGTATTGTGTATATTACTTGATAAAAAGAATCATAATTATCACTATTCATAAGAAATCAATAATAAACATATATCCTGTGTCATAAGATCTAGCGTGGTGTACTTAATTGATTCCTCCTTCCCACAAAATTATTGGCAGTGATAATCCTATAATGAATAATTTGATTATATGCTTTAATGTAATTATAAAACTTATGCCAAATAAACGTTCTAAAACTATTATGCTCCAGTTTATTCATTTGCTAGTGCTGATACGTTATCTGATATGCCATTATCATATTGAATAGGACGAATAACAACATAAGAGTATGTTTTACGTACCTTTGTAATTGTTTTATGACTGCTAACTTCAAATTAATATTAATTTGTTCTCCTCTTTGTCAATCGACAAATCACGTACCTTTTGAATACCGAAAATCACTTGTAGAGCATGCTGATAACGTGTTATAAACAAAAATTGAGGGAATGAAAAATATTCTTCAATTGAGTATAATGTCAGAGATACAAAGTGTATATATAAGATAAATACTAGACGAGTACCCGTGCATAGCAATGGGATTTTATAGCGACAAATAGTTTATTGATAAATAAAAGTTTATAGGTTATAAACGAAAAATAATAAAAGTTTAAAGATTTGAGAATTAAACATAATTTTTTTAAACCCGGTTCGACCCGGGTGGTTCAACCGGTTGAACTGTTCCGGTCAAAAAATGAGTCGATTTTAACCGCGTCAACTTGCTAGGTTGGGTCTAAAACGGGTCAATTTAAATTGGGTCAACCCACCCGGTTTGAAGCGTCCCGGATAAAACCCGTTTTGTGTAATTGGTTGTATTTAATTTGGTAGATATGTTTTTAATTAGTTGTACAATGTGAATAAATCATTGTACTTTTAAGTAATGGATAATGTTTTGAAACCCGGTTTGACCCGGGTGGTTAAACCGGTTGAACCGTTCCAGTCGAAAAATGAGTCAATTTAAAACGGGTCAACTTGCTAGGTTGGGTCGAAAACGGGTCAAATTAAACTGGGTCAACCCGGTTTGTGTTTTAATTGGTTGTATTTAATTTGGTAGATATGTTTTTAATTGGTTGTACAATGTGAATAAATCATTGTACTTTTAAGTAATGGATAATGTTTTGAAACCCGGTTCGACCCGGGTGGTTAAACCGGTTGAACCGTTCCGGTCGAAAATTTGGTCGATTTAAACCGGGTCAACTTGCTAGGTTGGGTCAAAAACGGGTCAAATTAAACCGGGTCAACCCGCCGGGTTTGAAGCATCCCGGGTCGACCCAGTTTGTGTTTTAATTGATTGTATTTAATTTGGTAGATATGTTTTTAATTGGTTGTAAAATATGAATAAATCATTATACTTTTAAGTAATGGGGTGTTTTAATAAAAGTATTAAATACATTAGTATTCTCTCTCATATAACCAAGTATTGAAAACTCAACTTTTGACTTGAAAACTCAACTTTTCAAGTTTGACTGTTTTTCCTTTATAAGTACTACGTAGTATAGATTAGGGTAAAAACACTAGTAGCTAATTGGGTCATGGGCCTCTAATGGGTTGTATGGATATCCACTAATAATTATCCATAATACTCTTATGTTTATTGGTTTTCTTTAGTATTTATATACCGAGTATAATTTTGTTTATATTAAAAAATTGTAAAATTAAAAGTACTGAATAGAAATATAATGTTTAATACTTTAATAAGTTAAAGCATCATTTTTTTTAAAAATGAACGGATCAAATTATTAGATACATTTGTAGGCATCATTAGTAGGTACAACAATCATTTTTCAACAAAAAAATACGAAACAAAAACTGATAAAAAGTTGTGTTATATTATAAATAGAGATCTAGATATATTGATTGTAAAAAGTGGGTCAGGATAGTAGCACCCTTATTTGTTTTAGAATGATGGCTACGAAGAGTCAAGTTGTGTTGCACCGGGATTATTAGTTTAGGACTTTAATTTAGGCTGAGCTAGACATTGTTGCCAACATGATTCACGAGCCTACAAACTGCAAACATAATGCCCGAAATTGTGTAAGTAATCATGTATCTTTTTCTCTATATCTTCTTGTTATTGTTTTAAAAAAATTATACATAGAAGTTTTGTATTGTGGTTCTTAAAAATATGACCGAGCTTGTTGTGTAGTTGAGGCAAATCAAGCTCAAAAAATAGTAAGGGCTCGTGTGAAATCTAATGCAAATCGGCTTTACCCAAGCTGTAATGCAAAACTCTCCCTGTTGATAAAAAATGATTCGAGGTCAGCATAAAAAACCTTGTTGGGTTGGCTTCATTTTCCTAGAATTTAGAGAATTTACTTTCCGATGAACTTAACCTACTGATGAACCATGCTTCAAACACCTAGATCTCACATCTATGTTAAATTGGCCTGTGAACGCACCTTGGTTACTTTAAACATGTCTCTACTACAAAGCATTTGTCTATTACAAGCAACTTAAGATGGTCAAAAAAATATAAACTGAATCACCATCAACTTGTTCAGCTAATGATGCACTCAAGTTTTTTAAATGTAACTACACTCAGATTTCATTAAACAATCTAACTGTGACTAGCAATTGATTTAAACCTTTTGATCTTTCCCAAGCAACTCATGCTTAAGCTAATATGCAGTTTAAATAGACCATTTCATACATAACATTCAAACAAAAACTAGTCAATCAATTATGTGTGTGGTGATCAAGAAGCTTGTTGCTATCATAATCTAATTATGTGTGTGGTGATCAAATAGTTATAACATTATATCAAAAGAAAAGAAAAAATGAAAAATATTTGTGAAACACAACATTACTTTTCTAGTAATCCTAGCTAAATCAACTTCGGATTTAATTTGACCTTCATAGATAACAACAATGAATTAGGATTTGGTGGAGATGATGCAACATTGATGTAACCTTGATAACTCTAATAACCAATTGAAAGATTTATTAATAGAAGCATACCATAACATACATAACTTATGCTAACATATTCTTGCTAATTAACAAAAGAAAAAGATAGTTTTAATATGTGCAAATGACACGAAAATACACTTTTTTCTTTGTTGTGTAGTCATTTTTAATTTTTTCATATTGTGCATTATACTCTTGAATTCCGTATGTATTTTGTAACATTTTTAAGTAGAGGCAAAATGATCATAAATACACACAATATACGGAATTCAAAAATATTTTTGTCTATATAACAGGAAAAAATAAAGATGGTCGCACAACAAAACAAAAAGTGACAAATTTGTTGCATTTCTATGCCTTTGCCCTTTTAATATCCATAAAATTATTTATATTTTTAGCACCAAACAGCTTAGTGACAAGGCACATGACTTACTAAGGTTAAACCTCACTAGTTACATGATTTGGGAAGAGTCAGAAATAGTCACTAGGATAACTCAGTAAAAAAAAGTCAGTTCTCTTCAGATAACAAAGAATTACTCCGTATTTATCAAATAGCTTAGTGATAAGACACTTGGCTTCCTTAGGTCGAGGGCTTAAACTTCACTAGTTACACATTTAAAATCGGTTGGGAACTTTTGAAAAGGGTAACTAGGATTCGGCGGTAAAAAAAACTCGCCCTAACCAACTGAATAACTTGGAAAAAAATAATAAAAAATAAATAAATAAATCCTTCATTCTTTTAAAAACAAATTAAGAGCTTTTTTTTTAGTAAATTTTACTTTTTTTATTTTAATAAAAATGAAAAGTATTTTTTTTTATTAAATATAAGTTTAAAGGACTTTAATAAAAACAAACACTTCAAACAAAGTTGAATGACTACTAATCTCCGCTAAAACGCTGGTCGAACATTAAATTCGAACTAGCTAAAGACGATACTTTCCAAAAATCATATAATGAAAAACAATTATTTAACCGCCTCAAATATTATTACCTAATTACGAATATCTATTTAATGGCTTGTTATCTTATTATTCACCCTCACAAAAACCAAATTCATAAACCTTGTATCCCAAGTTTCGATCATCTTTTATAGTAACAACAAATTCAGCTTCTTGATTTGTGGGTATCATCGAAATCATAATCTTTCAAGGAAACATTAATTCGTTCGATGGAAGAATCCATGTCTAACTTACTGCTTGATGACTTGAGAAATTTCTTGCTCATTACGAATGCCGATATATTCGACTTCATTAAGATGGCGATAAGGGTTGCTGCAGCTGATCGCCTTGATGATTTTCCAACTCAGAGAGACAACATTGCCGAGATATTGTACACGTGTTCCTGTGAGTTGATTAACGGTAACAAAATCCAGTGTGTTAATGCAAGTACTACTGAAAACCAAGATGATGATCAAGTAAATAGAGAATGGAGACATGATGTGGCTGCAAATGAAGATATAAGTGTTGTGGATCAAGAAGAGCAGAAGCAAGACCTGCCGACAAGCAAACCACAACGATCATTGAAAGTTAGGATTAAATTTAAAAAGGCAGCAACTGATTCAGAAAAAGATAATGTTGCTAAGGGTCCAATCACTCCTGATTCGAAAGTTGAAAATAGTACTAATGTGATTGATGAAGTTCTGAGGATCAGAGGGGTTATTGAGAAGAGTATCCAAGAGGAATTAGTATTGTGCGACTCTTTAAAGAAGCTGCAAAACATGGAGATATCTATGGAGACATTGGAAAAAACCGGGATAGGAAAAACTGTTTCACATCTTAGAAAGCACGTATCAAAAGATGTTAGCGAGATTGCCAGGAAACTTGTCAAAGCATGGAAGGATATGGTTGATAAATCACTAAAGAACGAATCAAGCATTGCAAAACCAGTTTCTGAAAGAGTAAAAAATCAACAGAGTTCTGTCACTTGTGATCAACGTCCGAAGGATTCTGATGTGAAAACAGGGGATCAAAAGGATATTATTGAAAAGAAATTAGAGGCGTCAAAGAGAAAGCTGCAAAGGAGTTATGAAGAATTCGAATCCATGAAAAAAAGGCGAAAGATACAAGTGTTATATCTTCATGAACTCCCACCACAAAATCATCCCATTAAGCCTGTTAACAAACAACTCAAAAGATGCAGTAACATGCGATGTTAATAACTTTTTTGTTGTACCATTTATTACCGACTCTGTAATCACACTATCAATTGTAGATGTTATATGAATATCTATTCTTTCACTGTTCCATATATTACATTAGCTGTTTTCTTTTTTTATAAATTTGTTTATGTGCACATGGTTGGTAATGAACAGTACTAGATTTGTTTCTGTCAATAGTGTTTATTTCCAATACTCGGTATCTTACAAGTAAATGTAAACGATATATAGAGTACAATTAGTTCCGTGTACCTGTGTTCGTGCAACGCCTGTTTATTGTCATCTTTCTAACCGTAAAGCAACACAGACTCTGAATCAATGACGTACGAATCTTACCAAATCCTCAACCTTATAATAGACTTTTCATCCACAACAAAAATATGTGCTTGATATATTGAGCCCAAAGTTTCCAGGCCGGGGAATAGATGTAATTAGCTTCTAAGCCTCCCTCCTGTACACGTCCAACTCAACCATGAGGATCAACGAGACATGATTAATGCTCGGTCTCAGTTTCTATAATCTTGGGTCATTGACTTGAGATACAAATATGCTTCTGAATTCAAACCAGAGTGACTTGATTAGGCAAAATATTACCTACAGGTTTCGAAACACCATCTGATCATGATTTTTTTGTCCATAAAGATCCTTTAAACACACTTAGAATGCAACACAAACTGTTTATGTCCGGTATGCTAACTCACTTTAATGAAAATCTGATTGAAAGGTGTAACGCTTTTTCTTGTAGCCCGGTATCCACATAAACTTTCATTTATCATATCCCATAAGTGTATTAACAATCATCTATTAATCAGACTTGTCGATCTCTTTGAATCTCCTATCCTGTTCCTGTGTATCATAGTCTTGCTCGAATATGTCTCTTTCGGTGGTGTACACATTCTGATCCTGACGAATCACAGTCCTCTGAGACATATCCCGGGCACTCAGAATCTGTATACATTGAACAGTCCCGGGCACTCATAATCTGTATATATTGAACAAGAATCGAGTTAACAATGCTAAAGAACATGTCGAAAAAAAAAAAAAAAAAAAAAAAAAAAAAAAAAAAAAAAAAAAAAAAGTTAAACCCTATAATACGCATACGATAAAACACTAGAGCCTCATCAAAGATTGGTAAGTAGAAACTAAGCGTGGCAATATGGGCAGGATGGGCAACATGTCAAAATGGTCAATTTATAGTACGGATCAAAAAGGGCTACTCTGGGCCGGGTTACATTGACCCGCAAACACTTTCTTGGCCATTTTTATACATTCTAATACTATTTAGACAAAAGATTAATGTGTTGGCTATGATAATTAAAAAAACCATAGTAAAGACAGACTTTGGGAGGTTTCAGTGCATTTGACCCATGCCCCTATTAGCTTAATTTGTTGACATGGCCCTTTGACTTTTTACAGACTCAAATATACCCATTCATAAGTAGAAGGGCTCCAATAAGACAAGCAGCGTTTTTTACTAGAGATATGATGCAAGTATGAAGATTTTGGCCATAGAATGTCACCATACTGAATAAACCCTTCATACATACCTTTCGTCTGTGGGAAAGATATGGCAGTTGAAGTGCCTGTGCACATTGCTCTCTAGCTCGGTTCCTTTTGTCTATTCAGCGTTTGTTTTTTTGACTAATGAACCATCGCACCAAAGGAATGGCAAAAAAAAAAGCTACATAAATCTGTGTAGTAGTTTATCATGTTAATAATGTAAATAAGATTGGAGAATTTACAGTAAATCCGCATGTAAGTTTATAGAATTAGTCACATAAAATGAACATCAATCCATTGACTGGTGTTAGAATAGATGATACTATATACGTGGTAAAATGGGTGGGTACGCATCCGTAGTTCCATGCAGTAACAGCCTAAACAGCTAGTATGATTCGACGAGCTGGTTTGACATACCAACGCTTTTTGTCTTCTTTTTAAAAATAAATTAATACTCTACATTATAACTGAGTACAGAGTACCGAAGCTATCATTACAATAATGATTCATTTTATTTAAGTAAAGCAATTTAGGAGGTAGTAAACACTATAGTATAATAAGGGCTAGCACAAACCGTTTCAACTTTAGTTCCATAATAGCTAAAACAATTAATTTCACATTTGACCCATTAACAATAAAACTTCTCCCACCCCATTCACTAAATCTTCTCCCGGCATATTTCTTCCTACCACTTGTTTGTGCAGCTGTAAGCTGAAGTGATGGAAACCAATACAGGATGTTCCCTTAACAGACAGGTGAGATTCAGATAAAGAAGAAAGATACATCTGCAAACCTTACTGACATAAATCAATAGACGAATGAGACTGCTGGAAATAAATATTGTGTTTATTAGGGTTGGCAAAATGGGCAAATCGGGCGGGTTGGTAACATGTCACAAGAGGCTATCTTTTAGAACGGGTCAGGCTAACAAAATTATGTCCTTACAACAAAAATCCAACTTTTCATGAAGTATGACTTATGTATACCTCTTCATAGGGATGAGCAAAAGAACCAAAGAACCAGAACTAGATCAAGAACTGGACCGGAACCAAGAAGAACTGAACCGGAACCAGAACCAATGGTTCCAGTTCCGGTTCTTGATTTTGAGATTTTTTGGTTCTTGGGTCGGTTCGGATCGGTTCCACCGGTTCTCGGTTCCGGAACCAAAGATCCAATAATTATAAAAATATGTAATTTTTTTTACTTCTTATCAAAATATTAATCAAATCCTACATATTATAAAAAAATAAAAAATAAATAAAAAAAACCCCTACTAGCCATCAACACAAACACTATAAACCCTAATATTTAATTTGCTAAGACATCCACAAATCAAAAATTAATCTAAACCTAATAACATTCCAAGATCATTCATCATTATCAAAACAATGAAAGTAAGTTTATATTATTTTTATTTGCATTCAAGTAGCTTTTACATGTTCATCATGCTAAAATTTGCTAGCATTTTTATTAATACATTGTTTATTATTTATCATCATCACATAGCCACATGATCATCACGTAGCACTTTTCGTTTTATTAATACTTTGCCTAACAGATATGAACAAAGTTTTATTTTATTTTATTTTATTTTCTGGATTGTTATGCATTATTGTTTTGTTAAAAATATGAACAAGTGAAAGTAACTATAGAATGATTGATTATCGAGTTTATGGTTTAATTGTTAATTATTATTTGCTTAAATGTAAATGGTTGCAAGTTACTAAAAAGTTTAATTTTTTGTGTTTTTTTATTAGCTTAATAGAAAAGTGGTTCCTATACGGGTAGATCCAAAAGAACCGGAACCGGAACCGGAACCAAAAACTATATTCGGTTCGGTTCTCGGTTCTCACTTTTCAGAAAAATCGGTTCTTGGATCCACTGGTTCCGGTTCCGGTTTCAACCGGTTCCAGAACCATGCTCATCCCTACCTCTTCATCCACTTGTGGTTGACCATCAAAACGCAGAAGAACAGGCAATATGTATGAATCGTCATCCTGTAGTAGAAGAAAACTGGAGTGCTTAAGAACATGAACATTTTGTTGCAAAAGAGTAAGAAGAAACCTTCACGTATTATATAAAAACGAATTTGATTAAAAGGCAAAAGCATGAAATTACATATATGATATAACCACTCCTCCCATCACAAACCTAGCTTGACAATATTTTTCCAAGCACATTAAAAACGGCATAAACTCTCCAAATTAAACAAAGAATGTCAAATATATGAAGTCAATAGCACAGTCCAACGAGTGTTCTCAATGATCCTCACAAAATGTAACAGGACTCAAAATCGTCTTATTGCAAATGTTTACCTAAAGTAAAGTTTTTTTCACGTGCCAACTTCCCCACACTTTGACCCTAGTGTTCATTTGCATTTTGTGGTTCGACACTTTGACCCTAGTGTTCATGCCAGGTATATCAAGAGACTTCAGCTAGAAAGATATAACTTCGGCTCAATAAACAATTATGACCCATCAATTTTGGGCCACCCATGTAACAATGCATAGACCATTTCACCCAGAATACCCTTTCTTTTGATTATCTGGATATAACAGTCTGTGTTTGGCTAGCAATGGGTGAACTCATATTGATGGGTCATGATGGTATCTAGTTTTGAAATGGTTTTTGTAGCATGTATAAAAAAGTTGTAACATCAAGAATATCAGTTTAGGCTAAGCTAGAATTAGTTGACATCATGATTCACAAGCCTATAAACTGCAAACACAAGTGTATCAGAAAAATGACCGAGCTTGTTGCGTAGTTGAGAAAAATCAAGCTTTAATACTTCAACAAATAAATGGCTCATGTGAAATCAAGAGCAAATCAGCTTTAGCCAGTCTGTAACGCAAAAGCTTGTTCCCTGTCTATGAAAAATGTATCGAGAGCAACCTAAAATCCTTGACAGCTTAGCTTCTGTTTCTTGAAATTTTAGAGAGGAATAATTTCGGTAGAATACTCCGGTAACCTATTGACAAACAATGCTTCAAACACCTAGATGCAGACACTTAGGTGGTGTTTGTTTTTTATTAAGAGACTCTTAACAGCCTCTTAATCTGAACCATTCAGATGCGGTCAGACATTTTGGTCGTTCAGATCATTTTTTTTTTTTTTTTTCCGTTCAGATGTGTTAAGAGGCAGTATGATCTTAATGGTTTAGACTTGAGAAGGGTGTCTGAATGCCTCTTGTTGCCTCTTGCTGACACAAAAGAAAACAAAAAAAAAAATTAATAAAAGCAAGCAAATGTGCGGTTCAAACATGAGTTTTTTTTCCCGTTCAGATACGGTCAGATTCAGACATTTACGCCTCATATTCAGATTCAGATGTGCGGTTCAGATTCAAAACCTCTTACAAAACAAACACCACCTTAGTCACACGTGTGACCTGCCATTATATAGCAATGTGAACCTATGTACATTGCCCTAATCATTCATCTATAACAAAGCATTTGTCTACTAGAAGAAACAGATGATCAGTACACTATAATTTGAATCACCATCAACTTAAGTTCAAAAGTGAGACTCTCAAATATTTAAAATTCCAACCAACAGAAATTTCAATAAATTTCATAAACAATCTACTTGTTACTAGCAATTGATTTAAACCTTATAATCTATCCAAAGCAACTAATACTTAAGCTAATATGCAGTTTAAATAAACCATTTCATATATAACATTCAAACAAATACTAGTCAATCAATTAGAAGTATAGAACCATAGTAATAACCAAAACTAAATTAATTCCATAGAATATCACAAATCCAACATCTTTACATTAACATAACCAAACACTAAACCAAAAGCAAAACACAAATCCAAACACCCCAACTTCCTTCTTTAATCCCCCAACCAAACACCCCCATCTAACCACCAAACCCATACAAAGTCCTTCCTTGCCTCTTGAGCGCGTACACAACATCCATAGCAGTAACAGTCTTCCTTCTGGCGTGCTCAGTATAAGTAACAGCATCTCTAATCACATTCTCTAGAAAGATCTTCAACACGCCACGCGTCTCCTCGTAAATCAAACCACTGATACGCTTCACTCCACCTCTACGTGCCAAACGACGAATAGCGGGTTTAGTGATTCCTTGGATGTTGTCGCGGAGTACTTTACGGTGTCGTTTTGCTCCTCCTTTCCCTAACCCCTTTCCTCCCTTTCCACGTCCTGACATTTTCAAAATCTGCATAATTTAGAACAAAAATTTAATTAGATTCGAAATAAATTAAATTAAAAACTTTTTAAAAACTAAAATTAATTATACAGCAACTTGAATTAAATGAACAAAAATATTATTCATCAAAATGATATTGAACAAAATTAGCCTAATTATAAATGATGAAAATGATATACTGACCTAAAAGATGTGATGAGGGAAATGAATACGAGTGATTTGATGCTATGTTGAGATTTGGGGATTTGTATATATAGTGGTGTGAGTGAGGTGAGTGGGTAAGGTGGATGAATGGTAGCCGTTGATGAATTAAAATGAAGGGTGTAGATGGAGGATAGTCACACGGATCGGTGACATGGCAATATGTGTTTCTTTTGTGTGGGAAAAATGAGCGGGGGGTTTGAATATTTTGGACTTTTGGGTCACACTAGTGAAACAAATTTGAGGGTGCGTTTGGTTTCCTCCTAAGGGAATCAAACTATCATTATAAAAGTGATAGTTTGTGTTTGTTTAGAATGCTTGGGCCCACAACTATGACTATCAAAGTCTAATATATTCCATACTCCATATACAACTCTTGAGGGGGGAATGGATCTTTCATAGTTGAGGGACCCACCACTACTATCAAACTCATACTCATTGTCATTCCTCGCAACATACCAAACGCACCCTGAATATTGGTTTATTTTTGTTTGATATTTTATCTCTACTGTATATAAAAGCAAAATGGTTTTTAATATTTTTGACTTTTGAGTCACTAGTGAAACAAAATTTGAACATTGGTTTATTTTTGTTCGATATTTTATCTCTACCGTATATAAAAGCAAAACGATTTTTGCTTAAAAACTTAAAAATAAGTACTTTTCACTACCTTTATTTTACTTAACGAGATAACAATTCAAAAAATGTTATCTTAATAAAATAGGTGTTTTAATAACGTTCTCATTAAAAAAAATTAAAATATGCATGACAACTATCTTTTTAACTTATTTTCTTAATAAAATAGCTTAAACATGATTTAATAATTAAATGATAACCAGGCGGCCAGGCCCGGATTTGGCTATGGGCCATAAGGGCGACGGCCCAGGGCAGCCCAAAAAGGGGGGAGCAATCTAGAGTACCATATGTGTATATCCTATGTTAACTTTGACCCATTTTAGAAAAAGTCCAGTACATACTAACTTGAAACAAAACCTACGCCATTTGAAACGGCAATTTGACTAAATATTTAAAAGATATGTTTGACTAAATATTTAAAAGATATTTGGTCTTTGGAACGTCAGCTGTACAATTCTTAGTAGAAAAGAAAACGCCAAAACATTAGGCAAGGCAGTTTGAGTGTTTGACACTTTGACTAAGCATAGTGATCACGGATTCACGGGAAATAATTTTCAAATTGGAAAGAAGTTTAACGAAACAACCGATCATCTTTTTTTCTCTTGATAAATTTGATCAGGTGATAATGTTCCATTATTATTATTTTTGCTTTTGTAGAATATTAGATAATTTACCTCTTATTTTGTCATGCTGGAAACGAAAAATAAATTCAACAAGAATTAGAGCGACCTCTACACGGTTCAAACATCAGATAATTTACCCCTTGTTGAAAGTAGGTTTTTTTTTTTTTTTTTTTTTTTTTTTTTTTTTTGGTTGCAAATGTCGACTATGACAAGATAATTGATGTTTTAACTTCAAGAAACGCATGAAGACATCGGTTTAAGTGATCAATGTTGTCGAACTTGTATTCGGAGTTTATCTCCTCATGTTGTAACGTTTTACTTAATGAATAAAAATCGGCATGGGATGAGCCGCCTGGCTTGACCAGGTTCCAAACCCCTAAAAATATGTTGTTTGTTTATAAGGGGCATATTTCACTCGACTCGCCCAGGGCATCCGAAATCTCAGGACCGGCCTTGATGATAACTTATCTTAATGTTAAGTAGGGTTTACAATGTTGGGGAAAAAATGTATCTTACTAGCGGTTGGTTCCCAAAAGTTGCTTACGAATTATGAAAAAAAATAAATAAAATACATCATGATTGCGTCAACTTTTAGTCATGACGCCATCTTCGATTTAAGGTTTTTCAACCGACTTCATTGTGACGGCGTCAGGTTTTAAGCCGTGATGGCGTCACCTTGAGGTTGTGACGACGTCACCTACGCCATCTCCACACACTGACAAGTCACGAAAAATTGCAAAACTTCACTTTCTTGGCACGTTCAATGATGACGTCAGACATGCATGTCACAAATTTGAAACTTTAGTCTTTTTGTCAAATTTTCATCCAAATAAGCCCAAATCTTGTACGTTTTCAGCAAATGCATAACAAAAAACCTAAAAGTCAAATAGAAATTATTTTAAGCAATCAATAATACAAAGTGCATAGAATTAAGGGTTATATGAACCCTAAAAATAGTATAATTTTGCACCTTACCACATCTTTTATCTTTTTATTTTTGCTTTCGCTTTTAAATCTGGAATTACATCTTGTTGTGCTCTATACTTTTTATGCTTTGTGTTGTTTTTTTGTCTTTGATTTTAGGTTGGATTCGACGAGTATGGTTTTTTTAATGATAGGTGACGGTTTAATCTTTGATCACCAATCTTCGTTCATAAACCCTAATCAATTGGTTAAAGCATTCAGAGAAGATTAAGAAGGTGTTTTGTCTTTGATTTTCCGTCGTGAATGTTTTATAGATTACGTGGAATGCCACAATAGTAAGATTTCTAGATCAGTTTTTAAAACGTATCAAAGTTTGCCTCCTCCATTCTCGTTATGACCCTGGGCACGTTGACATGTCTTTTATCTCAACGTCTTTACCCTAACCCAAAACATGTATATTTTTTAGTTGGTTTTGAATCGTGTTTCGTGTAGTGTCGAAAATTGTTATTCTTAATCCAAATAGAGTTTTCACGGTCCTTATTGTCGGTAGTTCTTTAGGTTGCTCGGGTATCAGAAGCAATCAACAACATAGTGTCACTCCAACTACTACATCTTCAAGCTTTTACTAAGCCAGGTACTATTTAGCACAAATTAAACAATACGAAAGGCAAATTAACCGTGTCATATTGCGCAATATTACATTGCATATCCACATTTTAATATGTATTTACATGTTTCCAATATCAGCATGTTTTCACCAACCAAAGTTTCATGTACATCATCATGTTCCATAATACATACATGTCCTTGACTTCTTGGACATCACCACCATTTCTCTATATAGCATAAGGTTTCTAGATATCAAACATGTAATTGTAGATCATCATGATCCTAGGTTTGAACATCAACATATTTCAAGCATGATCGTGTGGAAGAAGAGTCCCCTTTGAGTTGAAAGGGAGAAATTATGGTTAATGCGTCACATACTCAGGACACAAGCCTCAAATAGCAGACTAGGCGAAACTCGGATTTTTTGATTGACAAAAAAAGGTTAGGCATTAGAGTATCAACGATGGGAATGACGATAGATATAATTATCAAGGTGAAAGGATTATAGATCAATGGCTAGAACTTCACTATGATACTGAAGCCTCTTCCCAGAAGTGCCGTCATCACAATCCCACAGTTTTTCCATGCATGTCATTTGATACCTTCATATACACCAACTGTCGTATGTCACTTGAGGGTTGAAAACAACGAGCATCCACTTTTTTGTCATCTGGTATCATGATGAGTTTCTTACGTTTCTCGTCAAGGTAAGAATGCAAGTCTTGATCTATATGGAACTTAAATGCAACTTATATGGATTGTGATAGTGACTAAAATGCAACTTAAGTTTCACTACATTGAGGCTTAAAAATCTCTCGAATGCAAGTGTATAAAGAGAACCATAATCACCAAACTAAAAGCTCTACGCAGCAGTCAACAAAAACCTTAAGAAAAAGAGGTCCTGTTATATGTTTCTCGAAATGATTTTCCAAAACAACAGTTGCTAGCCTATCACATGTCCTTGAAATTAATTAAAACTTGGCTAGATTTTCCAAAACAACAGTTAAGTTTAATCAAGACACAGTATGATTGGTCCAAAAGTTTTAATTGGTCAAACATTATCATAAAAAAACAGCACATTTAGAGCGCAAAATAGCCAAACATTTAGATGATTCCCAGGTTAGATAACCTGACAAAACAGGGCCGGACCGATTCGATGTTCTAGAGCGGGGCAACACCAATCATTCCATGTGGGAGTCGTAGATCAAAGAGACCAAAAAAGCACATAAGCATACTCGTGAACAAAACTGCACCCACAACATAGAAATGGGGATAAATTTTTAGCTTTGTTCCAGTTTGGTTCCAACGAAGATTAGCTTTGCCAAACGTTCGAAAACATAACAAAGAAACGAAAAAAGAAACAGATCATGCTAACTCCTAAAAAAACTATTACTAAAAATTTGTCCACGGTCCGACCTACCCCTGCGGTTTTAAACAAGACCAAGGGTAAGAAGAACAGACCACAAGAGATATAGTGTCAGTCAACAAATTCATGGGTATTTTCAGGAACATGTCCACTATTATCCAGTAATAAAATTCGAACCTTGCTCTTACATTGATATCACTCTGTTTTCCGCTTTGAAGGCCTTGGGCTCGTTTGAGCCCCACTTGTCATCCTACCCACGAATTTAAGAATCTCATCAATAAATATTACGGGTAAAGCAACAGCCAAGACCAATAGCCACTCATTCAAGCTTAAAGGAACGATCCCGAAAACTTGTGCAAGGAAAGGAACATACAGGATCAAGAAATGAAGCCCAAACGAGACCGACATTGCAAGAAGCAACCATGGGTTGACCCATGGTGGCATGGTCAAGAGGCTCTCGTCTTCTGAAAGTGCATTTAAGGAGTTAAACATCTCGATTGCGACCAATACGGATAGGGAGAGTGTCATGGCTTTCACTTTTCCGCCTTGGAAGTAGTCACAAGGGTTCGAATCAAAATTGAACACACGGTCTCCAGCTGTAAAAGGCGAGACCGTGAAATTTTCCCATGATTTGCACTGACCCCAGTTTGATAGCTGGGAGTAGGTAACAAGGCTGTGACCATCTTGACTGAGGTCAATACCTAAAAAGGAGCCATGAGTGTACCATATGATGAAAACCCCCACCGTTGCTACGCCAACATAGAGTCCAATTACCTGCACAGCATAACAAAGTTTTAATTAAAAAAAGACGATAAAGATGTCAGCTTTGTCAAGGAGACAGTTTTGACTCATTGACTAATAAATGGTCGATATGGGTTGTGATACAAATGAGCTAAATCTAGGGAGCTGAACTAATGGGTTAAACGTGTCGATTTTCAGCACAACGAACCTTCTAAATCATTTTATTCATTGTTTTTTTAATCATAAACCCAACCCAACTCAACCCAACCCACTCTGAATAATTTTTTAAAATGGTATGTTTCAACCTGAACACATTACCATTAACCCACCCAACCCAACCCACTCTGAATAATTTTAAAATGGTGAAAAATTAAGAAAATAAATACCAGATAGCGGAATAGAATCCAGGCACTGATTAAAGAATCATCACTTCTGCGAGGGGCCTTTTTCATGATGTATTTGTCTGGTGGATTAAAACCCAAGGCTGTTGCAGGGGGTCCATCAGTGACCAGATTGACCCATAGAAGTTGAACTGGAATCAGGCCTTCGGGAATGCCAATAGCAGCAGTCAAGAATATAGAGGCAACCTCACCGATATTTGAGGAAATCATATAGCTGGCAAGCAGAGAATATACGATTAGTTTGAGAAAGATGATCCTTGAAAAAGTAGAGTCAACGAAAAAATCTAGAATACTAATATAAATCCAATAAAATCTAGTATTTAGAATAATTTGCAAAAGGAAGCTACAAATGAAAGAGAAACTCACCGAATAAAGGCCTTCATATTGTTGTAAATAGACCTGCCTTCTCCAACAGCAGCCACAATTGTGCTAAAATTATCATCTGCTAAAACCATGTCAGATGCTTCCTTTGCAACCTGCGCAAAAAGTTCAAGACATGCACAAATCAATAAAAAGATGTATTTCACGAGAGTGATATCTCTCGCAGTAAATGCTGATGATGGCAACATCAAACATGGTAGAAGGCCTTTTATTCAGTGAGTGCAATAAGGAAGAAGAGGTGTGAAACTGACATGCAAGTGACTCGTGCAACTATGCTTCCAACCCCATAAGCATTTAACTTTTCATAACGGATGCACAAGTAAAGATATACCAAGAGCAAATAGAAATACCTCAGTCCCAGCAATGCCCATTGCAATTCCGATATCAGCCAATTTCAATGCAGGTGCATCATTCACCCCATCACCAGTCATGGCAACCACTTCACCTAAATCTTTTAGCAGCCTCACTATCTCTTGCTTGTGACGTGGTTCAGCCCTAGAGAATAGAAGTCCTCCCTTGTATGCCAAGTGACCTTTTTGATCACGATGGTCCATAAATTCTCTTCCTGTTAAACTCCTTGAACTAATGTCCTCATGTTGTCCAAATACGCCTATCTCACGGCAAATTGCTTCTGCTGTATTTTTGTTATCTCCTGTTATGACAATAACTTGAATGCCAGCTGCTTTGCAGTCTTCAATGGCTTGATGAACTTCTTTGCGAGGGGGGTCCTTGAAAAAGAAAAGCAGCAAACAATTCAGTTGGAATCTTATTGGTAACTAAAAACTAGATGATGATTTCAACACATCTCATCACCTCTACTATAAACACATAAAGACCAACAGATAAGAGATGGAAGACCAAAAAAAAGGATATAGGCACTCACCCTGAGTCCAGCCAGACCAGCAAAGACCAGATTACTTTCTATTGAAGAGTAGTTTGCTGGATCAAGTAAAAGGTTATGAGCAGGATGATCTTCATCCCCATTATACGTTGTAAATTCTGGAGGATCCTCCTTGTATGCAAAACCCAAAACACGCAATGCAGCTGAGGAAAGCTCATTAAGGCTATTTAAGATAGCTGCTTTTGCCTTGCTGTCAAGTTCCACAACAGAACCATCAAACAACTGAACGTAGGAACTCCTTTCCAATAAATTTTCAACAGCACCCTGTAATACATTAGCAGCGACTTAATCAACGAGTCCATGGAATACTGACACTTGACATCTTGACATACGAGTTAAATTAATACAGTGAAACATATATAGATTATATACGATCTAAAAGCTTGCATCAGGGTAGAAATTCATTACATGGTAGTTAAATTAATTAGTGTAGTCCTAGGATGTCTTTGGTCATCTAATGTCAAATCCTAATAAATCAATGATTGCATTTGTATCCTATATTGCTTTTCATTAAAGATGATAACATTTCAACATGTCCGAAAAGAAGAGGATGTGATGGTATTACCTTTACAAGTAGTGAATTTCTTCCAGATTTGGATTTCACAATCACCCCCATAGATTTCCTATCACGGTCAAATTCGAGAGTAGCAATTCTGCTTTCGGTTTTACTCCACTCCTGAGAACAAACTGCATATCACAGAATAACATATGAGCAAGTTTAGCATGAAGAATACAGAAGTCAGAAAGCAAATCGCTAGTGACATACCCAGAAGGTCACCATGCCCTGCAGATGAGCCAGATCTCAATCCAGCAGGAAGACCCATTTTCTCAACAAGAACCTGCGTACAAAAACACAATTGTTATTTAACACATCATAAGTTTCTAGTGCTTAATAACGAAAAGTTTACGTCCGGTCGTCCATACCTTCAATGCTGCTTCAGTTGGCAATCCAGTCGCTACATACCCTTTCTCGGATTTTTCAATGCCTGCATCATTAGCCAAAGCAGCAATCTTGGCAATTGTTTGGAGGTTAGCGTCCATTCTACCAACTGGCCAGTCATATATTTTTCCATCGTGTGGATTGTATGTGGTCCCTTCAACAGTGAATAATCGAACGGCATGTGGTCCATGACCCATAGCAACTAACTTAGCCACAGCCATCTGGTTAGTGGTCAGAGTACCAGTTTTGTCGGAACAGATAACTGTTGTACACCCAAGAGTCTCCACACTAGGTAACTTCCTAACAAGAGCGTTCTTCTGTGCCATCTTACGTGTACCAAGAGCCAAGCAAGTAGTAATCACAGCAGGCAAACCCTCCGGGATAGCAGCAACTGCTAGTGCTACTGCAATCTCGAAGTAATAGGTACACTTCTCAAAGGAAAATTTGAAGTTCGTAGGCCAGCCATTAACATACTCCCATGAGAGAAAGTACTTAACGTTAATAAGCCAAACGAGAAGACAAATTAACCCAATTAGCAAAGTTAAAACTTCTCCAAACTCGTTCAATTTCTTCTTCAATGGTGTGTCTTCTTCATTCTGTGACGCCTCCTGGATCTGCGAATGCACTTTTCCAATCTCGGTATTCATCCCCGTATCCGTAACCATACAATAACAGTTACCATTCACAACCGTCGTCCCGGCAAACACCATACACTTCTTCCCTTGAATATCCGTCTCTTGCGCGACAGGTTTAGTCGTTTTGCTAACAGCCTCACTCTCTCCAGTCAAAGAGCCCTGTTCAACCCTTAACGTCGAGCTAACTAAACTTATCACCCTCATATCGGCAGGAATCTTATCTCCAACACGAAGCTCCACGATATCACCTGGAACAAGTTCCTTAGCAGGAAGACTAGAAACTTTCTTCCCATTACGTATCACAGTCGCTTGTTCCGACTGAATCTCCTTAAGCGCTTCCAAAGCTTTCTCCGCATTACTTTCTTGCCACACACCAACAATCGCGTTAACAATCAAAATAAGAAAAATCACCAACGGCTCAACAAACGCCGTAATCTCCATCTCTCCACCTTCATCCCCATCATACCACGCCAAAACAAACGATATCACAGCCGCAGCAAGTAAAATCCTAACTAAAGTATCGTTAAATTGATCCAAAACCAAACGTAAAATACTCTGCCCTTCATGCTTCTCCAACTCATTCGTCCCGTACTTTTTCAACCGCTTCTCAACTTCAATGTCAGATAAACCAACTTTACTATCTACCTGATAATTCTCTTCACATTCTCGCACATCCTTCGCCCACGCAGCGTATTCCTCCAAATCCAACAACGGTTTACTCTCGTTTGTTCCGTTAGTTTGGACCCCTTTACCCATTAAATCCTCACTTTAAAAAATCAGTACACACCAAATCCCAATAACATATAAAAAAATCCTCAGAATACTCACCTGCCGAAAAACCACAAATTTACAGTTTTTTTCTTCAAAATTCAACTAATAAATCAGAATACAAAATTATTATTCAAAATATTTCAACATAAAACCAATAAACTATAACCCTAACAAAACCTCAATGGCTTTTTTTTTTTCTCAAATTCAACTAACTAATACTGTACTCTATAAATATATTCAAATTAAAATATATAAATTCAAACTATCTTAATACAAAAATACAATATAAAATCAAATTAATGAAACGATCTACAACAATTGACCGTAAAAAAAATGTAAAAATTACCTGAAATTGATGAAAGTAAGAACAGGTGATTTGTAATCCGGAATGAATTGGGAAAAAAGGTTATGATGTGATAAGTAAAAGAATGAGTAAAAATGAGGGAAGGAATCTGTTTGTTGAAGAATAAAAAGAGGCTTTTGGTTCCGAAATTTGCTACATCCACGTAAAAACCCCGCAAAAAACTCCCACTCGCTGACGTGTCAGCGGGTGATTTGTTTTTTGTGGGTTCCACATCCTACTAAAAACCAATCACCTGCTGACACATCAGCAAGTGAAAGTTTTTTTTGGGGTTTTTATATGGATGTAGCATCCCTCGTTGGTTCCGGGTTTGTTTCTATGAAGCTTCGTTAACTTTTCTTTATTATTAATTAGAGTACTTGGTTAGTTGGTTATTTTTGAAAATTCAATGTGATTTTGATCTACTCCGTACTTTTTTCAGAATAAAGTATGAGATAATTCTTGTAAAAAATAATACTAATAAAACTAGTAAACGGAAATGTATGTATATTTTAGATTATCATAGGAAGTTTTTTTCGTCTGATATATGAGTTTTAAACTATGGGTGAAAACGAGCCAATTCGAGGGAGCTCGAGCTCGGCTTGTTTATATTTTAGAGAGCTCGAGCTTGATTTAGTCTCGTTTCGAGCCTCAAGATTTGAGCTTGAGCTAGACTCGTGGTATGATATATAAAGCTCGAGCTCACCTCGGGCTCGGCTCGTTTGTGGATGCGCCTATGAAAAATAAAGCGTGGCTTTTTAAGCTTTCTTGTTCGAGCTCGTTTATCTACAGCTCATTTATTTGTTTTGAGCTTGTTAATGAGCTCGTTAGTTATTTTTTATACTATGTACTGAAGCTCGTTTAGGCTCGCGAGTCTATTCGAGCTTTGTATATAAAGCTCGTGTTCGGGCTCAAATATTAAATGAGCTTTAATATAGGTTCGAGCTCGTTTAGGCTCGGCTCGTTTGAGCTTTTTACCGATTTGATTTCGAGTTTTTCACGAGTGGCTCGGTTTTTTTCCACCCCTAGTTTTAACTGGTATTTTCTTATTTTTTCAGAATTTTTTTTATCGCTATCTTTATTGTTTATAAAACAAATTTGTTTATTCTTGAAAACTTAAAAATTCTTAAAAATAAGTAAAGTTGATTCACAAATATACCTTTTAAAATAATTAACTTACATCTATACCATATATAAAGCAATAATTAAAAATTGTAACAACATTTAACATTAATTTAATAGTTAAATATTGTTTAATTCTCAAACTTTTATATTTTTTATTCAAACTATAACTTTTTTTTCCAAAATGATTACAAATTGGGCACGCAAGGTCACACCAAAACCCAAATATAAAATTAAAATATTGATAATTTTTCCTAGGTTTTTTCTTTCAAGATCTACTAAAATAAGAGACAATTTAAAAAAATCGTTAGATGCATGCCTTTTTTTTCCTTTTTTTTTTAATAACGGTTTTTGTAGGTAAATTCATTTATAGTCATTTAAGTTTTATCTAATTTTGTTTATATTATGTTTTGATTTCGTTTAATTTTAAATGTTTCAATTTTATTTTGCTAATATAAGCGGTGGGAAAAGTGAGTATGTGAGCTTACTTTGAATAAATTGAAAATCCGTTTTTTTTTTTCTTTCTTTTTTTTTTTTTTTTTTTTAATTTTCTTTTTATGTTTAAGAAGTAGTAATACAATCCTTTTCACATTTTGTTAGATAAGAAGTTTGAGCCTTTAATCACATGAATTGAGATCAATATAGATTTAATATTTGTCATAAATTCAATAAATCAATTTTAGTCATTCATTTTTTTAAAAAAAAATTAATAAAAAATTATGTTTCACATTTTTTTTATAACATATCTTGCAAATCGTAAATCTTCAATCTACAAAAAATACATTATCGCGATCAAAATTAAATTATATATTTATAGATATGCACTTCTCTATACTTTCGATTTTTTTTTTTCAAAAATTCCGCTCAGAAAAATCACATGTGATTTTTACAAATCATATGTGCTTTTTTCTTGATAGAAATTCAGAAAAAAAAAATATCGTTAAAAGTGTATAGAAGTGCATATCTATAAGAAGATAATTTAATTCTCTTCGCGATGGTATAATTTTTTTTCACGTAACGATTAACGGTTTGCAAGATATTTAATTTTAAAAAATGGTTAAAGTTTATTTTATTTTATTTTTTATTATCAAAAAGATAAATAACCACTATTGATTTATTGGATCTATCAGAAATATAAGACGTATATTAAACTTTTGCCTTAACCGCATTTAAACGAGGAAAACGTATTTAATAATTTAAATATTTAACAGCATCTTAATGAGTTAAATTAAAAATTTGTTGTATTTTTAAAAACAAACAACACTTTAGTATTTATCCAGCCGGGGGACACTTTTCTACAACAATAACTATTCTCCTAATACAGTGTTTATTAATTTAAATATTTTATGCTTGAAAAAGAAAGCCCTCTCTCTTTGACTTTTATATTTGTATTTTTGTAGTGGTACGTCTATATCATTGTTTCCAATTACCATACGCCACGTAGATGAGAGGACCACTAAGATGTGTCTTTTGCTGATATGGCAGATACTGATTTGTGGACTTGGTTGAGTGGTGGGGTTCGAGTTATATCATTGACATTGCCATTTCTCTAATTTTATGAGAAAAGCATTTGCGAGTTTCTTTTTGGAAGAATAATATAGCCACAAAGAAAATTTTCACTAAACATCAATAAAGTGATATGTCAAAAGGTCATTTGTGTATGTTGTGATAGTTTCTCTCTCCTTTTTATGATTAAACCAATCATTCTTTGACACATCAATTTGTGAATGTTTTGTATAAATTTCCTTTGTGACTCTACCATTCCTCTTCTTTTTGTGTAGTAGGACCACAAAATTTTAGGTTGTGTTGAAGGAAAATATTTTTGTTTTAATAAAACGTTTTATACAATATACATATATATAGTGAAGCGTTTAAATAAAAAACTTAAATTTGATGAGAACGCGATAAAAAATTTTAACCACTCATTTTATTCTTCTTTAACTTTGATCTAATAGCTAATATAAGTTAATCAACTTTTTGAAAATTTTTAAAAATTTTGATTTTTTTTTTTTTAATTTTGATTTTTTTTTTTTAATTTGAAATATTTTAAAAAAATTTAGAAAATTTTCAAAAATAATTTTTGAAAAAAAAAATCGAAAAAAAAAAAATTCGAAATTTTGTTTTTCAGAAAAAAAAATTTTCGGAAAAAATTTTTACGAAAATTTTTTTTCCGAATTTTTTTTTCAAAATATTTTTTTCCGAAATTTTTTTTCCCGATTTTTTTTTTCGTTACATGTGAAAAAAATTTGGAAATTTTCATGAATTTTTTTTTTGCCACGGGTGAAAAAAAAATCGTCACATGTGAAAAAAAAAAATCGTCGCATGTGAATTTGTTTTTATTCGAATTTTTTTTTCCAAAATTGTTTTTTTCCGAAAAAATTTTTCCGGAAAAATTTTTTCCGAAAATTTTTTTACGAAATTTTTTTTCTCCGAATTTTTTTTTTCTAAATATTTTTGTTCCTGAAAAAAAAATTCCGAATTTTTTTCTTCACATGTGAAAAAAAATTTAAAATTTTCACGAATTTTTTTTTTGTAACGTGTTAAAAATAAAAATTCGTCACATGTGAAAAAAAAAATCGTCGCATGTGAAATTTTTTTTTTCTTCGTCACATGTGAAAAAAAAATCCGTCACATGTGAAGAAAAAAAATTCGTCACATGGGAAAAAATAAATTTCATCACATGTGAAAAAAAATTTCATCACTTGTCAAAAATAAATTCTCGCAAAAATAATTTTCGAAAATTTTTTTGATTTTTTTTTTAAATTTCCAAAAGAAAAATAGTTAACTAATATTAGCAATTAGATCAAAATTAAAGGAGGATAAAATGAGTGCTATAATTAGTTCTCGCGTTTTCACAAAAATTAGATTTCTCAAATAAATTGCCTTATATATATATATATATATATATATATATATATATATATATATATATATATATATATTGTATTCAAATCAAATTTTTCATCAAGTTTTCTACAAAACACAAAATATAAGTGTACCTAATCGCTGTAGTGTAGTATGCATAGGTTCGGGGGATTGGTCGTTCTTTAGAAGAATAGTGTCGTTAAGTCAAGATGTATGACCGAGATAGGTTTAGAGGTGAGGGATGATTATTTTCGTATTTTTATATTTTTATGAAAGCAATTAAAAATCTCAGGTTTTAAAAATGTGGACGGAATTAGTTGCTATAACCCAAAGCTAATTATAACTAAATTAAATAAAAATAATTGAGAAAAGTACAGTTTAATTAGATTCAATTACTCTCTAGTTATCTCCTACTGATCTTCAATGAAACTTAGGTTTTGGGGGCTGTAAAACGCTTATAAAAGCTGCCAAATTCGTCCAGATAACCCTACTCCAAGATGTTACTTGAATTATGAAGAACATACGAAAGTATATATAGGATTACAACTCTGACGGCGTCAGCTTATAGCCTCTGACCCCGTCAGCTCGCCGTGATTAGGGTTTCATCTTTTGCAAGTCGTCGTTATGATGGCGTCACCTTGTAACCTCTGACGCCGTCACGTTATGTCTGACGTCTTCGTTCATTAATGTGTTTGGGCCCTCTCTTGTTAACTAACACGTGACTCTTAACTCCAAATAACACCTGACGCCGTCAGGTTGTAGGTCTTCAGATTTTGTCTGAGGCGTCTCTTGTTAAACTTGAAAAAAAAATCCAGCTTAATTAACAAGTGACGGCGTCATGTTGTAGCTTGTGACGCCATCAGAGCTCCATGTCCGATAGATTTCCACGAATTAGTTGTTTTATTCATTTTTTCGTCCGAAAACGTGCAAAAAGTGCCGATTTCCAAACTTTTCATCCCTAGTACATAAAATGCAAAAAGAAACGATTTGAGACAATATTTAATCATGTTAATATGATTTGGGCTTAAATAACCTCTTAAAAAGTACAAAATAAATCCTTGTCAGTATTAAAAATGTACAAAATAAATCCTTGTCAGTAATGAATGGTATGAAACTATGAATCATATATGACGTTAAAAATAACTAGTAAAACAATGATATCTCAAAAAATAATAATAAAAAATAAAAAATAAATAAAAATAAAATTAGGTGACTACACTTATTTATCTTTTAAAATATAAGTATGGTGTAACACCCTCTAATTTGAAATGCGGCAACGGAATAGTAATTAGGGTGTTAGGGTGAGGATCGAAGTCATAATGATAGAAAACGGCTCGAAAGAGACGTTTTAAAACATAATTTTATTTATAAAAATTTGAAATACAAGAGGTCCTTATCAGAGTATTATAAAAAGCTTGATGTTTTTGAACTAAATCAAACATCATTTATTTTACATTATTGAAATAAAGAAACATATTTTGAAGATTTTTGCCGCCCATTCCATGCTTGCTTCCCCTGCTAAATACCCGAGATACATGTTTAAAAGTCAACAAAAATGTTGAGTGAAATCATAGAGTTTGAATTTAATAATCATTTTGATACACAAGTAAGATTGTATTGAAAAATACAATCAGTTTGAAAATATTGATATTGCAGTTCATATATTGCTCTAAGTCTCATTACACGCAAACGTTAACAAATACCGTAAACGGCGGGTGTTTATCAAATCAATGATAAATTTGCCCTCGTGTAATAGGTGATTTGTCAGTTCCTATTTTTACTCAAATATAATTATCACGACTAATACGACTAACCACTTGCATAATGGCATTCCGTCAAGTATTAATGGGACAGGCTGTCAAACCTTAAATAGATCTATTCGTTATATTCGCGTTCACCTCAGTGATTAATGGCTCATGAATAAGGGTCTTTTGGCAATAGCTAACTTAGGCATATATCAGTCAGGAAAGCATACAGAAAAATACTTGCGATCTATTTGTAACATGTATCCCCCTCACGGAGTTTTGAAAATAAGTAAATGTGAGGTTATGACTCACCTTGATTGATACTGAAAACGAAGAAAATAAAGTCGGATGAATTTATGAAAACGGCTTCGAAACACAACCTGATAAATAAATTTATCTAAGAACTTGACCAAAAACTATTCGGTAATTACAAAGAAATAACGAATATTAGATATTCGTTATGACGAATAAGTGATGTGCAGTGAAAATCTTGTGATATGCATGACATGTCAAAATATGATTTTTAAATTATCCATCGAAGTTTTTCCTTTTTAATCGTAAGTAAAATATTAACTTTTTAAATATCGTTATATATATTATTAACGTTACGTTAAATAATATATATATAAATAAAAATAAAGTTTAAACTTAATGTGAAATAAATTGACGAAAATAGAAAATAAATAAGAATGATAAATAAGTTACGTTTAGTCTTTGTCTCCTTTTCCAATTTTACCATTTTTACACTAACGATACTTGCGTTACACCGTTAGTCCTTTTTATATATTTTTCAACTATAGTCCTCTACTTTGTCCAATAATCAATACTAACCTTAGAATATTAATTTTTATCACATTTTACCCTTATATTTCTGTATTTACAGGTTTAGTCCTTTATTTTCAATATTTACACATTTAGTCCCTCTAGGTGTCGTCGCGTTACATTTTTAGTCCAATTTTGCAAAAATAATTATAAAATTTTTCTAAAAATTTCCGAAGCTTATTTATTAAGTAACAAGCTTATTTTAACTGCTTATTTATTCAAAAGCTTAATTTTTAGCTTATGGGCCACTTAACGATTCAAACAAAGGCCCGTTAAGAGTTTTGGAGCCGAGGGCATAGAAAAAGTTTTGGGCTTAGCTTTGGGTCATTTTTATGATTCTAAAAACATTTCTTATGGGCCCTGTGGGCTTACGGATTTTAATTACTTAATGGGCTTTTGTTGAGCCCACTCGAAAACATAAGGTTTTTAGTTTCAATTTTTGGTTTGAAAACCGGTTTGTGTCAATTCACAATGGATCGAGTAGGATATCAGAACGTGATTATTTTTACAAGTTGTTTATATGAAAATGTTAGTTTTCTAGGTGGTCTATAACGTCGTGACATAATATAGTACTATCGTTAAATGAAATTCAAAGTTATACGCGTGTTTTGTAGCATGGTTGAATCGATTTATATTTTGAAAACTTGTAAATTTTACTAAGTGTTTTTAATAAATTTCATACGATGGATGCAATTTGAAATGGATGCGTGATATGCTTGAAACGTTACAACTAAAGTAAATTGTGTGTGCTACGTGATTCCTAGGCCTTCCAAGATAGAGGCTAATCACGTTTCGTGTACTAAGAATAATTATATACGTGAAATATATGTGCAAAGTGATATACATTCGAAACAAATTACTCATGGTGCATGACTAAATATTAACGTGTGAAATGGAATAGAAACGAGTAGAGGAAACTTACAAACACCTTAGAGGTGATCAAGAGTCGAGATTGATAGAAAGGAACACAAGAAAATCACGTATCAACTATATAACCCAAACGTTATATATATATATTTCAACCCGATTTCCTTTCCTTGCTTCCAATAATATACCACACGACTTGTAAGTCTTATGAGAATGATTTGAAGGTCGATTTATCTCAGTGAAAGAGTTTGGAAATGAACAAGAGAAGAATGCATGCAAGTACGTACATATATTACTAATATATATAACATTTAGTAGAAAATTTCAAAGTGAATTCTTCGTATACTATTTGCATGTCAGTAACTAGCCTCTTAGATGAAATTTTATATTGATTTAGGGAGTGTTGTGAGAGCACAAAAGGAGGAGAGTGTTGGGTGAATCATACTCTATGTCGACCATGCAATTTTCCTTGTATACTATTTACAAAATCGTACACAACTTATTTATACATAATCATCTTTAACATTTGAGCTTAGAATCATCTCAGGAATAATATTAGGAACGATTAGAAACAAACGAGATTCAAAACAGTTAAGTTTTGAATATATTGTAAATCGATTTGGGTTTGCTAGGTTCGAATACTTTGCCTCTTAAAAACGTATCAAAACTCGACGTATGGACGTGAGAATTGACACACTAATAGTTGGCTAGTAGGTTAATGAGATGAGAAAATAAAATACTTAGGTCGTGTGGAAGATTTAAAAATAAACGAGGTGTTTTGGGGGGGTGATTGAACTATGTCGATCGGATGAAAATTACTTAATTGAAAGTCGGGCTTCGATTTGTGGCTTAGGAATAGTGGACGAAGGGTGTGGGCCGAAGGTAATTAAGGGTCCGGTTGGCTAATTTAGTTGATTAGGGAATTTAATTATATTTACTAAATATAATTAGGATTAGGATTTAGGTTTAGGATTAAATGAAAAGTTTATGTTTCGTGTAACGTGTCGAGGATTAATTCCGTCATTTCATGAATTATATTATTTTGTGAAAATCGCCAAAATAATATAATAAGAAAAATTTCAAATTTTTCCGAGAAAATGAGAATTAGAAACGATAACGAAGGATTATTTATTTATTAACGATTTAATTTTACAGGGTTCTACAGTACCCACTTGTCATTCTGAATTTCGTCCCGAAATTCGATTTTTAAGAAATCTAACAAGTGCGTTCTATGAAAATAAGTGTGGATATTTCTGACGGAATCTATCTTCTCTTTCCCATGTATAAGTCGGTCCTCGCTTAGAGTCCCATCTTACTTTTACAATGGGGATACGATTCTGTTTGAGTTTGTGGAAAACTAGAAGGGGGGGTTGAATAGTTTTGCGTCTTTTTCGTTTAATAAGAATTTGCTTTTCAAAGAATTGATGGTAATTGTAAAAACCTTTGAAGCTAAAGTATAGATACAAACTAATTCACATATATCATATATACACTACTTATTTAAAGTGTTGAATAGAAATTATAATTTCATATATCTTACTTAATTACAAGTTTGTACTAATATAGATATATGTGTCTTAGTAATTGTTTATACTTATATTTTACTAAAGTATAATTAATGTTTTAAATGGAACCTAGTTTGATCTTTATGTGAAATCAATATATGCACAACACACAATATTAACAATATATGAAAAGCTAGTAAGTAAGCAAGCAAAGAGTAAGAGATGGAAAGATCAAACCGAGAGACAAAGGATTTATAGTGGTTCGGCTACAAGGACACCTTCCTTGCCCTACTCCACTCCCCGAGCACCGAACTCGAGAGTTTTCTTCACTAAGTCAATAACCTCCCTTATGGCGGAGAAAACCGTACACACCAAAAGCTTACACCGATTAACGACACAAAGCAAGATGTCGAGTTCTAATCGTAGCTAGAACCAATCTCACACCAAATATCACACCACTTCTTCTTCACACCTTTGCACTACTTCAATACTTCTTCACACCACAAGTATCTTCACACCTTCAAGGCACTAATGTCTTGACACCTTCAAGCCACTAATGTCTTCACACCTTTAAGCCACTAATGTCTTGACACCTTCAAGTCACTAATGTCTTCACACCTTTAAGCCACTAATGTCTTGACACCTTCAAGTCACTAATGTCTTCTTCACTTGGAACCCTCAATATCTTCACAACAAGTCCCTATTGCTACAATCTCCTATCACCAATACTATCTAACCCTTCTTCTTCACTTCAAGTTCCACTTTACACTTACAACAATTCTAGATTCTTCAACTAAATCTAGCTAACTAATACATACACCTTATTCACCAAAGAATGAAAGATTTACAAGAAAATATAAACAAGCAACTTAGATAGCAAGATGATACTAAGTTGTAATACTTCTAATAGAAGTATTCTTCTCTTTGCACTTTGAATGTTGAGGCTTGAATCACTTTGAAACAAAGATCAAAGTATATAAGATCAAAGGATTTTTAGAGAAAGGAAATGGATGTTTAGATCAGAAAGTTTCTAGTGCAAAAAGGTGAGGAAAATGTGTAAAATGATCCAGTATTTAAAGGGCCAGATTTTACTGTTCGGGAGCGTGCCGGTCCCCTTAATTATAGGCCGGTCCCCTTAATGATTAAGGGGGCCGCCTAGTAACTTTAAGGGGGCCGCCCTCCTGAACGTTTGAAAAGTTTTCTGGATAAAATTTGCCCTTTTTGGTTGGAAATTTGAAATCATATCTTTGTGGTTTAATAAAGCTATACCAAAAATGATTTACAAATATTTATAAAATGTTAAAATCATTTTATAAAATGTTATGTATTAATACAAAATTTCCTTTGATCTTATAATGCATTAATCACTTTGTTTATTCATACCTTAAGTGATTAGATGGTGAAAATGAGTATTTACTACTAAATACTTGTTTACGTCATATCCTTTGGTTTGATGAGTTTTCATTTTGTGATTATCAAAACTTAGAGATATCGAAAGATATGAATAATGTTTTTAGTCAATTATTTATATCAACAATCTCCCCCTTTTTGATGATTACAAAACCTAAACTCATTAAATCCAAAAGTTAATTTTTAGACAAGTATTTAGTGAGTTTATATTCACTTCTCCCCCTTTTTGTAGAATCAAAAAGGTTTAAGCCGATAATAAAAAGGCTCCCCCTTGATGTATGCTCCCCCTCGTTTGAGGGCGCCAAGGGTTTGAGCTATGGAACTCTTGCAAGAAAAATATTAGAGGCACAAGCAAATATATATTTAACATGATAACAACTAATAGCATGACAAAGAAGAATTTTAAACACACATAAAAGCATTCATTAATTTAAAATGATTATGTCAACTACACAATCATTGTTACATAAGCTATAATGATAGAATCCTAATACTAAGTAGAATATCCTATTGTGCCAACAAAGAGTGTCATCAAACTTTCTTGAATTCCAAAATGGTTGAGGTGTTTTATTTGAAAATGAGAAAGATAAGCATATAAAATGCTTGGGTGAGAATGGTGAATGGGGATCATGTTGGTAGCTTAATGGAGGTAAACATTTGGTTGCATGGATGTTGGTTGGTTTGGAGATGTGGAGCTTGGAGGAGGTGGATTTGAAGTTGGGTTTGTTGGTTGATGTTGTTCAAGTGATGGTGTTTGTTGAGATCTAGTAAGAAGATACTCAATCCAAGTGAAGTGCTCATTCAAAGCAATGGTTTGTTGTTGAAGGAAGATGCAACAAGGGCAATTGTTAACATGCTTCTCAATTTGGTTTGTGTTATGTGGTGATGATGGTGAGCTTGATTGTGGTGGATCCAAATTGTGTTGTGCAAGATGTGGAAAACTAGAAGGGGGGGTTGAATAGTTTTTCCCCTCTTTTTGATTTTATAAAAACTTGGTTTCAAAATGTTGCCGTTTTTTGGGTAGAAATTTGAATTCAAAATGTTTATTTTGAATAAAACATTTCTTATAAATATAAAAATGTTTTGTATAAGTTTAGAAATGTTTGTCCCATTTTAATAAAATGTAAGGTTTGTAAAAATAAAAATTCCTTTGATCATAAAATGCATTAGACACTTTGTTTATTCATACCTTAAGTGATATGGACGCTAAAGCAAATATTTACGACTATGAGTTTACGTTTTGTGATTATCAAAACATAGAGATATCGATATATGTTAATAATGTTTTTAGACATTATTTATATCAACAATCTCCCCCTTTTTGATGATTACAAAACCTAAACTCATTAAGTCTAAAAATTAATTTTTAGACAAGTACTTAGTGAGTTTATATTCACTTCTCCCCCTTTTTGTAGAATCAAAAAGGTTATGCCGTCTAGCTTCATAAATGAAGTTAGACGGGATGAAAGCTCCCCCTTGATGTGTGCTCCCCCTCGCTCGATGGCTCCAAGGGATCGAGAAATGGAATGCTCGCAAGAAAAATATTAGAAGCACAAGCATATATAGAAGAATAACAAGCAAAGCAAACAAATATTAAGGATACATAACAAGCATAGCAAATAACAAGCATAGCAAACAAATATTAAGGATACATAACAATTAATTCAAAGTGATTATGTTAAAAGATCCTAATTTGCCAAAGAGAGCCATTGGACTTGCTTGTAACAAAATGTTGGTTGATTCGTATTTGAAAGTGAAAATCATAAGCATGTAGTATGCTTAGATGGTTGATGATTGAGTGTTTGGAATGAAGATGGTTGAGTAGGGTAAGGTTGTTGGATTAATGGAGGTATATGTTTGGGTCTTGAATGTTGGAGAGTTTGGTGGTGGAGAGTTTGTAGCGGAAGAGGTTGATTAAGGTTTTGGATGTTGTTCAAGTGAGGGTATTGGATATGATCTAGTGAGAAGATATTCAATCCAAGTGAAGTGTTCATTGAATGCAATGGTTTTTAGGAGAAAGATGCAACAAGGTCAATTGTTGACATGCTTCTCAAGTTGATTTAAGTTGTGTGGTGATGAGGGTGATCTAGATGAAGGTGGATCCAAATTGCGTTGAGCAAGATGTAAGGCTAAAAGAGCACTAAGCTCATGGGCTTCTTTTAGCGCCTCAACGAACTTCAAGTGTTCGGAGGAAGGTGATGGTGGTGGAGCATGATAATAGTCTTGGGTGAGGGTTTGAACATGCAACATAGGAATGGCATGTGAAGTTGTAGGATGTGGTGGTGATACTCTTGGTGGTGTAGACATGTTTGAGCTTGGGTAATCATGAAAACATGATGTGAGATGCTTCATGAGTGGATGGTGTTTTTGTTGAATGAGCATCACTTGTGTGAGAGTGAGGTTTAGGTGTTGGTTGATTATGAACAACATCACTTGAGTTGTGTAAAGATTATGAGGTTTGAGTGTAATGTAGAAGGATATGGGTGAGTAAAGGTTTTTGATATGTAATGTTGAAGACATAGGAGGAATTTGGTGTTGGATGTTTGACAACATCATTTGGTTTGACGGACTTTTAGTGGAAGTTAGGCTTACTTCTCCAAACGGTTTGGTGGTTTTGGTTTAATGGGAGAGGTCATGAAGAGATGAGAATAGATTGAGAGGAATGAGAGTGTTTATAATGTAGGATTGGTGGGATTAAGGATGTATAGATTTTGATAGAGGGTTTAGGATAAAATAGGTTTATGAATTTTGAGAAGTTTAGGATGAAATGGGCTAAAAAGTAGAAAAAGGAAACAACACCTTCGACCATCAGATGGCCGGTCCCCTTAATTGGAGGCCGGTCCCCTTAATAATTAAGGGGGCCACCTAATGATTTAAGGGGGCCGCCCATCTGGTGATTCCCAGATTGCCAGAAAAGGGTTTTGGTAGTGAATTGCATAAAGGTTGTGTTTTTGGTTTCAAACAAGTCCAACTCTTTGAGGCAATTAAGCATATACTAATTTTGTAGGTAATTATGTAGCCAAAGCATGTTAATCAAAGGGATTAAGTGAACAAGAAATTTCATCTAGCATGCAAACATACTCATCAAGCAAGTAAAATATAAGTGATAGGAAACACTAAGCAACATCAAGTATTTCATAACTACATAACTAGGAGGATTAATCCTAATGTGTATCAATGTGCAATAAGTGGGTAGTTATGATAGCATGGATTTCTAGACTTGTTACAAACAAAGTCTTAATGAACAAACCATGGTCCTCTTGATTTGATTTAGTTCACTTATAAGTGTCATTTATGTAAATATAGATGACAAATATGAGATCACCATGCATGATTTTAAAAGATATGTTTTTAGCATTATTCAACAATGTTTGAAAGTAAGTTTTCACTTAGATGTGAGAGTTATTTGAATAAAATAGATTGGGTTTTTACTTCAATATGTGTGAATAAATGGTAAAGAATATTTTCCCAATCTTTAGTTTTGATCAAAACAAAATTGTGGATATTGATAGTGAAAACATGTTATTTAAAAGTGGGATAGTTATTTGAAAAACTATTTTCCAAAATGTGAGGTTTTTGCATATTTTTAGAGATATTAGATTTTTGACAACAAATATCATGAATCAAATATTTAAAAAAAAATGTTTATTAAAGATCTCATGCTCAAGAGGGTTGGTTAAGCCTATTATTATCTCATGCTATCGTTTCTACATATCCTATGATCCTAAAGGAAATGAAGACGATAATTTATATGTTAGATGCGAGAGTGTTGAATGGGGTATAACCTAACATCTATAGTTCCTTTGTTTTCGCACGCTTATCTAACTTAATGCCATAAATCTAGGAATGAAAGAATCTAATGAGAAGCAAAGTTCATAAAAGTAAACTAGAGTTAGGTATATATAGGAAGAGCAATTTAATCAAGTTGGAGAATGAGTATGAGACTATTACTAGTGGTGCTCAATTCAGGCTAAACACGACCATTTTTACGGGTTACACACACCCAACTTCTCACATAGAAGCAATTCAACCGTTAGGTTAAATTGAATTTCTAGTCAATAGATTCTCCAGTAGTCATTCTCTTTTTAGAAGAAATTGAGTTCCTAAATTTACCTATCGAAGATTACCAAACATGAAGTTTGCTTGATTCACTAATACTTGGCTTAATGTGACTCAAACATCATGCTTTAATGAAGGTAAATCTAGATGATATATTCTATTCACGATCCTAATAGAGACGTGTTGAATGTTTAGATAAGAGTAAACAAAAAGTTTTAATCTTTTCTTCATGATTTACCGGTTGTTTGGTTTTGATGACATATTACTTGATTTAATAATTGTGCTAAACTTAAGAGTGCACCTTAGCATCTCTTGTGAAATGGATCTCATTAAGATTATTTATCTTAGATGAGTTTGTGATTCTCAAATGACATCAAAGCTAGACATTAATATATTTTTAAACAAATATTATTTTCTATGATTTTTGCCAATGTTATATATCATACTTTAACAAGTAAAAAAAAATTATTTGTTTATGGATTGTGACAAGTTATTTTTCACTTCTAATAACTTATATTATTTCAAAAAGGAAAGTGTAGTGCATTATCTTGTAACACAATCATTCATGCTACAAAGAAAATGAAATACATAGACTATATAGTGTGTATTATTCTTAAATATGTATTTTATCTTGAAGTGACGATTTTAAGAAGTGTGAGCAAAGTTTACATATGTTGTTAGTTTGCTCATGTTTGGTATTTCGGATATGACACATTTATCCATTGCATTGCAATATAAATTGTTTGAATATTTCGGACGAAACATCCAAGTCGTCAATCTTACTTCATTGTATATTTTATAAATGTGTTTAAAATGTTATTCTAATATTTGGAACACAATTATTGGACAAGTAGATTCAATATGACATTATCAACACAAGTGTGAGTTATGATCCAATGCATACTCTTTTCATCTACAAAGGATGTAACTATTTTCATATCAATCTAGTGTGATTGAGTATGTAGATTCAAGACTATATCTTTTGTTTTAATTTGATATAATCTTGAAGCTAAACAAATAGCAATCCAATTTCTTGTCCACACTAAAAAATGTGTCAATTAGATTTGATAAATATATCAACCATAATTTGAATAACGAATTGATATAATATCAAGATCTTTCTTGACCCTCACGGACACTCATTTGAAATAAATAAACATTTTGATAGTGTGTTCCATTAATCCTAAGATTATTTATTAGTGAATGATTGAAAGTTGACTTATTATTTCATGATTGTTATATGTTTTGTTTTTGTGAAAGACTCTTCATTTTTATTTATTATGAACACACTTAGATTTTGAAAATACTTTTTCTTTTATATAACTATTAATGTTTTATAATGATTCAATTTCTCTTATTAAACATCTTAAGGTAAAACAAGCTAATTTGTAGAAAATATTTAAGTGTGTTGTGAAGAATAGATTAAATTGTTTGAAATGTTTAGGTGACTAGATTGAACTCATTTACAAGATGTTTGAGTAACATTAAGCCATCTATACCTATATGCAGTGCAAGCATATTATAACAATCCTAACGCAAGAAATCTAGCATAAGATCTAGTTAAGTATAAATCGGAAAACTAGCTATAAACTAATAGGGCACATATGCATAGATATACACATAGCTAAACTTCTAATAGCAACAATCATTTAATATATTCAATTAAGAAAATAAAATCACAAAGAAGTTCACATAACACATAAAACACTTGTCGTCGTTTTGTGTATTATATACACCAATGTTTACTTAGCTCGAATTTATTTGAAAATAAAATAGTTTCCTCCCCATTCTATAATTTAATTAAGATCAATATTTTGAAAACATAAATACTTAATTTTTTTCAAAAGTATATCAACTAGGAATGCCCGACTCGAAGGAAAAGGTAAAACAAAAGTTTTACGTTAAAACGAAACACAAATTTTTGACCACCGTATAGTATTTTGACTTTCTTAGTTATTTAAGTTTGTAATGGTTACTTTTAAGTATTTTTAAATGAAATTAGACTCAATTACCTTTAAAACGCCGGGTGGCACGACTTCTACCGAGTTACGGTTAATTTTATATGATTTTTCAAAGTTTTCGAAAAACTGTCGAACAGACAGGCGGACCCCCTAAATAATTAAGGGGACCGCCCAGTATTTAAGGGGGCCACCCAGACAATTAAGGGGGCCGCCCATCTGGTACTCAAAATTTCATTTTTTTGTAAAAAATTGTTTTCTGACCTTTCGGAAAGGTGTGTAACTTTCTGATTTTGATACCGAACATATAACACTTGTTTTAAACATAATCTTATCTCGAGCTAGTATAATTAGTGTATATAGTATCAAAACTAATACAAGTTAATCAACAAAAACACTTTTCATATTTAATCCTCCTTAATGAGTAATTTGATACATGGATCGTACTCAATTTTTAAAACCATTTGTTTTGAAAATTTGAGCGACGTGGCTCTGATACCAATTGTGGAAAACTAGAAGAGGGGGTTGAGTAGTTTTTCCCCTCTTTTTGATTTTATAAAAACTTGGTTTCAAAATGTTGATTCAAACTTATTCAATTGTTTGTTTGAAAAACCTTCAATTAGAGTTTAGTGTGAAAACAACATATAATCGATATGATTGGTTATATATGTACACTTATGAATAAGTTTTCGAAACTTAGTTTTGTGAATGAAGCTTTGGTCGATCTTTATATGAATACGTTTTCCTTTTGAAATCTTAAAACGTTTTGTATCAAATTATCGATTAAGTTAAACTTGATATGAGAAGTGTTAATAATATATATAAGTCCATTAGACAATATCATACAATTTTAAATCCTATCACAATATTAACTTGTAACTACATCACAATCAATCATCATGATAATATAAGCAACAATCAACACATACTTGCAAGCATAGATATAACGCGATAAATGCAAGAATGAAAGTAAAAAGATAAGAGAAAGAGGATGCAAACCGGACACGATGATTTATAGTGGTTCGGCTACAAGGACACCTTCCTTGCCCTACTCCACTCCCCAAGTCACCTACTCGAGAGTTTTCTTCACAACTAAACAAGCTCCCTTTTGGCGGAGAAAACCGTACACAACTTTTGCTTACACCATTTAACGACACTAAGCTAAATGTCGAGTTCTAATAGTAGCTAGAACCAATCTCACACCACAACACACCTTCTTCACAACACTACTACTACACAACTTATCACACCTTCACAACACACCTATTTCTTCACTGCTTCACGACTTCTTCATGGCTTCACAACTTCACGACTTCTTCACTACTTCACAACTTCTTCTATACTCCACTACATACTCACACATCTATTACTTCACACCTACATAACTTCTCCACACTACTACTTCTTCACACTACTTCTTACTCACTCATAAACTCACTACTAAGTAAGATCATCTTGATCTACTTATTACATATACAAAGCTCACAACTTTACATAAGCACTAACTACATCTTTGGCTTTATGATGGGGAGGATTCTTCTCTTGCACTTTGAGATATGAGAGATTGGATCACTTGAAACAAAGATTAATAATCTTATGATCAAAGGGTTTTAGATGGATGTTTAGAGAGAATTGGATCTGAAAATATTTGTGCAAAGAGGTGAGAAAAATTCCAGGTTTGAGGTGGTATTTATAGGGAAAAATTTCTGACAAAATCTGACAGGGAGCGTGGCCGGTCCCCTTAATTGTGTGCCGGTCCCCTTAATTATTAAGGGGACCGCCTAGTATAATTAAGGGGGCCGCCTAAGAAAAAAATATTTTTTCTTCAGATTTTTTGTCTTTTTGTGGGGGAGGTTTTTCCTGAAGAATGTGGCCGTTTTTTGGGTAGAAATTTGAATTCAAAATGTTTATTTTGAATAAAACATTTCTTATAAATACAAAAATGTTTTGTATAAGTTTAGAAATGTTTGTCCCATTTTAATAAAATGTAAGATTTGTAAAAATAAAAATTCATTTGATCATAAAATGCATTAGACACTTTGTTTATTCATACCTTAAGTGATATGGACGCTAAAGCAAATATTTACGACTAAATACTTGTTTACGTCATAATTTGTAGTTCAATGAGTTTACGTTTTGTGATTATCAAAACATAGAGATATCGATATATGTTAATAATGTTTTTAGACATTATTTATATCAACACAAGATGTAATGCTAAAAGAGCACTAAGCTCATGAGCCTCTTTTAGCTCCTCAACGAACTTCAATTGTTCGGAGGAAGGTGATGGTGGTGGAGCTTGATAGTTGTCTTGGGTGAAAGTTTGAACTTGCAACATGGGAGAGTCATGTGAAGTTGTTGGATGTGGTGGTGGTACTCTTGGTGGTGGAGACATGATTGAGCTTGGGTAATCATGAAAACATGATATGGGTGGAAGAGATGTTTCATGAGTTGATGGTGTTTTTGTTGAATGAGCAACGTGAGAAGTATTGATTGAGAAATTGGGATTATTGTTTTGGGATTGAGCATGCTCATCATAAGAAGAAGCATGAATGAGGGAATGAGTGGGTGATAGGTTGTGAGATGAATCATTCTTGTGGGTTTGAGGTTTGGTAATTGGTTGACTTGGAACAACATCACTTGAGTTATGACAAGAATCAAGTTTTCTCCTCCAAACGGGTTTGACGGAGATCCTTGCGGTTCTTGAAACCTTAGGTTTTTGGTTGTTGGGAGATGACATGTTTGGGTGTGATGGCATTAATGATGGGATGAGGGTATTTATAGTGTATGAGAAATGTTGATTAGGAAGGCAAATTTTGAGGGATAGCATTGGACAAAATATGTTTGTGAATTTTGGGAAGTATAGGCTGAAATGGGTCAAAAAGTGATAAAGAAAACAGTATCCTCGACCATCAGATGGCCGGTCCCCTTAATTAGGGGCCGGTCCCCTTAATCATTAAGGGGGCCGCCTTATATAATTAAGGGGGCCGCCCATCTGGTGAATTCCAGAATACCAGAATTGGGTTTTGGCATAAAATTTTCAGAAAGGTTATGTTTTGGGGTTTGGATTCAAGCAAGTTCAATTCTTTGAAGCAATATAGGGCATACTATTCATGAATGTAGAGAGTGATATAGAAACAATTAAATAAGATAATTAATTTCTAATCATCATGCAATCTATTAATTTATCAATTAAGATGTGCAACTAAGGAGGCAATAAGGCAAATTAGTTAAATGTATAACTATATGAAAATGATAATATGTAGACTAGTGCAAATATATTGATGAAAGTTAACAATTAACAAGTAGAAGGATACAAATGCTATGTAGTCTAGTACAAACAATTTGCATCAATTCTTTAGAAGCAATATAGGATAAACTAATCATGTATCTAGAGAATGTAATAAAGATGAGTTAAGTAGGCAAATAATTTCCAATTTTCATGCAATCTACTTATTGGTCAATTAAGTTTCACAACTAAGGAAGCAATAAGACATGCTAACCATAATAAATTGGCTAGTTTGAACAAAATAGTGAGTGCCTACAAGAAACAAATTGGAAGTAATGATTGTATGGACTTTAAGATTTGTTACAAACAAGATCCATATGGGCAAACCATGATTCGCAAGAAATGATTTGATTAAATTGTGAATGTCATTTTTACATAAATGCAAGACATATATGAGATAATCAAAGAATGTTTTAGGCAAAATGTTTTTAGTTTTATTGAACAATGTTTGAAAGTAAGTTTTCATTTAGATATGAGAGTTATGAATGGGATATAACCTAACATCTATAGTTCCTATGTTTTCGCATGCTTATCTAACTTAATGCCATAAATCTGGAAATGAAATAATTTAATGAGAATCAAAATTCATAAAAGTAAACTAGCGTTAGGTATATATAGGAAGTGCAATTTAATCAAGTTGGAGAATGAGTATGAGACTATTACTAGTGGTGCTCAATTCAAGCTAAACACGACCGTTTTTACGGGTTACACACACCCAACTTCTCACATAGAAGCAATTCAACCGTTAGGTTAAATTGAATTTCTAGTCAATTGATTCTCCAGTAGTCATTATCTTTTTAGAAGAAATTGAGTTCCTAAATTTACCTATCGAAGATTACCAAATATGAAGTTTTCTTGATTCACTAATACTTGGCTTAATGTTTTGAAGTACATTCAAGTTTGTATCCCAATAAAACAAATTTTGTTTTGTTTCAAAAAGAAAAATGTTTCTATCTTGATAAAGATCAAAATAATGTTATGATAGCTTATGATTAAGCATGTTGTTTGAAGAAGCATAAAATAGATATTTGAAAGATTTTAATTCAAATAGAGAAGTTTTTAAATATGATGTTTTGATTTTGACAATCAAGAAATTTCAAGAGAAAGATATACTTCAAGAGAATCGATTAGGCCCATTGTCACACATAATCATCTCTAATGGCAACTAAAGATGTGAAAGAGATATGGTAGACATTAAACATCTAAATGCAATGAGATAGGAAGCGACAAAGAAAATCATCAATGAATACAATATAGACATATGTATATATATATATGCATAGAAGGTACATTGTAGTATTGAGTTACTAGCAAGTCTTAATTATCTATTAACCCAAGTAGTTAAGAACATATAGATTAAAGTAGTCATAACAACAAGAGAGTTAATTGTCCTAATATCATGTATGCATATATTGGTATTTATGATCTAAAGTCATAACAACTTATGGATTAAATCATATTAGTATACTAATCGTGGCATACTATGATATATTGTGACATTAACAAGGTTTTGAAAAGAAAACTTACCTCAGGTCCAGCTTTCCTTTAAGAGTGGGCAAAAGAGCAATAGAAGACGTCTTAAAATTTTGCCCAAAGTATGTAGAAGTAGCAAATACGAATCCCAACGCAATAAGGATCAAGAATGGTAAAACAAGAGTCCTCCAAGAGTGAGATGTAAACCGCCAAGATCATAGATGACCGCAACCAATACATAATCAACACGTGTGTAGACTACAAGTGACAAAGATCTTGGTACCCAGATTCTCATGGGTCCGAGTTGATTAGTAGAGAGCATCCAATGCATTTAAATGCACATGATGAGGATGTCATCAAGAAGTACAAGAATTCATCATTTGTTTGTTTTAACAAGCAAACAATAGCTTTCTTGACTAGAGAAATAATCAGTGGATATAAATAATAAAAGTTCTAAATTTTTCCACTAGGTTTAACAAATTTTATTTGTTTTGAAGTATTCGTTAAGTAATCATCTTCAGTAAATCCTAAGCCGGTTTTATCATAAAATGACTTTTGAATGTTAAGTAGATATTTTAAAGATTTAGAACTATTTTCAAATTTAGCCAATATTTTTGCTTTTTCTTTTTCCATTTTAATTTCATGTTTGTAGTGTTGACAATTTTTACATTCAAGATCAATATCAATATTACTTTCAAGTCTAGACATTTTGTCTTCTAAAATTATTTCTTTTTCAAAGTTATTTTCAACGGATGTTGAAGATTCATTCTTAAAAATAAATTTTGATTCAATGTTGCAAAAGTGTTTGAAGTTGTTTTCCAATTTTGAAAATTCTAATATAAATTGATCATAGCAAAAATGTTTGGTTTTGGATTGTACCTTATTTGTAGTTGTACAATCTTCACATGCTAAGCGGTGATCAATTCTATTGTTCATGTCACTCCATGTTTTGTTTGTAGTGTTGCTTGGATCTTGAAGCATGTAATCCTTGCCGTCACCACTTGTATTCTCATTAGTTAGAGAATTCATGTAAGCCATATTTTCGTCATCTTCATTTTCCTTGTTGCACCATGGTTTATTGACATACTTTCTTCGGATTAGACACATGTGTTCTTCTTTATTTGTACCTTCAATAACCATATTTGAACTAGTAGTACATGTGTTTATTTCAACTAAATATTTATCTATTAAATTTTCTAGAGTAACTATTTTATGTGCAATATCAAGTTTATCATCTTTGGTTTTACGTTTCTCTTGGTGAAATTTTAAAAGGCATTTCCAAATATCATTTGCCGTTTTATAAGGAAGTAATCTTTCATATTCAACTCTTGGTAGAGTTTTGAAAATAAGTAATTTGGCTTTAGTGTTTTTATCAAATTTGGTTTGAAGGTTATTATATTGATTTTGAAAATCCATTTTGGTTGGTTTAAGATCACCAATTGAAATGATATGCCAAAGATCAAGATCTATTGATTTCACATAATTTTCAAATTTGTTTTTCCATTCAAGAAAATGATCATTTTCAAATAATGGTGGTTGTTGCATAAATTCCCCTTCTAAATAATTTTCAAATTCCATAGATCGTTACAAGTTTTAAAATACAATCTATTTTAAAAATCTTGCTAGACGTGGCTTCTGATACCAATTGTGGAAAACTAGAAGGGGGGGGGGGGGTTGAATAGTTTTGCGTCTTTTTCGTTTAATAAGAATTTGCTTTTCAAAGAATTGATGGTAATTGTAAAAACCTTTGAAGCTAAAGTATAGATACAAACTAATTCACATATATCATATATACACTACTTATTTAAAGTGTTGAATAGAAATTATAATTTCATATATCTTACTTAATTACAAGTTTGTACTAATATAGATATATGTGTCTTACTAATTGTTTATACTTATATTTTACTAAAGTATAATTAATGTTTTAAATGGAACCTAGTTTGATCTTTATGTGAAATCAATATATGCACAACACACAATATTAACAATATATGAAAAGCTAGTAAGTAAGCAAGCAAAGAGTAAGAGATGGAAAGATCAAACCAAGAGACAAAGGATTTATAGTGGTTCGGCTACAAGGACACCTTCCTTGCCCTACTCCACTCCCCGAGCACCGAACTCGAGAGTTTTCTTCACTAAGTCAATAACCTCCCTTATGGCGTAGAAAACCGTACACACCAAAAGCTTACACCAATTAACGACACAAAGCAAGATGTCGAGTTCTAATCGTAGCTAGAACCAATCTCACACCAAATATCACACCACTTCTTCTTCACACCTTTGCACTACTTCAATACTTCTTCACACCACAAGTATCTTCACACCTTCAAGGCACTAATGTCTTGACACCTTCAAGCCACTAATGTCTTCACACCTTTAAGGCACTAATGTCTTGACACCTTCAAGTCACTAATGTCTTCACACCTTTAAGCCACTAATGTCTTGACACCTTCAAGTCACTAATGTCTTCACACCTTTAAGCCACTAATGTCTTGACACCTTCAAGTCACTAATGTCTTCTTCACTTGGAACCCTCAATATCTTCACAACAAGTCCCTATTGCTACAATCTCCTATCACCAATACTATCTAACCCTTCTTCTTCACTTCAAGTTCCACTTTACACTTACAACAATTCTAGATTCTTCAACTAAATCTAGCTAACTAATACATACACCTTATTCACCAAAGAATGAAAGATTTACAAGAAAATATAAACAAGCAACTTAGATAGCAAGATGATACTAAGTTGTAATACTTCTAAAAGAAGTATTCTTCTCTTTGCACTTTGAATGTTGAGGCTTGAATCACTTTGAAACAAAGATCAAAGTATATAAGATCAAAGGATTTTTAGAGAAAGGAAATGGATGTTTAGATCAGAAAGTTTCTAGTGCAAAAAGGTGAGGAAAATGTGTAAAATGATCCAGTATTTAAAGGGCCAGATTTTACTGTTCGGGAGCGTGCCGGTCCCCTTAATTATAGGTCGGTCCCCTTAATGATTAAGGGGGCCGCCTAGTAACTTTAAGGGGGCCGCCCTCCTGAACTTTTGAAAAGTTTTTCTGGATTAAATTTGCCCTTTTTGGTTGGAAATTTGAAATCATATCTTTGTGGTTTAATAAAGCTATACCAAAAATGATTTACAAATATTTATAAAATGTTAAAATCATTTTATAAAATGTTATGTATTAATACAAAATTTCCTTTGATCTTATAATGCATTAATCACTTTATTTATTCATACCTTAAGTGATTAGATGGTGAAAATGAGTATTTACTACTAAATACTTGTTTACGTCATATCCTTTGGTTTGATGAGTTTTCGTTTTGTGATTATCAAAACTTAGAGATATCGAAAGATATGAATAATGTTTTTAGTCAATTATTTATATCAACAGAGTTGTTTTATCTCTCTATCCATTATTTCCACAGGCTCTTCTGTGAACACTAGTTTGTCATCTAATCTAATCTCTTTTAGTGGAATGACGAGAGTTTCGTCCGACAAACATTTCTTGAGTTGTGATACGTGAAACGTAGGATGTACCCTATTGAGTTCTTCCGGAAGTTCTAACTTATAAGCAACTGAACCAATTCTCTCCAGAATTTTGAAAGGTCCAATATACCTCGGATTTAACTTTCCACGTCTTCCAAAGCGAATCATTCCTTTCCATGGCGAAACCTTCAACATGACTTTGTCTCCTACTTGAAATTCCATTGGCTTTCTCTTGACATCAGCATAACTTTTCTGTCTGTCACGAGCAGCTTGCAAGCGTTGCTTGATTTGGAATATCTTCTCAGTAGTATCATGTATTAGCTCTGGTCCGGTGAGTTGCATATCACCAACTTCTGTCCAACAGATTGGTGATCTGCACTTCCTTCCGTACAGTGCCTCAAAAGGTGCAGCCTTTATGCTGGCATGGTAGCTGTTATTGTACGAGAATTCAACTAATGGCAAGTGTCTATCCCAACCTTTTCCGAAATCAATCACACATGCTCGGAGCATGTCTTCCAAGGTTTGGATTGTTCTCTCACTTTTTCCATCGGTTTGCGGATGATAAGCGGTGCTCATATCTAACCTAGTACCAAGAGATTTCTGTAGTGATTCCCAAAATCTTGAGGTGAATCGGCTATCTCTATCAGAAATAATAGATATTGGCACCCCATGTCTAATCACAATTTCCTTAAAATACAACTGAGCGAGTGTTTTCATCTCGTCAGTTTCCTTGATTGGTAGAAAATGTGCAGACTTGGTTAATCGATCGATGATAACCCAGATTGTGTCTGATCCGGTCGAAGTCTTTAGTAATTTGGTAATAAAATCCATTGTGATTCGTTCCCATTTCCAGACCGAAATTTCTAGTTGCACGAGTAATCCTGATGGTTTCTGAGTCTCTGCTTTTACTCTAGAGCAGGTTAAACATTTACCAACGTACTCGGCGATATCAGCTTTCATGTTTGGCCACCAATAATTCTTCTTAATATCTTGGTACATTTTATTGGAACCGGGATGAAGAGAATATTTGGATTTATGAGATTCATGCATGATAAGGTCTCGAATACCTCCAAAGAGAGGAATCCAATATCTTTCCTTAAAACATAACATTCCATCATTTCTTCTCACAAATTCTTTTCCATTATTTGGCATTCTGTCAACCTGATCTTCCAGGTTTGACCTTCTGTCAATTTTCTCATATTTTCGGTTTCCTTCTTGTAGAGCTTCTGTTTGAGCTTTGATGATTTGAGCTGGAAGTGGCGATTAAAAATAAACAAAGTTTGCATAATTGACAGTTTCAGTCCCTCATCTTTCAAAAAGTTGTCAAATCTAGTCCTTGTGATACGTGGGAATCACACCAGGTTTTACCTCTCAAGGGATCTTGAGAAGCTTACAACCCCCACCATGCAGTGTACCTGATCGTTGTAGTATAGCATAGTGACAAGTACCGGGGGATTGATCGTTCAGCTTGGAATAGTGTCGCTAGGATTAGAAAACCTAAATACTAGTTCTAAAGATGAAAGATGATTATTTTTGTATTTTTATATTTTTTAGAAAGCAAGTAAAAATCTCGGGTTTGAAGGATTTGGGCGAAATTAGTTGCTAATCAACTAACCCAATACTAAAGATGCAATCAAAATAAAATACTAAAAATGAAAATAAACTAAATTATACTAAGGTTGTGAGCAATAAGTGGAGAAAATGTGTTTACTTAGATTTCACTACTCCCTAGATATCTTTTACACGTTAATTACTTGTTATAGTTGCGTGGATGACGGATTGTATTCCTTAATACCATTCATGGGGTGGCGCACTTAATTCCCCAATCCTATGAGTGCCTACTTCACTCCTATGTCGAGCCGGCTAAGAAGCTCCTAACATGGGATCATTAGAATTTACTCATGCATTAAATACAATCAATAAAACCTAGTGCACGTCAGTTCATGTTTCCTAAGACGTTCAAGCATGTTACCATTTGGAGATCTGCCAGTTTTCTTAAGCCTAACATCGAATTCATTCATCCAATACAACCATAAACAAGTAATCAACACATAATTAACATCTAGGTTTCATTAGATCCAAGCAAACACAAGATAGATCTAGCCTAGCATGATAGAAATTAAGACAAGAACAAGATATAGACAACCAACACATAGACATATTGATTGAATTAAAAGAATACTTATCTCAATTACACATGAAAGGGATCAAGGGCTGAGAACCCTTGAAAAACCTGTAAAATTCGTACCAAGTTCGTACGCAGGGTTTCTCCAAAACTTCTCTCTTTCATGTGAAAAAATTAGAAAACTATATATAGGAAATAGGGTCTGACGGCGTCAGGACAAAATCGGTGACGCCGTCATCTCGCCGCCAAAATACTTCTCGGACTGCCTTGATCTACTTTTGACGCCGTCATGTGTTATGTGTTTCCAGGCCGTCATGCATTTTACTCTTGACGCCCTACTTCGTGACGCCTTCAATTCTGTACTGGGTCGTCATAGAAATTACTCTTGACGCCGTCAGAAATTCCTTCTTGACGCCGCCACCTACTGTTCCCAGCAAGGAAAATTAAGACTTTGGCATTTTCTTCACTTTTATGCTCCAAAAATGTCCGAATTACTTCCTTTTCCAGATTTCTCTCCCAAAGTACCTAAAATCACAAAAGAAACGATTTAGAGCAATATTTGATCAAATAAATTCAATTCCGGGCTTAAATGACCCCCTAAAAGTGGTTCATTTTTCGCCTCATCATATACCCTTACACTTGAGATTTGCTTGTCCTCAAGCAAATGCGCTTTTATTCTAATCAAAATACAAGTTAGGGGTCATTTAACACTAATATAAAAGTAATTACAACAAATAATCGTTTCACTAAAGACCAATAGACAAGCACGGAGGTCATATACTAGCACCTCACAAATAGTGTTTAGACACTCACATCTCTCGGGTGTAATAAAGTATAAATTACAATATGGAAACGGAAGATATCTCTCACTACCTGTTATAGCAAAATAGATTACCATAGGATTGGGAAAGGATGAAACCTCCACCACATGGCGTAAGCACATAGGATAAACTATCAAAGAGGTCTTTTAAAGGGTTGTAACGTTAGGTGTAGAGATATGAAATACACGGTTTTGTTGGATAAATGAAGTTTTTACTGGTGGCGAGTTAACAATCTTGGTTAATTACATGTACAATATGGCGTTGCTAAGCCAAGACTAGACTCGACTTAAGCTAATAAATGAAAAATAACAAAAACATAAAAATGAACATAGAATGAAACGGGATGGTAGTCCGTATGTTTTTTCTCTTTTTCTTTTTCTATTTTTTTTTCTTTTTCTTGATTTTTTCGTTTTTTTTTTTTTTTTTTTTTTTTTTTTTTTTTTTTTTTTTTTTTTGCATACACTCTTACCCTACCATCCAAAATAATACATCATAGGGAATGAACATTCCCCTTACACTTGAATCTTTACATACTTTACAATAAACTAATCTAATGAATCGAATTAAGAAAATCAAAACACTTGGAGCACTTTTAAGATTAACGCACATATGTGGGTAATAAATGATGTTCTTCCCCATTACTCCATAAAATAAGTAATTTACCCATGAGTCCCAATCGTCCCAAAACAATATGTACAAGGATATGACTCGACTTAGCAACCATGTAATCAATTAGATAGTTAACTTAGGGTTTAACAAATAACAATAATGCATTAAAAATGAGTGCATACACGGAAGGCTAAGGCGATTTGAGTGTACATTTAAGTGGGGTGTAACAAATTCTTCCTTTAAGAAAGATGCTTAAAGTTAGAAACGAAAAGATAGGCTCGGAGGGGTGTACTAGGGGTTTCGTGTACTAAAAATGACTACAACGCTAAGGGTGTGGGAAAAATTAGTTGACTTAACTAGTCAAGTAATATGACTTAAATGGTCAAGTAATTATGATACGGGTTTAACACAAGGGTGATCCTAATGCCTCTTATCATGTAGTAAATCCTACTACACGAATGTAGTCTCACTAGCGGTCTCGGGATGCGTCACTAACGCAAGTTCTAGAATCTAAATGCTACCGGTACACTAATAAGCACTAATAGTAAATGATTTTCCTATCAAATCTAAAGGCGAACCTCACATATTTGGGTGGAAAATTTTTCTGAAAGTACGGTTTTGTGCTTGTCATACAATCTCCTATCCATGAGACGCTTGCTATGGCTAAAGTTTCACTCCTAAATGTTGTAAAAAAATTTAAATTTGGTGCTAAAATTGCACTAACAAGTATTTCTCATAGTTTTATTACACATCTACCATCAAACAAAACAAACTCAAGCGAAAGTGTACATGTAAGGTATCATCTTTTTACCCTCCCCTTACACTTAAGATGAATATTGTCCCAATGTTCAAGTAAAGAATGTAAAATTGAAAAAAGTAAAAAGAATGAAATCAAATACTCCCCTGATTCGCTCGGTATGGATAATAAGGTGGCCAGGTTAAATCTTCCTCCACGAAAATGAACAATCAAAGCTTCCCTTCCAGAATATAAATCATCTTCTTGTCATACATAACATGTAAATCCTGAAAAAATAGACAAGACAACCTCGCATAAAATCGGCGGCAACCTATATAAGTTACTAAATCTTAGAAAAAAAAATAAGATATAATGCTTGTGGAATGAAGTTTGCAGATTTCCTGGAGATTATAAAACTTAATAATTCACAAAAACCATAAGACTCCGTTAGAAAAACAAAACCGGTAAAATTTCCATATTTTTACACGTGACGCCGTCAAGAGTTAACTCGTGACGCCGTAAGAAGTGACCTGCAGAAATTCTTATGTTAAGTTTCCGGAAAATTTATGTAAAAACTTGGTCCTACTTCCTGGAAAATCCTGCAAAACTTCATTATGACTCAATACAAGCATTTGACTCTAACAAATACGAATATACATGTTCATTTAATATTGTGGAGAATCATGATCGGTTTGTTTCTTAAAAACATATTTGGGGTTTCCTCTTACACTTATCTTTTGCAAAAATACTTTTAGGTGGAGTTAAGACTAGGCCAAAACGACAAAGTAAAGTATTTCCACTATTTAGTTGAGAAACATGATCTACCAACAATAAAAATAAAGCATGCATACGAAAGCAAATAACAAACAAACAAAACTAAAATCACACAAAACATGGGTTGCCTCCCAAGAAGCGCTTTTCTTTATTTACGAGTCTTGTAGCTAGACTCAAGGTCATGGGTTACTACGTGACCTCATCCCTTGAAATGATATACCCCATGTAGTTGCGATCATTACTGTTATGGTGGTAATGCCTTAACCTATCGATACTTGCAATCACCATTCCACCTACTTCACTTCTCAAGTTAGCTATCCCATCTTGGCTCACGCCTTCAATTGTGAAAGGCCCATACCACCTAGGACTTGGTTTATCGGGTGGTATCTTTGTTTCCAAGTGTCACAAGAGTACCAAGTTCCCTTCCTCAAATGGTACATGATTTTCTGCGGGTTGAGTATGTTCGAATTCGACCTGAACCTTATTGCTTTTGCTTCTTTCATATTTAGCCTCCTTATAGCTTTTGATTCTTGCCTCCCATGCAAGAATTTTATTCTGAACACGAATGGGTGTCGTGTCAATGTTGTTTTTGATCTTTCTCCAACTCAAATTCTCATGCCCACTTCGCGGAGTCATGGGGAAGCTAATCTTTCTTTTTCCAGATTTAAGCTCAATCTTCCTACCTTCATACTTAATGACAGACCTAGCGGTGGTTAGGAATGGTGCCCCAAGGATTATTGGCATGCATCCATCTCCTTTATCATCGATGATCATAAAATCAACGAGGTACATGAACCCTGCGACATTAACTAATACATCTTCTGCGATTCCTAGGGGGTATACGTACGAGTGTCTAGCGAGGGACAACCTAACACGAGTAGGGGCTGGCATTTTTGACGTTAGTTGGATGTAAATAGTTAGGGGCATAAGATTTACTTCCGATCCTTGGTCGGCGAAAGCACTAAGATATTTCAAGTCTCCGATGCTAGTTGGTATCTCAAAGTTCCCACATGCTATCTGCTTAGTAGCCACTTTTTGTACCAATAGCCTCTCGAATACTGATCCCCCAGGTAACGTATCATACTCATCTTTTACCTTTTCCTCTTTCTCAGAACCCTGTTTGGAAGGTTGGTTACGCCCGTCACCCTTAATCCAATTTGTTATGGTGTTTTCGTTTATATCATGTTTCAGGTAGTGACTCAAAGGTTGGGATTTTGGTGGTTTTTCTAGGGTCTGTTTAGTAGGGGCTTCTACCTTCTCGTTATCCTTGTGGACAATTGTGATGGAATTAACAAATTGGGTAGTGGGAGTGGCGCTTTCTTTCCTTAGTAACATTCTTTCGGGGGTTCTCTGGTTAGCATACTCCTCTAATAGACTCATCATCTCATTCATTTTCTCCTGCATCTCCTCTCTTTGCTTATAAACTGCTTCCTCGAATCTAGCAAGCCGATCTGAGTGAGTTGCCATATATTCTCTCATCCTAGCTTCAAACTCCGAGCTAAGCTCCTCGGGAGGGGAACAAGGTGGGGCATAGTTCTGAAAAGTCTCGACATTTTCTCTAGAGGGTGACTCAGATAATGGTGCCGAGGTTGGTTTCGAGACAGAATTGACAGTAGCCTGTCTAGGACTTAAAGGTCTCCTTTGCCTTTCCTCAAAATAGTCAACTTTTGCCTCGAGTTTGCATAGGAGTTCATCGGGGATTTCGGTGGTTCCTCCAGATGTTGAGACTGCATTGATGGCCGCTTTTATTGTATGATTAAACTTCCACATCTCATGATTATCAGCGGCGAGCTCCTCGATAATCGCCCAGGACTCCTCGGCGTTCTTATCACGCAGTTTACCTCCCGCGGCCCTATCGATTGTGCGCTTAGTGTGATAGTCAACATGGTCGTAGAAAATCTGGACTAATAACCAAGGGTTTATACCATGATGAGGGACCTTATGGAGGAGATCCTTAAAACGGGCCCATGCTTCGTAGAAGGTTTCACCCTGATGTTGTTCAAACATCAAAATGTCATTCCTAAGCATTGCAGTCTTCCCCAGTGGGAAGAATTGAGTAAGGAAGCAATTGGTGAGATTATCCCATGTGGTGATGGATCCCGCGGGTAAACGCTCAAGCCATTGACTAGCTTGATCCCGTAGAGAGAATTGGAATAGGCGTAATCGGGTTGTCTCTCTAGTTTCAACATCTAGGTCTATGGAATCTACGATTTTTAGGAAGTCCTTAAGATGTTGGTTTGGATCTTTGGAACGAAGTCCATGGAATGCACATCCGTTTTGCACCAACCGGATGGTGTCGGATCGCAAGGGGGTCACATTGGCTCCGGTGAGCTCAATGGTGTTTTGGTAGCCTTGGTGGCTAGGTCGGGAATACTCTCATAAGGTTCGGGGCCTAAGAGGTTCTAGTGGTGGGTTTTGTTGTGGTGGGATGACCGGTTCAAGGATGTTCCCATTGTCCATGATGTCGGGTGGTGAAGAATTACGAACAAAAACACAAAGAAATAAGATACACTAAAGAAAACCTAAAAATAAAAATAAAATCTTACTAGAAAGGAATCTAGCAAGTAGACCTAATAAAAAGAGATTCTAACCTAGACAATAACTATTCCCCGGGCTGCGGCGCCAAAAACTTGATACGTGGGAATCGCACCAGGCTTTACCTCTCAAGGGATCTTGAGAAGCTTACAACCCCCACCAGGCAGTGTACCTGATCGTTGTAGTATAGTATAGAAACAAGTACCGGGGGATTGATCGTTCAGCTAGGAATAGTGTCGCTAGGATTAGAAAACCTAAATACTAGTTCTAAAGATGAAAGATGATTATTTTTGTATTTTTATATTTTTTAGAAAGCAAGTAAAAATCTCGGGTTTGAAGGATTTGGGCGGAATTAGTTGCTAATCAACTAACCCAATACTAAAGATGCAATCAAAATAAAATACTAAAAATGAAAATAAACTAAATTATACTAAGGTTGTGAGCAATAAGTGGAGAAAATGTGTTTACTTAGATTTCACTACTCCCTAGATATCTTTTACACGTTAATTACTTGTTATAGTTGCGTGGATGACGGATTGTATTCCTTAATACCATTCATGGGGTGGCGCACTTAATTCCCCAATCCTATGAGTGCCTACTTCACTCCTATGTCGAGCCGGCTAAGAAGCTCCTAACATGGGATCATTAGAATTTACTCATGCATTAAATACAATCAATAAAACCTAATGCACGTCAGTTCATGTTTCCTAAGACGTTCAAGCATGTTACCATTTGGAGATCTGCCAGTTTTCTTAAGGGCTAACATCGAATTCATTCATCCAATACAACCATAAACAAGTAATCAACACATAATTAACATCTAGGTTTCATTAGATCCAAGCAAACACAAGATAGATCTAGCCTAGCATGATAGAATTAAGACAAGAACAAGATATAGACAACCAACATATAGACATATTGATTGAATTAAAAGAATACTTATCTCAATTACACATGAAAGGGATCAAGGGCTGAGAACCCTTGAAAAACCTGTAAAATTCGTACCAAGTTCGTACTTAGGGTTTCTCCAAAACTTCTCTCTTTCATGTGTAAAAATTAGAAAACTATATATAGGAAATAGGGTCTGACGGCGTCAAGACAAAATCGGTGACGCCGTCATCTCGCCGCCAAAATACTTCTCGGACTGCCTTGATCTACTTTTGACGCCGTCATGTGTTATGTGTTTCCAGGCCGTCATGCATTTTACTCTTGACGCCCTACTTCGTGACGCCTTCAATTCTGTACTGGGTCGTCATGGAAATTACTCTTGACGCCGTCAGAAATTCCTTCTTGACGTCGTCACCTACTGTTCCCAGCAAGGAAAATTAAGACTTTGGCGTTTTCTTCACTTTTATGCTCCAAAAACGTCCGAATTGCTTCCTTTTCCAGATTTCTCTCCCAAAGTACCTAAAATCACAAAAGGAACGATTTAGGGCAATATTTGATCAAATAAATTCAATTCCGGGGCTTAAATAACCCCCTAAAAGTAGTTCATTTTTCGCCTCATCACCCTGGTTATTCTAAAAACTTGAAAAAGTCACCAAAGGTCCTTTTAAATCACAAAATGACATACTTAGTCCTTTGGTGCAAAGTTTCACAAAATGTCAAGTTTAGTCCCTAAACTTTAAAAAATGACAAAAATGGTCCCTGGGATATTAAAACTTTGAGAAAAACAAATTTTGTCATTGTACTTTTCATCTATGGCAGGAATGGTCCTTGGTTGGAAAGTTTGGTGAAATTACAGATTTGGTCCCTGAAGTTTGGTGATTTGGCAGATTTAGTCCCTGGGGTTTCATATGTGAAAAATTCAACACATGTCCTTATAATATTCTCATACGGCCAAATACACCCCCTGAAATACTTTGGAAGAATGCCAAATTACACCCCTCAAAAATCAGAAAATTACAAAATTGGTCCTTGTTATTACCACTAATCAAACCGGACCCTTATTATCAATAAAACCCAAAACCAAATCCAATCCAAACACAAACCATCACCCAGCCCAACCCCACCTCTCTTTTCCCTGGCCCAACCTCAAAAGCCCATCTCCCATTTAAATATTTCCCCTGGTCAACCAAGTCAAACAACCACCCCTGTACACGCATCCCCCCCACTTGACCCTGCAAAACATCACCTCCAGCACCCCCCACTAGCAACCGCATCATCACCAACTGATGAGTGCTCAAACACTCATCATTTTTGTCGTATTTAAACTGCCAAAACATACAAAAACGATCAAAAAGTTATCAAAATACTTAAATTATCCTAGGGATTGTGTTTTAGGTGTTTAAATGCAAAATGTGCAAAAACAAATGAAAAATGTACAAAGTTTGCAATATTGGCAGTTTCAGTCCCCCAAGTTTCAAAACTTGTCAAAATTAGTCCCTATGCATTTATTTTGAAAGGAAAAGTCAACCCAAGCTTTTGAAAGTCAAATTTCACAAAATATTACACTTGGGTCATAAATTTCCAAAATTACACATTTGGTCCCTGAGATTTCAAATTTGGCAAAACAGGTCCTTGGGAATTTTGAAAAATGGAAAATGGCAAAAATGGTTCTTGGAATTATGGTACTTGGCATTTTTGGTCCTTGGAAGCAATATGGGAAAATTACAAGTTCAGTCCTCAGGTTTGGTAAAATTGCAAAAATGGTCCTTGTGATAACTAAAAACCAACCGGACCCTTTTTATTATTACAAACCAAACACCCCAAGCCCAAAGACCAAACCTGATCCAAACAAAACCCCCAGGCCCAAAACCCCCAGCCCACTTCCCATTTTATATAAAAAACCACCCCAGGGTCAAACATTCAACGCGGGTCAAACACCCTTGACCCTTCTTCTTCCCCCCAACATACCAACGCAAATCCAGGGAGATGTTGTCTCCTCCACATGATCCCCCCTCCTCCATAGCCCTCCACAATAAATGAAGTCACCAACCAAACCAACCCCCACCACCACCACAATAAATGCTCCACCAGAACCACTCAGAATTGCCCCATTGGTTTTTTGGCGCCAAAATTACAATCAAGGGCTAGGATTGTTGTAATCTTAAATTGGTTGGGAAATGGTCAAGGGTCAACACAAACACTAGTAGGACACTCAGATTGCAAATTGAAGCCATGGGAGAAGATATGTCTTATTTTTGTTTTGTTATATATATTGTAGCTCATGTGAGCCATTTGTATTAGTGTAGTATGTAATTTAGTCTTGTAATCTTTCTTTTATCAGTTGTACTCTAATTTCAGTCAATGTAATTCAAAGTTTTTAAGTTTAATATCAATTTCAATTTTCAAGTTCTAAGTTTGAATTTTAAGTGTGTTGTTTACATTTCCTCAATTGTTTTAAAGCTTTAATTTAGTTTCATAAGCCTAAATAACAAGCTTTGAGAAGCTGTATAAGCTTCTGTGTCAATTAAGATCAAGCTTTTAGAAAAATAGCAATAATTCAGAAAAATAAAAATAAAATAAAAAAGTAATGTTGCAGAGTTGAAGAAGGGCTGGAGCACAGTGTATAAGGGATGGCTGTGGGTTAGTGACTTGTGGAAGTCATTAGGTATTGGTTTTGGGTTCTTGTTCACTGGTTGCTAAAATTGGATGGCTTATGTAAGATCACCCTTTTGATTTTTGTTCTTTGTAGTATAAGAGTGTTAATTGTTGTTCTACCGTGTCTTTATTGCATGTTTATTGACTATTAGTGTAATAGTAATCATTAGATTATGATTTAGACAATTGTAATTTAAGTTTCATTATGGACTGTGAGTTAAAGGGGTGTTTGGTTGTGTCTGTGTTGAGTGTGTCAGTGTGTTTCATGGTTTCATTTTGGTTCATTTAACTTAATCATATCCACAACAGACCAAAACAACCATTTTCTTGGTCATAAAAACAGCCAAAGGCAAAATCACAAGCAATCTCACCCACACAGTTAACTGTGTGAGATTTTAAGTCCAAAGTCCTTCTCAATTTAGCATAAGGTTTGGTTTCAACTAAAATCAATCTTCTTATAGCCTAGTAACATGTTTTCAAATCATTAGAAGCAACCAAAGTTCAATAAAGTTAAACACTTAAGTTTTTTGAAAAAGTCAAAAGTTGCATTTTGCAGAAATCTCAAAAATGGCATGATTTATCTAGATTTTTGTGCTTAATTTTAGACTTTGAAATTTGTTGTGGTAATAGTGTATGAGTAGAGCTACAAGACCCCATGTTTGTTTTATTTTAGTGATTTTTTCTCAAGCTTGTGGATAAGCTCAAAGAGAGCTGCAGGGCAAGGCTTTGCCCTGTGCATAGACTCAGGTTCACTCACCCAACTTGAGTGGACCCCACAGGCCTATTCAGTGGGCCCCAGACCTAGATTTTTAGCTTATTGGGAAGCCAATAAGCTAAGCTTTAATACCCTAATCTTATTTTGTAGTATGGAAGCCATCTAGTAGGGCTGCAAGTCCCTTGTTGTTTGTCCTTTGTCTGAGAAAAGCTGAGTCATCAGCTTTTACCCCCAACTTTCAACCCTGCCCCTGACCTCATCTGTGGGACCCAGAGGGTGCACCCTAGCTTTTTAGTTAGCTTATCACCCCAGCATCTTGGCTTATTATTTTGTTTGGGCTTCCAGAGTCCCTAGTGGACCCCACAAGCCTCAAAAAGTGACCAATTGAACCTGATTGTGCACTGTTTGGAGTTGGATTGCTTATTGCTTTTCTAGTGCTTATTTATTGTGCTTATTTGCTCAGCTTGGTTTGTTTTAAGTGTTTGTACATCTGTTTATAGCTTATTTGTGTTTTAAATATCATTTGGAAGCTTTTGCAAATCAATCAAGTCCTAATAAGCTTCAAAAAGCTCAACTGTTTTCAAATAAGCTCATCAAACAGCTTATTCTTGGTTCTCAGCAAAACTCACTTCACAAAATTTGCTTAAAATCATCTAATAAGCAGTTTTGAAAAAGAAAATTCTAAAAAAGTCAAACTTAATAGAAGTGATAGCTTCTATTTAAGCCAATTGGCTTATTCTTTAGCTTATTAATAAGCAATTTTCATTTTTATATTTTTTCTAGGCTTCTGGTATATAAAAATAATTTCTGTAATTTTTTCAGATTTTTCTTGCATCATTTAGTATTTTTCTTAATTTAAACTAGTTTTTAATAAATATTAAATAGTTAATAATTAATAATAATTAATTAGAAAATCAGAAAAATATAAATTAAATTTTAAAATTAGTTTTTAGTTATTTTTAATTTTTCCAAATTTTATTTTCAATTTTCTAGTGTAATTTAATAATTAATTAGAAGTTAGGTTAATTTAAATAATTAAAAAGTAATTAATAATTAGTTAATAATTAGTAATAATTAATTAAAAAGTCTTAAAAATATATTTTCATTTCTAAAATTAGTTTTATAGTATTTTAGACTTTTCTAAGTTTAATTTTTATTTTTCCAAGTTAATTTCATATTTATTTGTAATTTAGGTTAATTTATTTAATTAAAAGTAATTAGGAAATTAGTATTTGATTAATAATAATTATAAAAATAGTGTAAAAATTAATTTTAAATTTCCAAAAAATTATCTTTAATCATTAGGTTTGTAAAAATACCATTTTCATACCAATAGCCTTTTCAGATCACCTCATTCACTTTTATTTCACGTACGTTTGTTCACGTTTTCAGTAAACGTACGGTTTTTAGGTTTTAAGTAATTTCTTCTCAATCTAAGTTCCAGTAATCAATCACATAGCTTTTCTAAGCTATTTCTGTTAGTAATTTCCAAATAATTCTCATAACCAACCTTTTCTGTGAATAATCACCCGATCACAAAGCACGCTCAGTCACAATTCACACATTGTCGGGATTTAGCGGCCTGGTGATACCTTATATTACCCGGAGATTGAGTCTAGGCTCTTTGACTTTGTTGACCATTCCTTGGTCAATATAAGTTGACGATTTAGCACCAATCACCAACCCTCACCACTTTCACCTAACAAACAAACCTCATTAAATGCTCCCCCCCCCTTGAGTATTTTAGAAGCAAATTGCAAAAATGATTTTTGGCGCCAAAACACGTGGCAACTAAAGGAAGCATCTCAGTGATCCTATGGCTCAAATTTGAAGTGGGAAATGATCACAAGGGTCCAGGGAACCCTAATCTTCAAGTATAAATAAAAGAGAAGTACCATGGAGCATAGTAGTAGTTTAATTTTAAAAAAGATAGTGTCGTTTAGTTTGTAACTTTCAATTTCAGTTTAAAATCAAGCTTTTAAGCTTTGTAGTAGTGTAATCAAATGTAATTTGAACTTTTTCATCAATCAATTTCAAGTTTCCTTTTATTTCTCAGTTTGTGCAAATTCCATTTTATTTCAAGTTTCTTAATCTACTGTGTTGTTGGTATTACTAGAACTTATGGACTTTTAAGCTCATATAGGCTCCCAGAAAGCTTAAATAAGCTTTTAGAAACCATAAAATACAGCTTAGGTATAAGAAATCAAAAACACAAAAAAGTTAAAAAAAAAAAGTCAACAATTGCAGGTTCATGATGAAGAAAGCTGGAGCAGGGTAAATTTTGGATGGCCCTGGGTTAGTGGTCTTATGGAAGGCCTATAGGATTGGTTTTGAGGTCCTTGGTTCTTGGTTTAAGCTGGATTGCACATTGTAAGGCCTTGAAAACTCATTTCTGTGTTGTTACTGTAGCATTGCTTATTTCATTGCTTTTTTAGCTTTTCTGAGTTTGTTTAGTATTAAGTAGTGATAATATTGCTTTAAATCAGTACCTTGTTAACTAGTATTCAAAGTTGCTTCAATTTCTCAATTTGGCAGTTAAAATAGTATAAGTAGTAATCTTGGTCTATTGTTGTTGTTCCTTGTGTTTAAGTGTTCAATTAGGCTTAAGATATCATAAGAAGTTGTCCTGGATCAGTTGAAATAGCCCTAACACCCATTTGCTTTGTAAATCACAAAACAGTCAACTTATAAGGTGTGTTTGGATCAGGGTAATCCTAGGTGTTGTGGTATGTGATTGTTGTTGTTCTTTGTTTACACAAGTCACATAGGACCATATGAGCTCAGAACAATCATAATAACCAGGGTTTATTCAGAAAAAGTCAAAATCAAACATCAATAGGTCTAATTATCCCTTTGTGTTGGATTAAGTGTAGCATATGCCCCAAATTCATTCACTTATGAGTGGTTTAGCTTAATTTAGTCTTATATTAGCTTAACTAATCAATTTCAATCAGAAAACTAAGATCAAAGTTCATCAAAGTCAATTCAAGTAGGTAATTTCAAAAAGTCAAAATAGACCTTGTTTCAGAAAACCCAAATATTCGAAGAATTTTTGTGATTTTTGTGATAGGTTTGAGACCTTGGCCTTTTCAGAAGTTTAAGATTGCCACCTAGTGTTCAAAAGCCCATAGTCAGCTTATTTTTAGAATTTTTGTGTAAGCTTGTGCAATAGCTTAAACTGACTTGCAGGGCAAGTACATGCCCTTCACCAGGGAAACTGACCCAGCTTCAATAGACCATAGCCATTTCACTAGTGGGTTCCACCCCTAGATTTTTAGCTTTTTAGAAACCCCATAAGCCCAGCTTTAAGTTTCTGAGCTTAGTTCACCATTTTTAGCTTATTTGATAGGGCTGCAAGCCCCATCAACTTTGGCCATTCTCTGAGTATACACTGATCATTCAGTGTTTGACCCTACCTTCATTGCCCTCCCCAGAGTTCATTAATAAGCAACAAGCCCTGCTTATTAGATTATGGTGAAGCCTACCAGTCCACCTTCATAGTTCAACCTTTAATTTGGACCCCACTTCACTTCTGTGGACCCCACAAAGGTCCAAAACCCTTGGATTTGGCCTGTTTAGGCCTTGTGCTTTCATAAGTGCTTATTTGTGGTATACAGCTTATTCAGTGTGCTTCTTTGTTCCAATTAGCTTATTTCTAGTGTGTAAACATCTGTGTATGCTCATTTTGTCATTTGCTAGCCTTTTCAATTATGCCATAAGTCCTAATAAGCTTTTAAGCTCACTGATTAGGAAAAAGGGGTGCACATAGCTTATTTTTAAGCTATAACAAAAGTTTTTTTTTTGTAAAAGTTTCTAATTTTCAACTTATTTTTATCTGTCAAAAAGAAAAACCACAAAAAAACCAAACTTAAAATTAGTGATAGCTTCTATTTAATAGTATCTATCTTTTTCATTTTTCTTTTTAGCTTTTTAACAAGCACTTCACCATTTTCATAATTTTCTTAATTTCCTGTTATATTAAAATACCTTAAATAATTTTCTTAGATTTTTCTCTTTTAGTATACTAATTATTAGAATTAAAAATAGTTTAAATAATTAATTAGGTAATATTAGTAATTAAATAGTTTTCTTAAATTTTAATTAAAAACAATAGGTTTTTATATTTTTACTATGTTTTATAAATCATTTAAGACTTTTAGAAAATAGATTCTTAAATTCCACTGTTAATTTTCTAATTTTCTTATTTAAAATAGTTAAATTAGATTTAAATTAATTAATAAGTAAATAATTACTAAATTAGTCTAAATATAATTTTTAGAAACTTTTTATAATTTTTTAGGATTCCTGTGATGGTTAATTAGTTTTATAAATTTTTCTATAATTTTCTAAGTCATTTAGATATTATTAGTAATTTAAAATAGTTTAATTAATATAATCAGTTTTTAATTAATAGAAAACCCATAAAAAGACAAAAATATTTCTTTTTAATTTTTATACTTTCTTCAAGTTCATTTTAAGGTTTAGAAAATATTTTTGCAAGTTTTTAGTTTAATTTGTAATCTTTATCATTTTTAGTTTAATATAAATTAGATTTGAATTACTTTTTAAATAGTTTTAATTAATTAAGTAATATTTAAATATTAAAATAATCAATTTAATAATTTCATTTTTATTTTAAATTTTCTTTTTATTTTTAAGTTTGAAAAGTTTCACTTGCACCCCCTGTAGTTTGTAATTTGTTAAATCCCATTTTTCTGTCTGTAATCTGAATCCCAAAGTTTTGTATTTGTGATTATATCTGTATATCTGTGATTGTTAATAAATTGTCCAAATACCAAATATCAGTAGCATAATCATCTCTCAAATCATCTTGGCTACTGTCCTCAGTGCCACTCATTCCTAAACCGTTTTCAAAACACCATTGCAATCTCGCTGGGACTTAACGACCCGAGGAAACACTATACTATCCACGGAGTATTGGAACTGAGCTGTCTTTGACTTGTTGACCTTGGTCAATAATATCTGACCGTTCAGAACCAATCAGTATCTCTAGTTATTATGCAATAATCTATTCGGTCTTCAAAACATTAAAAAAAAAAAAAAAAAAAAAAAGTCATATCAAAACTAATTAAATAATTTTCCCTAAATAATATTTTAGGAGACGTATAATGCTTTTGTAACATGTGTAATTTAAGCGTGGATTAGATTTACCATTAGTGGATATCAAAGGGGCTAAAATGAAATTTATATATATATTGGAACCATAAAGTAAACAATTTTGGTGGTCCCAAGTTTTTGACAGAAAGTTTCGGACTTTGGGTCATCTTCTCAAACACAAAACTAACTCTATTAAAGCACAATCGAAACTCTGTTTCTTCCGTTCATTAAGGCTAGACACACTCGTAACTCATATTACATCATCTTTTCAGCTGTCACTTTAGTTTTCTTTCTCCTCAATCCATATTCACCTCTCTCTTTACAGTTGTGACCCATATATATTTATTATTATTATTTTCAATTATTGCAAGCTTTTTCATGCAACAAAATCGGTCGAATAAGCAACCCATATTGCAAGTTTAGTCCGACGACCCATTTCCCCACAATGGTGACAACCGATGTTAATATCGGTTGACCCATTTCCACAACCGATTAAATACGTCCCTCTGTGGATAGCCTAAAACACCCGTAAATAGGACTCTATCATTTGATGCCCCCCACTTTGATGCCCTGAGCCGTCGCCCGCTTCGCCCAGTACCAGGGCCGGCACTGATGGCATGTATAGACATACATGACACACTTAAAAAAAAATAAGACTTGCATCGCATTAATTAATTTGAAATAGTTTCGATTTAAAAGTCCCCTTAGTTCTTCTATGAACATTTGGGTGCCATTTCATTTCAAGTTACATTATATATATATATATATATATATATATATATATATATATATATATATATATATATATATATATATATATATATGTGTGTGTGTGTGTGTGTGTGTGAAGAAAGTTCAATGCAGAACAATAAATATCTAAAGATCAAACTGCTCAATCCTGGCCACTGATCTCTGTTTGATCTGACGGTTGGATTTATTTTTCATCATTCCTATTTAATTAGATAGAGGGGTAGGTTGGTCCATTTATACTCGCACACACTTTTACCAGCCTCACTTTCTCACTCACTCTCTTTCCAAACATCACCAAACCACTACAACCATCTCACCAGATTACTAACTAATCAACGATGGATAATGAAGATGATGAAGTGTTTGTCGAGTGATTTTCTGGATCGGAACGAGGCGATGATTGAGACGGTTTTGATCAGATATAATAAGGAGATTTGATACGGATTACGATCTGCAAGGAGATGTGATTGTTGATCACAATCATTTTCCGGCGGAGGAGCGAGGAAGGAAGCGGCATCATTTTCCGTCGGATCCACGTCATCTCCGGCGGAGGAGCGAGGAAGGAAGCGGCATCATTTTCCGTCGGATCCACGTCATCATTTTCCGGTGACATCTCCGCTGGTGAATCAAATTTGGTGCATGTTTGATGCGGATCTATGTAGCAATTTAGGGGCATAAGATTTAGGATGCTAGGGATGTTTGTAGGTGAAGAAAAAAGTAGCAGATGAGAAAAATATGAGAAAAGAAAGAGAAGATGAATAGGAATAAAAAGTGGGTTTGAGTGTAATAGGTGGGTACAATTTATTAGGAGTATATTTTTGATTAATTGCTTCATATTTATTTTTTCTAGCCTTGGGTAAGTTGACTATTGGTAATTTTGTTTTTATTCCACAACAAGTAACCTCGGGTAGAAGAAGATTATTCCACAATATACAATTTGGTTAAGAAAGTTGGAGGCATAATAATCTTTCTAAAAAACGAAGAAGAGAAGAAAATGAATTATACAAACCAAGAAAATGTTCTTCTGTAAATGAATTCTAACTAGTTTCGTCTTTGATGTCTTTGTATTTAGATTTGCTTTATGTATTTCTTTTAGTTATAGCGTTCACTTGTGATTTTTTTAAAAGGGTTAATGGCATGTAATAGCAACGTACTTTCCCACTTGTGCCATTATCAGATACGAACCCAAAATATTACAGATATCAGATACGAACTTTCAAATTTTTTTTCATTATCAGATACGAACTTTTTTATTACAGATATCGAATACGAACTTCCAAATTTTTGTTTCATTATCAGCAACGTACTTTTCTCCTTTGTTCAAATATAAGAAAAACTTTAAAAATAAAAATTGTTGATAATGAAACAAATAAAAAAGTACGTTGCTGATAATGAAACAAAAATTTGGAAGTTCGTATCTGATATCTGTAATAAAAAAGTTCGTATCTGATAATGAAAAAAAATTTGAAAGTTCATATCTGATATCTGTAATATTTTGGGTTCGTATCTGATAATGGCACAAATGGGAAAGTACGTTGCTATTACATGCCATTAACCCTTTTTAAAATAACAAATCACAAATGATCATTTTCTTTGTTGAAGACTCATTTATCATTGGACAACAACCTTTTTCGCTTCAGTCTTATAAATACAAGTAAAAAGCTAGCTAGTTTATGTCATCTATCATTATATTCTTAAAAAAAACAAAAAAAAAAACATGTGATTTACACGCGAATCACATGTGATTTACACACGAATAACATGTGATTTACACACGAATCACAACAATAACATAATCACTTTCTAGATTAAAACAGAATCACATGTGATTTACACTAGAATCACATGTGATTTACACACGAATAAAAAAAAATATCACATGTGATTTAATAAAAAAATATTTTATTATTAACATTTACTTTATTAACTTTTTTTTAACTAGACTTCTTGTAGTTAGTTTTATGTATTTAGCTTATTTTGGATCACATGAAAGTGAACACATGTGTACTTTGAGATGTTCGGATTCTGAATGAATGCACTCTTTTGTTGTTCAATTTAAATTTTGTGTTTTCTTTATTTCATTTTATTGTTAGTTTTGACCAAATACCAAAAACAAAAGTTTTGACTTTAGTATTTGTTTGTATAATGTCTACGATGATTAAATCACATGTCATTTACACACGTATCACATGTGATTTACACACGCATCAGCAAAAAAAAAAAAAAAAAAAAAAAAAAAACGTGTGATTTACTATTTTTAAGATTAAAATAGAATCACATGTGATTTTAGTCGGCTCGCAATGCCGAGTCGGATAACCAGATTAAAAAAAAAAACATGTGATTTTTATAAATCACGTGTGATTTTTACAAATCACGTGTGATTTTCCTGAATGAAAATTTTGAAAAAAAAAATGGTCGAAAGTATATACTAGTGCATATCTATAGAAAGATAATTTAATTCTCTTCGCGACGGTATATTTTTCGTAGCTTGAAGATTTACCGTTTGCAAGATATGTCACTTTTAAAAAAAATGTGGAAATGGGTTTTTACATAATTACATTTATGTCCTCCCTATGTTATTTATTGATTTAATTTCTACCATTGGATGAAAAGATGATGGATGGTTGAGATTTTGTGATTTGTTCTTTAGATATTAGTTGTTTGTCATAGATCTCACCATATATATATATATATACACACACTAAAGGATAAGAGGTTACTGTAGCAAATACTGTAGCTGTTACAGTTGTTTCTATAGTAAACATGTTTTTGGACACTTTTAGCCCCTGACGTTATAGATCAAATGCAAAGTTAGTCCTTAATGGTCGTTACCTAACAGTTATGGATTAAATTTGCAATGACCCAATAATTTTAGGGACATAGTTCTATCTACAATACAGACTTCCTTGCCAAATTTAAAAAACAGTCCCTGCATTAGCGATAAATCACACAGTTAGTCCCTAAGAACTAACTTTGCAAAATTTCGATAACTTTAGGGGCTTTTATGTAAAAAACTATACTATTTCCGTAAATTATTTATAAAAATAGTACTCGCGGTTATCGATCTTTTGCATAGTTAGTCCTTCAAAAATAAATACGACCATTTCGTTTCGAGTTTAGATTAAACACAACATTCCCGCAGCAACGCGCGGGTACCAAACTAGTTTGTAGTTATATTTCATTTTTAGTCGCTCTCTTAAACATATTTGCGCAAATCTAATCTCTATCACTTGTTATTACCAAGACTCTAAACCTAAGTTTAATTATTTTTAAGAAACATTAATGAGTAACATGTTGTTAAGATGTCTTTTAATTTTAAATATTAACATTTTTTTAGTTCATCAAACATTAAACATTTTTTGAAGAATAACAAAATTATGTGAAAAAGTCCCATATGAGTGGAAAAAAGACCTTGTACTCTCCTAAAAGCATAAAAAATGTCCATATGGTTTGTTTTTCGCAAAAATGATCCCTCGTGTTTTATTTGCTTTGTTATTGAAACTTTTTTTTTAAAAGTCTCTCGAAACTTTTTTTTTAAAAGTCTCTCACGTTAACATGTACGAAAACAGTCATGTGTTAAATTTAAGGGCTTTTGTGTAGCAAAAAATTACACAAGTGTCCATCCAGATTACTTATGTTGCAAAAATAATCCTTGAAAAATTCTAAAAGGCATTCTCGCTGTTACTTGTGATTAGTTTAAATCCCTTAATTAAATCTAAACCTTGTGCATAGCAGCGGAGCGCAGCGGATTGAGATTCTTTAATGGATGTCATAAGTTCAAACCTTACAAGCGACAAGTTGGGGCCCAAAGTTCAAGCGCCTACTCTTTCTTCGAAAACACGAGTATCAGGCTTGTAAAGGGGAGGGCTTTTGGAAAAATACATGGCGTTAAATTTCAACTCTTATTGATTTGCTAAAAACAACGTAGACATTGCTTGAAACCGATCTTTTGGTAAAATTAGTCAACACTATATGAATATACCAAATTGAGGTTTCTATACAAATTTAGACATTTTTAACAGAAAAATTTACACGGATGGTCCTTGTGGTTTACATAGATTTCATGTTTAGTCCCTATTTCATTTTAATTACACCAGAGATACCTTTTTTTGAAACTTGTCACACATTTAGTCCCTAATTTGGATGGGCAGTTAGTTTATCCGTTAAGTTATTACCGCTAGTCCTCTATTACTATTTTTTGCACTGTTAGTCCCCATTTTCTAAAAAAGTCCTCCTTTTTGCACCGTTAGTCCCTCCGTTAATATTTTGCACCATTGTCAATGTTTTTACTTTTTCGTCCATTTTTTAACGTTCTCGTCATTTTTTAACGTTTTTCTCCATTTTTTTAGGTTTTCGTCCGTTTTTTTTAACGTTTTCGTCCATTTTTTTAACGTTTTTGTCAATCTTTTTACATTTTCGTCCATTTTTTACGTTCTCGTCAGTTTTTTAACGTTTTCGTCCATTTTTTATGTTTTTTCCAATCTTTTTACGTTTTCATCCATTTTTTTACGTTTATGTCCATCTTTTTTGTTTTCATCAATTTTTTTACATTCTCATCCGTTTTTTTAACATTTTAGTCAATCTTTTTACGTTTTCATCCGTTTTTTTTTGTCTGATTTCTTATGTTTTTATTGGTTTTCGCCTTTTTTTTTTTTTTTTTTACGTTTTCGCCTATTTTTTTTTGTGATTAAGTAAGTATACTATAAGAAAATTTGACATTTGATAAAAATGTTTCTGTGTCGATTTTAAATCATGATTTTGACCCCTTTCTGGTCTGAATCATCAAAAGTTTAAAACACGATAGTTGTCTGGAATAATGTATTACATCAAGGCGCGTGAGATTTTAATCAGAAAATGCAAAACAAGGGCTGTTTAGTACCAAAACTTAAGCCATTTTCGTTCGTTATCATTCATTCATTATATATTAAATATGGCTCACCGGCCAGTGTATATGTCTTAGAGGAGGAAACTGTATGAACATCTTTACATTATTGTCCATTTTTCTTACGTTTTTATCTGTTTTTGTCCATTTTTACATGTTTCGTTAGTTGTTGTTGTTGTTGTTGTTTGTTTGTTTGTTTGTTTGTTTGTTTGTTTGTTTTTTTTTTTTTTTTTTTTTTTTTTTTTTTTTTCACATTTTCGCACATTTTAACACTTTGGAGAAAATGTAAAGATTTCATATCGTTTTCTCCTCTAAGACATATACACTGGCCGGTGAACCCGATTTGATATATAATAAACAAATGATAATGAACGAAAACGGCTTAAGTTTTGGTAGTACATAGTAATTGTTTTGCATTTTTCAGGTTAAAATCTTGTGTGTCTTGATGTAAAACATCATTCCGGACAACTTTCGTGTTTTACACTTTTGATGATTCAGACCAAAAAGGGGGTCAAAATCGTGATTTAAAATTGATACAGAAACATTTTTATCAAATGTCAAGTTTTCTTTTAGTATACTTACCAAATCACAAAAAAAGGGCGAAAACGTAAAAAAATGGCAAAAGTGGATAAAAACATAAGAAAACAGAAAAAAACGTAAAAAAGGCGGACGAAAACGTAAAAAAACGGACGAAAACGTAAACAATTGACAAAACGTAAAAAAGTGGACGAAAACGTTAAAAAAACGGACGTGAACGTAAATAATGGACAAAAACGTAAAAAGATTGACAAAAACGTAAAAAAAAAATGGACAAAACGTTTAAAAAACGGACGAGAACGTAAAAAAATGGACGAAAACGTAAAAAGATGGACAAAAACGTAAAAAATAGACGAGAACGTTAAAAAATGGACGAGAATGTAAAAATATTGACAACGGTGCAAAATAGTAATGGAAGGACTAACGGTGCAAAAAATGAGGACTTGTTTAGAAAATGAGGACTAACGGTGCAAAAACTATTAACGGAGGACTAACGATGCAAATAACTTAACAGATAAACTAACGGCTCATCCAAATTAGGGACTAAATGTGTGACAAGTTTTAAAAATAGGTATCTCTGATGTAATTAAAATGAAATAACGACTAAACGTGAAATGTGTGTAAACCACAAGGACCATCCTTGTAATTTTTTCTTTTTAATAAAAAGGTTCATACGTTACGTAACCAAAGGTTCATACAAAACTTTAGTGTAATTAGAATTTAGGGGCTGTTTGATAAAAATTGTGATTTAACACTGAATGAATTATAAGTGCTGAATGATTTAATGTTGCTGAACGATTATGATTCTGAATGAAACCGATTGTTTAACAACCGTTTTGAAAGAAGATTGATTTTTTTTTCTTTCTTTAATAATTTAGCACTACGTAAAATATGTAATTTGATAAAGTTTTTTACATGAAATAATATTTAACTATTTTCACTTTTTTTATGAAAGACGTGTTCTAATAATATTTAACTATTCTCACCTTTTTTTTTTGGAGATAATAATAATAATAATAATAATAATAATAATAATCTTACTTTTTTGTTTTTTGAATCAAAGAATAATTCGTATAAATGGGTCAAAAGAAGGAAAACTCATTAATTGGCATGTGATAATATAGTACAAGTGTACAACATGAAGTGATTGCATAAGACCAATGTTAATGGGCGTTGGTTTCACCAAGCAACCCCAAAAGCAACGCACCACTTCCTCTAGCACACCTCAAAGCAACGCGTCGCCCTCCAACTTTTTACAAAACTCGGTTGCATCACCAACCGAAACAATTGAATGACCAAGGCTTTAATTTTCGAATGTTGGGGAGTAAAAGATGGGGTTGCTTTTGTGGTCAATACTAGCTAATTGCGGTTGGGGTGTAGTTGTGGAGAGAGAAAGCTGAAGTGGCACTGACGTGACGGGGTTGCTTTTGTGAAAATGGTGTTGCCATTAGTATTAGTCTAATACTTAACTGCTGAATGACAGACCATCCATATCACGCTGGCCCACTCAGAATAAAATAGAACCATCCAGCGCTTGTTTTTTAGCTACCAAACAGCATGGTCACTTACCGAATAGGTGATAGATGCTTAATCATTTTATTAAGTGGTTATCAAACACCCCAAGATTTCTATGATCTAGATCTACGTATAGGTTTTTGCTTTTCCTAATATAATACGGAGCAAGTGCATAAAAGAAAGTGTTGGAAACTTCCGGGCAACTAGCGAGAATCCCATTGCAACATTTTCGTTTTCAAGATGACATAACAACCACCGATGGTGACACCATAAGATCCGCAGCATATTCTTGTTTTCCACTGTTATTATAAAAAGTACTACGGAGTACAAGTTATTTTAGTGTTCGTAGCTCAATAAAACAGGATCCCCCGTGTCATGGTAACATATTTAAATTAAAATACGAAGTTGGTAGGAGTAATAAACTAATGGAGACATCAGCTTCATTAGTTCATTATTGAAGTTTGTTCAAATTTAAATACAAATTAAAAAAGCGAGATTATAGATGTCATGTACTTATGATATACTGAAGATAAGGCAATATTGTTTGAGTTGTAAATGATACGTATATACCCATATGTGAATGTTTTGCACATGAAATTATAAAGAGATTATGTTTATTTAAAAAAAAATAATTTTTGTTTGACAAAAATAATTTATAAGAGATTATATATAAATAAAAATCTTTCATAATCTTTTAAAATCAAATTATATTATTTAGCTTATAAAAATAATCTCTTTTTATAATCTCCATCTCAAGTACCATCTCCCATTTCAGCAACAGTAACTTTTGCTCATTTACATACCATTTTTTTTTTACAAGATTAACACCCTTAAGCGGGGAATACGTTTCATACGGTTGGGTTGCGAGAAATCAATGTTAGGATTATACGACGACCCACTTGGTGATTGGTGAAAATCCATATTAGGACGATACGGTGGGACATATGGACGATTAACGTAAAATGTGTTTTGATTTTGATTCGGCTGTGGTAGTTGTGCTGGATATTCAAAAGTGGGTGCGCGAAAGAGAATACCCCGATTTTGTGGTGGTGTTATGCCGGTTAATTTGAAATTTGAATCCGGCGAGAAATTCATTCGGAGCATTTTGGGGTAGTCGGGATCGTTGGTTTTTTGATGTGGGAGTATTTTTTTTGATATGATGAATATGGATGAGAAGTTGTTTGAATAGTATTTGAAATTGTCTGTTTAGAAGTCTGTTTGAGATTGGTATTTATAAAATTGTAAAGTGGTAAAGTTTTATTAAAAAAAAATAGATTTTTTTTTTATTATTATTTTTTTTAATATTAAACGGTAACAATTTTTGGATTTTTGTGTGTGTTTAAAATTGGTCGAAATTTCGACCATCCTCTCCTTTTCCTCGACCGAAGACCGATGGTGGCATTTTCTCCACAGCGCCCATGACCGATCATGAAATCAGTCGACCGATCACCATGATCGATCCACTCTGCCCAGCCTTAAGATTATGGTCTAGAGATTGGATGAAAAGCATGGGTGAAAATATAGAATAATTTGAATAATAGTTTATTTTGTAACTTAATAAAAAATGTAGAAGCTACATATTTATTTTAGTAAAAAATTACAAAAAAATTATAGTTAATAAATTTGTGGCTAGGAATCAAACTGAGCCACAAAAGTTGAGATTATGACTTTAAAACGAGATGGATATATGGGATTCATGAATCCGGATATTTAGGGTGCATTTGGTATGTCGGGAGGAATGACAATGGGTATGAGTTTGATAGTACTCAACTATGAAAGTTTCATTCCCCACTCTCTAGCCATATATGGAGTATGGAAAATAATGGACTTTCATAGTGATAGTTGTGGGCCCAGGCACCCTAAACAAACACCAACTATCACTTTCATAGTGATAGTTGATTCCCAGAAATGGGTACCAAACGCACCCTTAAACCTCGCTGCATTGGTGCATTATTTAAAAAGTGCTGATTGACATGTAATAAACTCTATAAAATAATATTTTTTGCCGGTCCCGACTCGGAGATAGGGTGCTAAATTAATAATTCGCTAAAATTATAAGATAATACATTTTTGATAATTTCTTTAGACCCCATATAAAATATAAATTAATAATTCCTTATATATAGCATATTACATGAATGATTTATGAATGTTTATTGAAAAATGACTCAATTGTCTTTTGTTTTTTTCACACCTTTAAGATGGGAAACCATGTTGTGTGTATGATTTGTTTGTGTTAACCTATTTTGATCTTGTATTTATATAGAAAATATTTTTAATGTCCATAAAGTGATACATTGAACACAAGAAACATAATAAGATGGGAGATTGAAGGTTTCTTTTAAATTGAGCAATTCATTTGATACATGCATTGTATATAATAACTAAGTGAAAGCTTGAAAGGTGTTTGTAAACTAAGTATTCTATTATAAATTAATAAAATAATAATTAATATATAAATTAATAATTATTAATTTATCGATTAATTAATAATTTTTTTAATTAAGTGTATTATATTATAGAGTTTTTACTGTATAATTTTAAAAAAAAATAAACATATATTTTGTAAGATCAATAATAAATTTGAGGAGAGAGAAATTATACAAACTATATGTTAAACAATGAACGAATTAATCACAATAGTAGTAACATCAATTCGACATCCAAATCATTTCTCTTATTCAAATTCCAAAATTTGTACCTAACATTTTGTACGAGTATCATTCTAAACCCAATCTTATAATCCGAAACGTTCGATCAAAATGGGCCCTAGTCACCTAGTGGCCTAGTTACTAGGGGTTTACCTTGGAGATATATGTTTGTAATTTGTACGGAAATAATTTTTTTAAAGACGAAGTTACCTAGATCCAGCGTAGTGAGAAGCAGCATCCAAGAAGTTGCCAACATAAGTTACCTTGACCCCACAAACTTAAAAAAAATAGCTTAGCATATTAACACGACATGCTAATTGAGGCTTTGAAAATTACAAAAGTATATAATAAGGGAGGTGATTTGCACACTCATCTTTTTTATTAGCACACTTATAGTGCAAATAATTAAAGCATGATGTAAATCTAGTACAACTGTCTGATGCAGTGTTTGGAGTGTCCCAATCAAAAGTAAAAATATACAAATCAATTCTCATATAATAAGGCATGAGTTAACCACACCCTCCCTAAGCCACACCCTCCCTATTTGACCAGCTGCCGCCGTTTGTACTATCTGCATTAAAACCTGTACATTTTGACTAAAAGTAGGTGGACCTCCTGGTAGGGAGGGTGCGGTCAACACATCCCTATAATAAAGGTCGCTACGCTGTTCCCAAGGACTAGCAGAATCTTAATCTCCCCTAGTCTCATATATAAATCATATTGATGCCTGGCCGGAAAAAACACAACAATTGCGTTTGAATTCTTGTTTTAGTTGTTAAACTCTACCAAGTTCTAAAATGAGCAAAAGGCCTCAGAATCTCATATGCGTACATTGTCATGTATTGTGGTTCTTCGAATACATGTAACTAGTATTTATAATTAGTTATAGCGTCATTGGTTTACTGGTGTCGATTTAATTTCTTCAAGTAGCTAGCGATTCTAGCAATGGATTGCCATATAGAAAAATACCTCTAGAATCATAAGGAGATTCAGTGCGAAACAAATTAGTAGAATATAAGTTGTATGTTATTGTAAGAATTATCGTGATACATGTTTATGTAAGTGATTTATTTAAGGGGAAAAAAAAAGTGATTTATTTAAGAAACATGGTTAGCTATGAACTTTTGGATTTTCTTTAAGGATGCTTGTTCATCATTAGCTTCAGATTCTACAAAATCAAGCATTTATAACCAAATGAGTTTTGTGACCTTACTTATATCTTATACACATGAAATTGTGTTTTTTTGCAAGTCGCTATTTGTCATCAATAGTAGGTTCATGTCGCTATTTGTCATCAATAGTAGGTTTATGTCGCTATTTGTACCATTACCATTTTAGTGTGCAAGACACATTAAGTAGATATTTTAAAGATTTAGAACTATTTTCAAATTTAGCCAATATTTTTGCTTTTTCTTTTTCCATTTTAATTTCATGTTTGTAGTGTTGACAATTTTTACATTCAAGATCAATATCAATATTACTTTCAAGTCTAGACATTTTGTCTTCTAAAATTATTTCTTTTTCAAAGTTATTTTCAACGGATGTTGAAGATTCATTCTTAAAAATAAATTTTGATTCAATGTTGCAAAAGTGTTTGAAGTTGTTTTCCAATTTTGAAAATTCTAATATAAATTGATCATAGCAAAAATGTTTGGTTTTGGATTGTACCTTATTTGTAGTTGTACAATCTTCACATGCTAAGCGGTGATCAATTCTATTGTTCATGTCACTCCATGTTTTGTTTGTAGTGTTGCTTGGATCTTGAAGCATGTAATCCTTGCCGTCACCACTTGTATTCTCATTAGTTAGAGAATTCATGTAAGCCATATTTTCGTCATCTTCATTTTCCTTGTTGCACCATGGTTTATTGACATACTTTCTTCGGATTAGACACATGTGTTCTTCTTTATTTGTACCTTCAATAACCATATTTGAACTAGTAGTACATGTGTTTATTTCAACTAAATATTTATCTATTAAATTTTCTAGAGTAACTATTTTATGTGCAATATCAAGTTTATCATCTTTGGTTTTACGTTTCTCTTGGTGAAATTTTAAAAGGCATTTCCAAATATCATTTGCCGTTTTATAAGGAAGTAATCTTTCATATTCAACTCTTGGTAGAGTTTTGAAAATAAGTAATTTGGCTTTAGTGTTTTTATCAAATTTGGTTTGAAGGTTATTATATTGATTTTGAAAATCCATTTTGGTTGGTTTAAGATCACCAATTGAAATGATATGCCAAAGATCAAGATCTATTGATTTCACATAATTTTCAAATTTGTTTTTCCATTCAAGAAAATGATCATTTTCAAATAATGGTGGTTGTTGCATAAATTCCCCTTCTAAATAATTTTCAAATTCCATAGATCGTTACAAGTTTTAAAATACAATCTATTTTAAAAATCTTGCTAGACGTGGCTTCTGATACCAATTGTGGAAAACTAGAAGGGGGGGGGGGGGTTGAATAGTTTTGCGTCTTTTTCGTTTAATAAGAATTTGCTTTTCAAAGAATTGATGGTAATTGTAAAAACCTTTGAAGCTAAAGTATAGATACAAACTAATTCACATATATCATATATACACTACTTATTTAAAGTGTTGAATAGAAATTATAATTTCATATATCTTACTTAATTACAAGTTTGTACTAATATAGATATATGTGTCTTACTAATTGTTTATACTTATATTTTACTAAAGTATAATTAATGTTTTAAATGGAACCTAGTTTGATCTTTATGTGAAATCAATATATGCACAACACACAATATTAACAATATATGAAAAGCTAGTAAGTAAGCAAGCAAAGAGTAAGAGATGGAAAGATCAAACCAAGAGACAAAGGATTTATAGTGGTTCGGCTACAAGGACACCTTCCTTGCCCTACTCCACTCCCCGAGCACCGAACTCGAGAGTTTTCTTCACTAAGTCAATAACCTCCCTTATGGCGTAGAAAACCGTACACACCAAAAGCTTACACCAATTAACGACACAAAGCAAGATGTCGAGTTCTAATCGTAGCTAGAACCAATCTCACACCAAATATCACACCACTTCTTCTTCACACCTTTGCACTACTTCAATACTTCTTCACACCACAAGTATCTTCACACCTTCAAGGCACTAATGTCTTGACACCTTCAAGCCACTAATGTCTTCACACCTTTAAGGCACTAATGTCTTGACACCTTCAAGTCACTAATGTCTTCACACCTTTAAGCCACTAATGTCTTGACACCTTCAAGTCACTAATGTCTTCACACCTTTAAGCCACTAATGTCTTGACACCTTCAAGTCACTAATGTCTTCTTCACTTGGAACCCTCAATATCTTCACAACAAGTCCCTATTGCTACAATCTCCTATCACCAATACTATCTAACCCTTCTTCTTCACTTCAAGTTCCACTTTACACTTACAACAATTCTAGATTCTTCAACTAAATCTAGCTAACTAATACATACACCTTATTCACCAAAGAATGAAAGATTTACAAGAAAATATAAACAAGCAACTTAGATAGCAAGATGATACTAAGTTGTAATACTTCTAAAAGAAGTATTCTTCTCTTTGCACTTTGAATGTTGAGGCTTGAATCACTTTGAAACAAAGATCAAAGTATATAAGATCAAAGGATTTTTAGAGAAAGGAAATGGATGTTTAGATCAGAAAGTTTCTAGTGCAAAAAGGTGAGGAAAATGTGTAAAATGATCCAGTATTTAAAGGGCCAGATTTTACTGTTCGGGAGCGTGCCGGTCCCCTTAATTATAGTTCGGTCCCCTTAATGATTAAGGGGGCAGCCTAGTAACTTTAAGGGGGCCGCCCTCCTGAACTTTTGAAAAGTTTTTCTGGATTAAATTTGCCCTTTTTGGTTGGAAATTTGAAATCATATCTTTGTGGTTTAATAAAGCTATACCAAAAATGATTTACAAATATTTATAAAATGTTAAAATCATTTTATAAAATGTTATGTATTAATACAAAATTTCCTTTGATCTTATAATGCATTAATCACTTTGTTTATTCATACCTTAAGTGATTAGATGGTGAAAATGAGTATTTACTACTAAATACTTGTTTACGTCATATCCTTTGGTTTGATGAGTTTTCGTTTTGTGATTATCAAAACTTAGAGATATCGAAAGATATGAATAATGTTTTTAGTCAATTATTTATATCAACAGAGTTGTTTTATCTCTCTATCCATTATTTCCACAGGCTCTTCTGTGAACACTAGTTTGTCATCTAATCTAATCTCTTTTAGTGGAATGACGAGAGTTTCGTCCGACAAACATTTCTTGAGTTGTGATACGTGAAACGTAGGATGTACCCTATTGAGTTCTTCCGGAAGTTCTAACTTATAAGCAACTGAACCAATTCTCTCCAGAATTTTGAAAGGTCCAATATACCTCGGATTTAACTTTCCACGTCTTCCAAAGCGAATCATTCCTTTCCATGGCGAAACCTTCAACATGACTTTGTCTCCTACTTGAAATTCCATTGGCTTTCTCTTGACATCAGCATAACTTTTCTGTCTGTCACGAGCAGCTTGCAAGCGTTGCTTGATTTGGAATATCTTCTCAGTAGTATCATGTATTAGCTCTGGTCCGGTGAGTTGCATATCACCAACTTCTGTCCAACAGATTGGTGATCTGCACTTCCTTCCGTACAGTGCCTCAAAAGGTGCAGCCTTTATGCTGGCATGGTAGCTGTTATTGTACGAGAATTCAACTAATGGCAAGTGTCTATCCCAACCTTTTCCGAAATCAATCACACATGCTCGGAGCATGTCTTCCAAGGTTTGGATTGTTCTCTCACTTTTTCCATCGGTTTGCGGATGATAAGCGGTGCTCATATCTAACCTAGTACCAAGAGATTTCTGTAGTGATTCCCAAAATCTTGAGGTGAATCGGCTATCTCTATCAGAAATAATAGATATTGGCACCCCATGTCTAATCACAATTTCCTTAAAATACAACTGAGCGAGTGTTTTCATCTCGTCAGTTTCCTTGATTGGTAGAAAATGTGCAGACTTGGTTAATCGATCGATGATAACCCAGATTGTGTCTGATCCGGTCGAAGTCTTTAGTAATTTGGTAATAAAATCCATTGTGATTCGTTCCCATTTCCAGACCGAAATTTCTAGTTGCACGAGTAATCCTGATGGTTTCTGAGTCTCTGCTTTTACTCTAGAGCAGGTTAAACATTTACCAACGTACTCGGCGATATCAGCTTTCATGTTTGGCCACCAATAATTCTTCTTAATATCTTGGTACATTTTATTGGAACCGGGATGAAGAGAATATTTGGATTTATGAGATTCATGCATGATAAGGTCTCGAATACCTCCAAAGAGAGGAATCCAATATCTTTCCTTAAAACATAACATTCCATCATTTCTTCTCACAAATTCTTTTCCATTATTTGGCATTCTGTCAACCTGATCTTCCAGGTTTGACCTTCTGTCAATTTTCTCATATTTCCGGTTTCCTTCTTGTAGAGCTTCTGTTTGAGCTTTGATGATTTGAGCTGGAAGTGGCGATGAAAAATAAAAAAAGTTTGCATAATTGACAGTTTCAGTCCCTCATCTTTCAAAAAGTTGTCAAATCTAGTCCTTGTGATACGTGGGAATCACACCAGGTTTTACCTCTCAAGGGATCTTGAGAAGCTTACAACCCCCACCATGCAGTGTACCTGATCGTTGTAGTATAGCATAGTGACAAGTACCGGGGGATTGATCGTTCAGCTTGGAATAGTGTCGCTAGGATTAGAAAACCTAAATACTAGTTCTAAAGATGAAAGATGATTATTTTTGTATTTTTATATTTTTTAGAAAGCAAGTAAAAATCTCGGGTTTGAAGGATTTGGGCGAAATTAGTTGCTAATCAACTAACCCAATACTAAAGATGCAATCAAAATAAAATACTAAAAATGAAAATAAACTAAATTATACTAAGGTTGTGAGCAATAAGTGGAGAAAATGTGTTTACTTAGATTTCACTACTCCCTAGATATCTTTTACACGTTAATTACTTGTTATAGTTGCGTGGATGACGGATTGTATTCCTTAATACCATTCATGGGGTGGCGCACTTAATTCCCCAATCCTATGAGTGCCTACTTCACTCCTATGTCGAGCCGGCTAAGAAGCTCCTAACATGGGATCATTAGAATTTACTCATGCATTAAATACAATCAATAAAACCTAGTGCACGTCAGTTCATGTTTCCTAAGACGTTCAAGCATGTTACCATTTGGAGATCTGCCAGTTTTCTTAAGCCTAACATCGAATTCATTCATCCAATACAACCATAAACAAGTAATCAACACATAATTAACATCTAGGTTTCATTAGATCCAAGCAAACACAAGATAGATCTAGCCTAGCATGATAGAAATTAAGACAAGAACAAGATATAGACAACCAACACATAGACATATTGATTGAATTAAAAGAATACTTATCTCAATTACACATGAAAGGGATCAAGGGCTGAGAACCCTTGAAAAACCTGTAAAATTCGTACCAAGTTCGTACGCAGGGTTTCTCCAAAACTTCTCTCTTTCATGTGAAAAAATTAGAAAACTATATATAGGAAATAGGGTCTGACGGCGTCAGGACAAAATCGGTGACGCCGTCATCTCGCCGCCAAAATACTTCTCGGACTGCCTTGATCTACTTTTGACGCCGTCATGTGTTATGTGTTTCCAGGCCGTCATGCATTTTACTCTTGACGCCCTACTTCGTGACGCCTTCAATTCTGTACTGGGTCGTCATAGAAATTACTCTTGACGCCGTCAGAAATTCCTTCTTGACGCCGCCACCTACTGTTCCCAGCAAGGAAAATTAAGACTTTGGCATTTTCTTCACTTTTATGCTCCAAAAATGTCCGAATTACTTCCTTTTCCAGATTTCTCTCCCAAAGTACCTAAAATCACAAAAGAAACGATTTAGAGCAATATTTGATCAAATAAATTCAATTCCGGGCTTAAATGACCCCCTAAAAGTGGTTCATTTTTCGCCTCATCATATACCCTTACACTTGAGATTTGCTTGTCCTCAAGCAAATGCGCTTTTATTCTAATCAAAATACAAGTTAGGGGTCATTTAACACTAATATAAAAGTAATTACAACAAATAATCGTTTCACTAAAGACCAATAGACAAGCACGGAGGTCATATACTAGCACCTCACAAATAGTGTTTAGACACTCACATCTCTCGGGTGTAATAAAGTATAAATTACAATATGGAAACGGAAGATATCTCTCACTACCTGTTATAGCAAAATAGATTACCATAGGATTGGGAAAGGATGAAACCTCCACCACATGGCGTAAGCACATAGGATAAACTATCAAAGAGGTCTTTTAAAGGGTTGTAACGTTAGGTGTAGAGATATGAAATACACGGTTTTGTTGGATAAATGAAGTTTTTACTGGTGGCGAGTTAACAATCTTGGTTAATTACATGTACAATATGGCGTTGCTAAGCCAAGACTAGACTCGACTTAAGCTAATAAATGAAAAATAACAAAAACATAAAAATGAACATAGAATGAAACGGGATGGTAGTCCGTATGTTTTTTCTCTTTTTCTTTTTCTATTTTTTTTTCTTTTTCTTGATTTTTTCGTTTTTTTTTTTTTTTTTTGCATACACTCTTACCCTACCATCCAAAATAATACATCATAGGGAATGAACATTCCCCTTACACTTGAATCTTTACATACTTTACAATAAACTAATCTAATGAATCGAATTAAGAAAATCAAAACACTTGGAGCACTTTTAAGATTAACGCACATATGTGGGTAATAAATGATGTTCTTCCCCATTACTCCATAAAATAAGTAATTTACCCATGAGTCCCAATCGTCCCAAAACAATATGTACAAGGATATGACTCGACTTAGCAACCATGTAATCAATTAGATAGTTAACTTAGGGTTTAACAAATAACAATAATGCATTAAAAATGAGTGCATACACGGAAGGCTAAGGCGATTTGAGTGTACATTTAAGTGGGGTGTAACAAATTCTTCCTTTAAGAAAGATGCTTAAAGTTAGAAACGAAAAGATAGGCTCGGAGGGGTGTACTAGGGGTTTCGTGTACTAAAAATGACTACAACGCTAAGGGTGTGGGAAAAATTAGTTGACTTAACTAGTCAAGTAATATGACTTAAATGGTCAAGTAATTATGATACGGGTTTAACACAAGGGTGATCCTAATGCCTCTTATCATGTAGTAAATCCTACTACACGAATGTAGTCTCACTAGCGGTCTCGGGATGCGTCACTAACGCAAGTTCTAGAATCTAAATGCTACCGGTACACTAATAAGCACTAATAGTAAATGATTTTCCTATCAAATCTAAAGGCGAACCTCACATATTTGGGTGGAAAATTTTTCTGAAAGTACGGTTTTGTGCTTGTCATACAATCTCCTATCCATGAGACGCTTGCTATGGCTAAAGTTTCACTCCTAAATGTTGTAAAAAAATTTAAATTTGGTGCTAAAATTGCACTAACAAGTATTTCTCATAGTTTTATTACACATCTACCATCAAACAAAACAAACTCAAGCGAAAGTGTACATGTAAGGTATCATCTTTTTACCCTCCCCTTACACTTAAGATGAATATTGTCCCAATGTTCAAGTAAAGAATGTAAAATTGAAAAAAGTAAAAAGAGTGAAATCAAATACTCCCCTGATTCGCTCGGTATGGATAATAAGGTGGCCAGGTTAAATCTTCCTCCACGAAAATGAACAATCAAAGCTTCCCTTCCAGAATATAAATCATCTTCTTGTCATACATAACATGTAAATCCTGAAAAAATAGACAAGACAACCTCGCATAAAATCGGCGGCAACCTATATAAGTTACTAAATCTTAGAAAAAAAAATAAGATATAATGCTTGTGGAATGAAGTTTGCAGATTTCCTGGAGATTATAAAACTTAATAATTCACAAAAACCATAAGACTCCGTTAGAAAAACAAAACCGGTAAAATTTCCATATTTTTACACGTGACGCCGTCAAGAGTTAACTCGTGACGCCGTAAGAAGTGACCTGCAGAAATTCTTATGTTAAGTTTCCGGAAAATTTCTGTAAAAACTTGGTCCTACTTCCTGGAAAATCCTGCAAAACTTCATTATGACTCAATACAAGCATTTGACTCTAACAAATACGAATATACATGTTCATTTAATATTGTGGAGAATCATGATCGGTTTGTTTCTTAAAAACATATTTGGGGTTTCCTCTTACACTTATCTTTTGCAAAAATACTTTTAGGTGGAGTTAAGACTAGGCCAAAACGACAAAGTAAAGTATTTCCACTATTTAGTTGAGAAACATGATCTACCAACAATAAAAATAAAGCATGCATACGAAAGCAAATAACAAACAAACAAAACTAAAATCACACAAAACATGGGTTGCCTCCCAAGAAGCGCTTTTCTTTATTTACGAGTCTTGTAGCTAGACTCAAGGTCATGGGTTACTACGTGACCTCATCCCTTGAAATGATATACCCCATGTAGTTGCGATCATTACTGTTATGGTGGTAATGCCTTAACCTATCGATACTTGCAATCACCATTCCACCTACTTCACTTCTCAAGTTAGCTATCCCATCTTGGCTCACGTCTTCAATTGTGAAAGGCCCATACCACCTAGGACTTGGTTTATCGGGTGGTATCTTTGTTTCCAAGTGTCTCAAGAGTACCAAGTTCCCTTCCTCAAATGGTACATGATTTTCTGCGGGTTGAGTATGTTCGAATTCGACCTGAACCTTATTGCTTTTGCTTCTTTCATATTTAGCCTCCTTATAGCTTTTGATTCTTGCCTCCCATGCAAGAATTTTATTCTGAACACGAATGGGTGTCGTGTCAATGTTGTTTTTGATCTTTCTCCAACTCAAATTCTCATGCCCACTTCGCGGAGTCATGGGGAAGCTAATCTTTCTTTTTCCAGATTTAAGCTCAATCTTCCTACCTTCATACTTAATGACAGACCTAGCGGTGGTTAGGAATGGTGCCCCAAGGATTATTGGCGTGCATCCATCTCCTTTATCATCGATGATCATAAAATCAACGAGGTACATGAACCCTGCGACATTAACTAATACATCTTCTGCGATTCCTAGGGGGTATACGTACGAGTGTCTAGCGAGGGACAACCTAACACGAGTAGGGGCTGGCATTTTTGACGTTAGTTGGATGTAAATAGTTAGGGGCATAAGATTTACTTCCGATCCTTGGTCGGCGAAAGCACTAAGATATTTCAAGTCTCCGATGCTAGTTGGTATCTCAAAGTTCCCACATGCTATCTGCTTAGTAGCCACTTTTTGTACCAATAGCCTCTCGAATACTGATCCCCCAGGTAACGTATCATACTCATCTTTTACCTTTTCCTCTTTCTCAGAACCCTGTTTGGAAGGTTGGTTACGCCCGTCACCCTTAATCCAATTTGTTATGGTGTTTTCGTTTATATCATGTTTCAGGTAGTGACTCAAAGGTTGGGATTTTGGTGGTTTTTCTAGGGTCTGTTTAGTAGGGGCTTCTACCTTCTCGTTATCCTTGTGGATAATTGTGATGGAATTAACAAATTGGGTAGTGGGAGTGGCGCTTTCTTTCCTTAGTAACATTCTTTCGGGGGTTCTCTGGTTAGCATACTCCTCTAATAGACTCATCATCTCATTCATTTTCTCCTGCATCTCCTCTCTTTGCTTATAAACTGCTTCCTTGAATCTAGCAAGCCGATCTGAGTGAGTTGCCATATATTCTCTCATCCTAGCTTCAAACTCCGAGCTAAGCTCCTCGGGAGGGGAACAAGGTGGGGCATAGTTCTGAAAAGTCTCGACATTTTCTCTAGAGGGTGACTCAGATAATGGTGCCGAGGTTGGTTTCGAGACAGAATTGACAGTAGCCTGTCTAGGACTTAAAGGTCTCCTTTGCCTTTCCTCAAAATAGTCAACTTTTGCCTCGAGTTTGCATAGGAGTTCATCGGGGATTTCGGTGGTTCCTCCAGATGTTGAGACTGCATTGATGGCCGCTTTTATTGTATGATTAAACTTCCACATCTCATGATTATCAGCGGCGAGCTCCTCGATAATCGCCCAGGACTCCTCGGCGTTCTTATCACGCAGTTTACCTCCCGCGGCCCTATCGATTGTGCGCTTAGTGTGATAGTCAACATGGTCGTAGAAAATCTGGACTAATAACCAAGGGTTTATACCATGATGAGGGACCTTATGGAGGAGATCCTTAAAACGGGCCCATGCTTCGTAGAAGGTTTCACCCTGATGTTGTTCAAACATCAAAATGTCATTCCTAAGCATTGCAGTCTTCCCCAGTGGGAAGAATTGAGTAAGGAAGCAATTGGTGAGATTATCCCATGTGGTGATGGATCCCGCGGGTAAACGCTCAAGCCATTGACTAGCTTGATCCCGTAGAGAGAATTGGAATAGGCGTAATCGGGTTGTCTCTCTAGTTTCAACATCTAGGTCTATGGAATCTACGATTTTTAGGAAGTCCTTAAGATGTTGGTTTGGATCTTTGGAACGAAGTCCATGGAATGCACATCCGTTTTGCACCAACCGGATGGTGTCGGATCGCAAGGGGGTCACATTGGCTCCGGTGAGCTCAATGGTGTTTTGGTAGCCTTGGTGGCTAGGTCGGGAATACTCTCATAAGGTTCGGGGCCTAAGAGGTTCTAGTGGTGGGTTTTGTTGTGGTGGGATGACCGGTTCAAGGATGTTCCCATTGTCCATGATGTCGGGTGGTGAAGAATTACGAACAAAAACACAAAGAAATAAGATACACTAAAGAAAACCTAAAAATAAAAATAAAATCTTACTAGAAAGGAATCTAGCAAGTAGACCTAATAAAAAGAGATTCTAACCTAGACAATAACTATTCCCCGGGCTGCGGCGCCAAAAACTTGATACGTGGGAATCGCACCAGGCTTTACCTCTCAAGGGATCTTGAGAAGCTTACAACCCCCACCAGGCAGTGTACCTGATCGTTGTAGTATAGTATAGAAACAACTACCGGGGGATTGATCGTTCAGCTAGGAATAGTGTCGCTAGGATTAGAAAACCTAAATACTAGTTCTAAAGATGAAAGATGATTATTTTTGTATTTTTATATTTTTTAGAAAGCAAGTAAAAATCTCGGGTTTGAAGGATTTGGGCGGAATTAGTTGCTAATCAACTAACCCAATACTAAAGATGCAATCAAAATAAAATACTAAAAATGAAAATAAACTAAATTATACTAAGGTTGTGAGCAATAAGTGGAGAAAATGTGTTTACTTAGATTTCACTACTCCCTAGATATCTTTTACACGTTAATTACTTGTTATAGTTGCGTGGATGACGGATTGTATTCCTTAATACCATTCATGGGGTGGCGCACTTAATTCCCCAATCCTATGAGTGCCTACTTCACTCCTATGTCGAGCCGGCTAAGAAGCTCCTAACATGGGATCATTAGAATTTACTCATGCATTAAATACAATCAATAAAACCTAATGCACGTCAGTTCATGTTTCCTAAGACGTTCAAGCATGTTACCATTTGGAGATCTGCCAGTTTTCTTAAGCCTAACATCGAATTCATTCATCCAATACAACCATAAACAAGTAATCAACACATAATTAACATCTAGGTTTCATTAGATCCAAGCAAACACAAGATAGATCTAGCCTAGCATGATAGAATTAAGACAAGAACAAGATATAGACAACCAACACATAGACATATTGATTGAATTAAAAGAATACTTATCTCAATTACACATGAAAGGGATCAAGGGCTGAGAACCCTTGAAAAACCTGTAAAATTCGTACCAAGTTCGTACTTAGGGTTTCTCCAAAACTTCTCTCTTTCATGTGTAAAAATTAGAAAACTATATATAGGAAATAGGGTCTGACGGCGTCAAGACAAAATCGGTGACGCCGTCATCTCGCCGCCAAAATACTTCTCGGACTGCCTTGATCTACTTTTGACGCCGTCATGTGTTATGTGTTTCCAGGCCGTCATGCATTTTACTCTTGACGCCCTACTTCGTGACGCCTTCAATTCTGTACTGGGTCGTCATGGAAATTACTCTTGACGCCGTCAGAAATTCCTTCTTGACGTCGTCACCTACTGTTCCCAGCAAGGAAAATTAAGACTTTGGCGTTTTCTTCACTTTTATGCTCCAAAAACGTCCGAATTGCTTCCTTTTCCAGATTTCTCTCCCAAAGTACCTAAAATCACAAAAGGAACGATTTAGGGCAATATTTGATTAAATAAATTCAATTCCGGGGCTTAAATAACCCCCTAAAAGTAGTTCATTTTTCGCCTCATCACCCTGGTTATTCTAAAAACTTGAAAAAGTCACCAAAGGTCCTTTTAAATCACAAAATGACATACTTAGTCCTTTGGTGCAAAGTTTCACAAAATGTCAAGTTTAGTCCCTAAACTTTAAAAAATGACAAAAATGGTCCCTGGGATATTAAAACTTTGAGAAAAACAAATTTTGTCATTGTACTTTTCATCTATGGCAGGAATGGTCCTTGGTTGGAAAGTTTGGTGAAATTACAGATTTGGTCCCTGAAGTTTGGTGATTTGGCAGATTTAGTCCCTGGGGTTTCATATGTGAAAAATTCAACACATGTCCTTATAATATTCTCATACGGCCAAATACACCCCCTGAAATACTTTGGAAGAATGCCAAATTACACCCCTCAAAAATCAGAAAATTACAAAATTGGTCCTTGTTATTACCACTAATCAAACCGGACCCTTATTATCAATAAAACCCAAAACCAAATCCAATCCAAACACAAACCATCACCCAGCCCAACCCCACCTCTCTTTTCCCTGGCCCAACCTCAAAAGCCCATCTCCCATTTAAATATTTCCCCTGGTCAACCAAGTCAAACAACCACCCCTGTACACGCATCCCCCCCACTTGACCCTGCAAAACATCACCTCCAGCACCCCCCACTAGCAACCGCATCATCACCAACTGATGAGTGCTCAAACACTCATCATTTTTGTCGTATTTAAACTGCCAAAACATACAAAAACGATCAAAAAGTTATCAAAATACTTAAATTATCCTAGGGATTGTGTTTTAGGTGTTTAAATGCAAAATGTGCAAAAACAAATGAAAAATGTACAAAGTTTGCAATATTGGCAGTTTCAGTCCCCCAAGTTTCAAAACTTGTCAAAATTAGTCCCTATGCATTTATTTTGAAAGGAAAAGTCAACCCAAGCTTTTGAAAGTCAAATTTCACAAAATATTACACTTGGGTCATAAATTTCCAAAATTACACATTTGGTCCCTGAGATTTCAAATTTGGCAAAACAGGTCCTTGGGAATTTTGAAAAATGGAAAATGGCAAAAATGGTTCTTGGAATTATGGTACTTGGCATTTTTGGTCCTTGGAAGCAATATGGGAAAATTACAAGTTCAGTCCTCAGGTTTGGTAAAATTGCAAAAATGGTCCTTGTGATAACTAAAAACCAACCGGACCCTTTTTATTATTACAAACCAAACACCCCAAGCCCAAAGACCAAACCTGATCCAAACAAAACCCCCAGGCCCAAAACCCCCAGCCCACTTCCCATTTTATATAAAAAACCACCCCAGGGTCAAACATTCAACGCGGGTCAAACACCCTTGACCCTTCTTCTTCCCCCCAACATACCAACGCAAATCCAGGGAGATGTTGTCTCCTCCACATGATCCCCCCTCCTCCATAGCCCTCCACAATAAATGAAGTCACCAACCAAACCAACCCCCACCACCACCACAATAAATGCTCCACCAGAACCACTCAGAATTGCCCCATTGGTTTTTTGGCGCCAAAATTACAATCAAGGGCTAGGATTGTTGTAATCTTAAATTGGTTGGGATATGGTCAAGGGTCAACACAAACACTAGTAGGACACTCAGATTGCAAATTGAAGCCATGGGAGAAGATATGTCTTATTTTTGTTTTGTTATATATATTGTAGCTCATGTGAGCCATTTGTATTAGTGTAGTATGTAATTTAGTCTTGTAATCTTTCTTTTATCAGTTGTACTCTAATTTCAGTCAATGTAATTCAAAGTTTTTAAGTTTAATATCAATTTCAATTTTCAAGTTCTAAGTTTGAATTTTAAGTGTGTTGTTTACATTTCCTCAATTGTTTTAAAGCTTTAATTTAGTTTCATAAGCCTAAATAACAAGCTTTGAGAAGCTGTATAGGCTTCTGTGTCAATTAAGATCAAGCTTTTAGAAAAATAGCAATAATTCAGAAAAATAAAAATAAAATAAAAAAAGTAATGTTGCAGAGTTGAAGAAGGGCTGGAGCACAGTGTATAAGGGATGGCTGTGGGTTAGTGACTTGTGGAAGTCATTAGGTATTGGTTTTGGGTTCTTGTTCACTGGTTGCTAAAATTGGATGGCTTATGTAAGATCACCCTTTTGATTTTTGTTCTTTGTAGTATAAGAGTGTTAATTGTTGTTCTACCGTGTCTTTATTGCATGTTTATTGACTATTAGTGTAATAGTAATCATTAGATTATGATTTAGACAATTGTAATTTAAGTTTCATTATGGACTGTGAGTTAAAGGGGTGTTTGGTTGTGTCTGTGTTGAGTGTGTCAGTGTGTTTCATGGTTTCATTTTGGTTCATTTAACTTAATCATATCCACAACAGACCAAAACAACCATTTTCTTGGTCATAAAAACAGCCAAAGGCAAAATCACAAGCAATCTCACCCACACAGTTAACTGTGTGAGATTTTAAGTCCAAAGTCCTTCTCAATTTAGCATAAGGTTTGGTTTCAACTAAAATCAATCTTCTTATAGCCTAGTAACATGTTTTCAAATCATTAGAAGCAACCAAAGTTCAATAAAGTTAAACACTTAAGTTTTTTGAAAAAGTCAAAAGTTGCATTTTGCAGAAATCTCAAAAATGGCATGATTTATCTAGATTTTTGTGCTTAATTTTAGACTTTGAAATTTGTTGTGGTAATAGTGTATGAGTAGAGCTACAAGACCCCATGTTTGTTTTATTTTAGTGATTTTTTCTCAAGCTTGTGGATAAGCTCAAAGAGAGCTGCAGGGCAAGGCTTTGCCCTGTGCATAGACTCAGGTTCACTCACCCAACTTGAGTGGACCCCACAGGCCTATTCAGTGGGCCCCAGACCTAGATTTTTAGCTTATTGGGAAGCCAATAAGCTAAGCTTTAATACCCTAAGCTTATTTTGTAGTATGGAAGCCATCTAGTAGGGCTGCAAGTCCCTTGTTGTTTGTCCTTTGTCTGAGAAAAGCTGAGTCATCAGCTTTTACCCCCAACTTTCAACCCTGCCCCTGACCTCATCTGTGGGACCCAGAGGGTGCACCCTAGCTTTTTAGTTAGCTTATCACCCCAGCATCTTGGCTTATTATTTTGTTTGGGCTTCCAGAGTCCCTAGTGGACCCCACAAGCCTCAAAAAGTGACCAATTGAACCTGATTGTGCACTGTTTGGAGTTGGATTGCTTATTGCTTTTCTAGTGCTTATTTATTGTGCTTATTTGCTCAGCTTGGTTTGTTTTAAGTGTTTGTACATCTGTTTATAGCTTATTTGTGTTTTAAATATCATTTGGAAGCTTTTGCAAATCAATCAAGTCCTAATAAGCTTCAAAAAGCTCAACTGTTTTCAAATAAGCTCATCAAACAGCTTATTCTTGGTTCTCAGCAAAACTCACTTCACAAAATTTGCTTAAAATCATCTAATAAGCAGTTTTGAAAAAGAAAATTCTAAAAAAGTCAAACTTAATAGAAGTGATAGCTTCTATTTAAGCCAATTGGCTTATTCTTTAGCTTATTAATAAGCAATTTTCATTTTTATATTTTTTCTAGGCTTCTGGTATATAAAAATAATTTCTGTAATTTTTTCAGATTTTTCTTGCATCATTTAGTATTTTTCTTAATTTAAACTAGTTTTTAATAAATATTAAATAGTTAATAATTAATAATAATTAATTAGAAAATCAGAAAAATATAAATTAAATTTTAAAATTAGTTTTTAGTTATTTTTAATTTTTCCAAATTTTATTTTCAATTTTCTAGTGTAATTTAATAATTAATTAGAAGTTAGGTTAATTTAAATAATTAAAAAGTAATTAATAATTAGTAATAATTAATTAAAAAGTCTTAAAAATATATTTTCATTTCTAAAATTAGTTTTATAGTATTTTAGACTTTTCTAAGTTTAATTTTTATTTTTCCAAGTTAATTTCATATTTATTTGTAATTTAGGTTAATTTATTTAATTAAAAGTAATTAGGAAATTAGTATTTGATTAATAATAATTATAAAAATAGTGTAAAAATTAATTTTAAATTTCCAAAAAATTATCTTTAATCATTAGGTTTGTAAAAATACCATTTTCATACCAATAGCCTTTTCAGATCACCTCATTCACTTTTATTTCACGTACGTTTGTTCACGTTTTCAGCAAACGTACGGTTTTTAGGTTTTAAGTAATTTCTTCTCAATCTAAGTTCCAGTAATCAATCACATAGCTTTTCTAAGCTATTTCTGTTAGTAATTTCCAAATAATTCTCATAACCAACCTTTTCTGTGAATAATCACCCGATCACAAAGCACGCTCAGTCACAATTCACACATTGTCGGGATTTAGCGGCCTGGTGATACCTTATATTACCCGGAGATTGAGTCTAGGCTCTTTGACTTTGTTGACCATTCCTTGGTCAATATAAGTTGACGATTTAGCACCAATCACCAACCCTCACCACTTTCACCTAACAAACAAACCTCATTAAATGCTCCCCCCCCCCCCCTTGAGTATTTTAGAAGCAAATTGCAAAAATGATTTTTGGCGCCAAAACACGTGGCAACTAAAGGAAGCATCTCAGTGATCCTATGGCTCAAATTTGAAGTGGGAAATGATCACAAGGGTCCAGGGAACCCTAATCTTCAAGTATAAATAAAAGAGAAGTACCATGGAGCATAGTAGTAGTTTAATTTTAAAAAAGATAGTGTCGTTTAGTTTGTAACTTTCAATTTCAGTTTAAAATCAAGCTTTTAAGCTTTGTAGTAGTGTAATCAAATGTAATTTGAACTTTTTCATCAATCAATTTCAAGTTTCCTTTTATTTCTCAGTTTGTGCAAATTCCATTTTATTTCAAGTTTCTTAATCTACTGTGTTGTTGGTATTACTAGAACTTATGGACTTTTAAGCTCATATAGGCTCCCAGAAAGCTTAAATAAGCTTTTAGAAACCATAAAATACAGCTTAGGTATAAGAAATCAAAAACACAAAAAAGTTAAAAAAAAAGTCAACAATTGCAGGTTCATGATGAAGAAAGCTGGAGCAGGGTAAATTTTGGATGGCCCTGGGTTAGTGGTCTTATGGAAGGCCTATAGGATTGGTTTTGAGGTCCTTGGTTCTTGGTTTAAGCTGGATTGCACATTGTAAGGCCTTGAAAACTCATTTCTGTGTTGTTACTGTAGCATTGCTTATTTCATTGCTTTTTTAGCTTTTCTGAGTTTGTTTAGTATTAAGTAGTGATAATATTGCTTTAAATCAGTACCTTGTTAACTAGTATTCAAAGTTGCTTCAATTTCTCAATTTGGCAGTTAAAATAGTATAAGTAGTAATCTTGGTCTATTGTTGTTGTTCCTTGTGTTTAAGTGTTCAATTAGGCTTAAGATATCATAAGAAGTTGTCCTGGATCAGTTGAAATAGCCCTAACACCCATTTGCTTTGTAAATCACAAAACAGTCAACTTATAAGGTGTGTTTGGATCAGGGTAATCCTAGGTGTTGTGGTATGTGATTGTTGTTGTTCTTTGTTTACACAAGTCACATAGGACCATATGAGCTCAGAACAATCATAATAACCAGGGTTTATTCAGAAAAAGTCAAAATCAAACATCAATAGGTCTAATTATCCCTTTGTGTTGGATTAAGTGTAGCATATGCCCCAAATTCATTCACTTATGAGTGGTTTAGCTTAATTTAGTCTTATATTAGCTTAACTAATCAATTTCAATCAGAAAACTAAGATCAAAGTTCATCAAAGTCAATTCAAGTAGGTAATTTCAAAAAGTCAAAATAGACCTTGTTTCAGAAAACCCAAATATTCGAAGAATTTTTGTGATTTTTGTGATAGGTTTGAGACCTTGGCCTTTTCAGAAGTTTAAGATTGCCACCTAGTGTTCAAAAGCCCATAGTCAGCTTATTTTTAGAATTTTTGTGTAAGCTTGTGCAATAGCTTAAACTGACTTGCAGGGCAAGTACATGCCCTTCACCAGGGAAACTGACCCAGCTTCAATAGACCATAGCCATTTCACTAGTGGGTTCCACCCCTAGATTTTTAGCTTTTTAGAAACCCCATAAGCCCAGCTTTAAGTTTCTGAGCTTAGTTCACCATTTTTAGCTTATTTGATAGGGCTGCAAGCCCCATCAACTTTGGCCATTCTCTGAGTATACACTGATCATTCAGTGTTTGACCCTACCTTCATTGCCCTCCCCAGAGTTCATTAATAAGCAACAAGCCCTGCTTATTAGATTATGGTGAAGCCTACCAGTCCACCTTCATAGTTCAACCTTTAATTTGGACCCCACTTCACTTCTGTGGACCCCACAAAGGTCCAAAACCCTTGGATTTGGCCTGTTTAGGCCTTGTGCTTTCATAAGTGCTTATTTGTGGTATACAGCTTATTCAGTGTGCTTCTTTGTTCCAATTAGCTTATTTCTAGTGTGTAAACATCTGTGTATGCTCATTTTGTCATTTGCTAGCCTTTTCAATTATGCCATAAGTCCTAATAAGCTTTTAAGCTCACTGATTAGGAAAAAGGGGTGCACATAGCTTATTTTTAAGCTATAACAAAAGTTTTTTTTTTGTAAAAGTTTCTAATTTTCAACTTATTTTTATCTGTCAAAAAGAAAAACCACAAAAAAACCAAACTTAAAATTAGTGATAGCTTCTATTTAATAGTATCTATCTTTTTCATTTTTCTTTTTAGCTTTTTAACAAGCACTTCACCATTTTCATAATTTTCTTAATTTCCTGTTATATTAAAATACCTTAAATAATTTTCTTAGATTTTTCTCTTTTAGTATACTAATTATTAGAATTAAAAATAGTTTAAATAATTAATTAGGTAATATTAGTAATTAAATAGTTTTCTTAAATTTTAATTAAAAACAATAGGTTTTTATATTTTTACTATGTTTTATAAATCATTTAAGACTTTTAGAAAATAGATTCTTAAATTCCACTGTTAATTTTCTAATTTTCTTATTTAAATTAGTTAAATTAGATTTAAATTAATTAATAAGTAAATAATTACTAAATTAGTCTAAATATAATTTTTAGAAACTTTTTATAATTTTTTAGGATTCCTGTGATGGTTAATTAGTTTTATAAATTTTTCTATAATTTTCTAAGTCATTTAGATATTATTAGTAATTTAAAATAGTTTAATTAATATAATCAGTTTTTAATTAATAGAAAACCCATAAAAAGACAAAAATATTTCTTTTTAATTTTTATACTTTCTTCAAGTTCATTTTAAGGTTTAGAAAATATTTTTGCAAGTTTTTAGTTTAATTTGTAATCTTTATCATTTTTAGTTTAATATAAATTAGATTTGAATTACTTTTTAAATAGTTTTAATTAATTAAGTAATATTTAAATATTAAAATAATCAATTTAATAATTTCATTTTTATTTTAAATTTTCTTTTTATTTTTAAGTTTGAAAAGTTTCACTTGCACCCCCTGTAGTTTGTAATTTGTTAAATCCCATTTTTCTGTCTGTAATCTGAATCCCAAAGTTTTGTATTTGTGATTATATCTGTATATCTGTGATTGTTAATAAATTGTCCAAATACCAAATATCAGTAGCATAATCATCTCTCAAATCATCTTGGCTACTGTCCTCAGTGCCACTCATTCCTAAACCGTTTTCAAAACACCATTGCAATCTCGCTGGGACTTAACGACCCGAGGAAACACTATACTATCCACGGAGTATTGGAACTGAGCTGTCTTTGACTTGTTGACCTTGGTCAATAATATCTGACCGTTCAGAACCAATCAGTATCTCTAGTTATTATGCAATAATCTATTCGGTCTTCAAAACATTAAAAAAAAAAAAAAAAAAAAAAGTCATATCAAAACTAATTAAATAATTTTCCCTAAATAATATTTTAGGAGACGTATAATGCTTTTGTAACATGTGTAATTTAAGCGTGGATTAGATTTACCATTAGTGGATATCAAAGGGGCTAAAATGAAATTTATATATATATTGGAACCATAAAGTAAACAATTTTGGTGGTCCCAAGTTTTTGACAGAAAGTTTCGGACTTTGGGTCATCTTCTCAAACACAAAACTAACTCTATTAAAGCACAATCGAAACTCTGTTTCTTCCGTTCATTAAGGCTAGACACACTCGTAACTCATATTACATCATCTTTTCAGCTGTCACTTTAGTTTTCTTTCTCCTCAATCCATATTCACCTCTCTCTTTACAGTTGTGACCCATATATATTTATTATTATTATTTTCAATTATTGCAAGCTTTTTCATGCAACAAAATCGGTCGAATAAGCAACCCATATTGCAAGTTTAGTCCGACGACCCATTTCCCCACAATGGTGACAACCGATGTTAATATCGGTTGACCCATTTCCACAACCGATTAAATACGTCCCTCTGTGGATAGCCTAAAACACCCGTAAATAGGACTCTATCATTTGATGCCCCCCACTTTGATGCCCTGAGCCGTCGCCCGCTTCGCCCAGTACCAGGGCCGGCACTGATGGCATGTATAGACATACATGACACACTTAAAAAAAAATAAGACTTGCATCGCATTAATTAATTTGAAATAGTTTCGATTTAAAAGTCCCCTTAGTTCTTCTATGAACATTTGGGTGCCATTTCATTTCAAGTTACATTATATATATATATATATATATATATATATATATATATATATATATATATATATATATATATATATATATATATATATATATATATATATATATATATATATATATATGTGTGTGTGTGTGTGAGGAAAGTTCAATGCAGAACAATAAATATCTAAAGATCAAACTGCTCAATCCTGGCCACTGATCTCTGTTTGATCTGACGGTTGGATTTATTTTTCATCATTCCTATTTAATTAGATAGAGGGGTAGGTTGGTCCATTTATACTCGCACACACTTTTACCAGCCTCACTTTCTCACTCACTCTCTTTCCAAACATCACCAAACCACTACAACCATCTCACCAGATTACTAACTAATCAACGATGGATAATGAAGATGATGAAGTGTTTGTCGAGTGATTTTCTGGATCGGAACGAGGCGATGATTGAGACGGTTTTGATCAGATATAATAAGGAGATTTGATACGGATTACGATCTGCAAGGAGATGTGATTGTTGATCACAATCATTTTCCGGCGGAGGAGCGAGGAAGGAAGCGGCATCATTTTCCGTCGGATCCACGTCATCTCCGGCGGAGGAGCGAGGAAGGAAGCGGCATCATTTTCCGTCGGATCCACGTCATCATTTTCCGGTGACATCTCCGCTGGTGAATCAAATTTGGTGCATGTTTGATGCGGATCTATGTAGCAATTTAGGGGCATAAGATTTAGGATGCTAGGGATGTTTGTAGGTGAAGAAAAAAGTAGCAGATGAGAAAAATATGAGAAAAGAAAGAGAAGATGAATAGGAATAAAAAGTGGGTTTGAGTGTAATAGGTGGGTACAATTTATTAGGAGTATATTTTTGATTAATTGCTTCATATTTATTTTTTCTAGCCTTGGGTAAGTTGACTATTGGTAATTTTGTTTTTATTCCACAACAAGTAACCTCGGGTAGAAGAAGATTATTCCACAATATACAATTTGGTTAAGAAAGTTGGAGGCATAATAATCTTTCTAAAAAACGAAGAAGAGAAGATAATGAATTATACAAACCAAGAAAATGTTCTTCTGTAAATGAATTCTAACTAGTTTCGTCTTTGATGTCTTTGTATTTAGATTTGCTTTATGTATTTCTTTTAGTTATAGCGTTCACTTGTGATTTTTTTAAAAGGGTTAATGGCATGTAATAGCAACGTACTTTCCCACTTGTGCCATTATCAGATACGAACCCAAAATATTACAGATATCAGATACGAACTTTCAAATTTTTTTTCATTATCAGATACGAACTTTTTTATTACAGATATCGAATACGAACTTCCAAATTTTTGTTTCATTATCAGCAACGTACTTTTCTCCTTTGTTCAAATATAAGAAAAACTTTAAAAATAAAAATTGTTGATAATGAAACAAATAAAAAAGTACGTTGCTGATAATGAAACAAAAATTTGGAAGTTCGTATCTGATATCTGTAATAAAAAAGTTCGTATCTGATAATGAAAAAAAATTTGAAAGTTCATATCTGATATCTGTAATATTTTGGGTTCGTATCTGATAATGGCACAAATGGGAAAGTACGTTGCTATTACATGCCATTAACCCTTTTTAAAATAACAAATCACAAATGATCATTTTCTTTGTTGAAGACTCATTTATCATTGGACAACAACCTTTTTCGCTTCAGTCTTATAAATACAAGTAAAAAGCTAGCTAGTTTATGTCATCTATCATTATATTCTTAAAAAAAACAAAAAAAAAACAAAAAAAAAACATGTGATTTACACGCGAATCACATGTGATTTACACACGAATAACATGTGATTTACACACGAATCACAACAATAACATAATCACTTTCTAGATTAAAACAGAATCACATGTGATTTACACTAGAATCACATGTGATTTACACACGAATAAAAAAAAAATATCACATGTGATTTAATAAAAAAATATTTTATTATTAACATTTACTTTATTAACTTTTTTTTAACTAGACTTCTTGTAGTTAGTTTTATGTATTTAGCTTATTTTGGATCACATGAAAGTGAACACATGTGTACTTTGAGATGTTCGGATTCTGAATGAATGCACTCTTTTGTTGTTCAATTTAAATTTTGTGTTTTCTTTATTTCATTTTATTGTTAGTTTTGACCAAATACCAAAAACAAAAGTTTTGACTTTAGTATTTGTTTGTATAATGTCTACGATGATTAAATCACATGTCATTTACACACGTATCACATGTGATTTACACACGCATCAGCAAAAAAAAAAAAAAAAAAAAAAAAAAACGTGTGATTTACTATTTTTAAGATTAAAATAGAATCACATGTGATTTTAGTCGGCTCGCAATGCCGAGTCGGATAACCAGATTAAAAAAAAAACATGTGATTTTTATAAATCACGTGTGATTTTTACAAATCACGTGTGATTTTCCTGAATGAAAATTTTGAAAAAAAAAATGGTCGAAAGTATATACTAGTGCATATCTATAGAAAGATAATTTAATTCTCTTCGCGACGGTATATTTTTCGTAGCTTGAAGATTTACCGTTTGCAAGATATGTCACTTTTAAAAAAAATGTGGAAATGGGTTTTTACATAATTACATTTATGTCCTCCCTATGTTATTTATTGATTTAATCTCTACCATTGGATGAAAAGATGATGGATGGTTGAGATTTTGTGATTTGTTCTTTAGATATTAGTTGTTTGTCATAGATCTCACCATATATATATATATATACACACACTAAAGGATAAGAGGTTACTGTAGCAAATACTGTAGCTGTTACAGTTGTTTCTATAGTAAACATGTTTTTGGACACTTTTAGCCCCTGACGTTATAGATCAAATGCAAAGTTAGTCCTTAATGGTCGTTACCTAACAGTTATGGATTAAATTTGCAATGACCCAATAATTTTAGGGACATAGTTCTATCTACAATACAGACTTCCTTGCCAAATTTAAAAAACAGTCCCTGCATTAGCGATAAATCACACAGTTAGTCCCTAAGAACTAACTTTGCAAAATTTCGATAACTTTAGGGGCTTTTATGTAAAAAACTATACTATTTCCGTAAATTATTTATAAAAATAGTACTCGCGGTTATCGATCTTTTGCATAGTTAGTCCTTCAAAAATAAATACGACCATTTCGTTTCGAGTTTAGATTAAACACAACATTCCCGCAGCAACGCGCGGGTACCAAACTAGTTTGTAGTTATATTTCATTTTTAGTCGCTCTCTTAAACATATTTGCGCAAATCTAATCTCTATCACTTGTTATTACCAAGACTCTAAACCTAAGTTTAATTATTTTTAAGAAACATTAATGAGTAACATGTTGTTTAGATGTCTTTTAATTTTAAATATTAACATTTTTTTAGTTCATCAAACATTAAACATTTTTTGAAGAATAACAAAATTATGTGAAAAAGTCCCATATGAGTGGAAAAAAGACCTTGTACTCTCCTAAAAGCATAAAAAATGTCCATATGGTTTGTTTTTCGCAAAAATGATCCCTCGTGTTTTATTTGCTTTGTTATTGAAACTTTTTTTTTAAAAGTCTCTCGAAACTTTTTTTTTTAAAAGTCTCTCACGTTAACATGTACGAAAACAGTCATGTGTTAAATTTAAGGGCTTTTGTGTAGCAAAAAATTACACAAGTGTCCATCCAGATTACTTATGTTGCAAAAATAATCCTTGAAAAATTCTAAAAGGCATTCTCGCTGTTACTTGTGATTAGTTTAAATCCCTTAATTAAATCTAAACCTTGTGCATAGCAGCGGAGCGCAGCGGATTGAGATTCTTTAATGGATGTCATAAGTTCAAACCTTACAAACGACAAGTTGGGGCCCAAAGTTCAAGCGCCTACTCTTTCTTCGAAAACACGAGTATCAGGCTTGTAAAGGGGAGGGCTTTTGGAAAAATACATGGCGTTAAATTTCAACTCTTATTGATTTGCTAAAAACAACGTAGACATTGCTTGAAACCGATCTTTTGGTAAAATTAGTCAACACTATATGAATATACCAAATTGAGGTTTCTATACAAATTTAGACATTTTTAACAGAAAAATTTACACGGATGGTCCTTGTGGTTTACATAGATTTCATGTTTAGTCCCTATTTCATTTTAATTACACCAGAGATACCTTTTTTTGAAACTTGTCACACATTTAGTCCCTAATTTGGATGGGCAGTTAGTTTATCCGTTAAGTTATTACCGCTAGTCCTCTATTACTATTTTTTGCACTGTTAGTCCCCATTTTCTAAAAAAGTCCTCCTTTTTGCACCGTTAGTCCCTCCGTTAATATTTTGCACCATTGTCAATGTTTTTACTTTTTCGTCCATTTTTTAACGTTCTCGTCATTTTTTAACGTTTTTCTCCATTTTTTTAGGTTTTCGTCCGTTTTTTTAACGTTTTCGTCCATTTTTTTAACGTTTTTGTCAATCTTTTTACATTTTCGTCCATTTTTTACGTTCTCGTCAGTTTTTTAACGTTTTCGTCCATTTTTTATGTTTTTTCCAATCTTTTTACGTTTTCATCCATTTTTTTACGTTTATGTCCATCTTTTTTGTTTTCATCAATTTTTTTACATTCTCATCCGTTTTTTTAACATTTTAGTCAATCTTTTTACGTTTTCATCCGTTTTTTTTTGTCTGATTTCTTATGTTTTTATTGGTTTTCGCCTTTTTTTTTTTTTTTTTACGTTTTCGCCTATTTTTTTTTGTGATTAAATAAGTATACTATAAGAAAATTTGACATTTGATAAAAATGTTTCTGTGTCGATTTTAAATCATGATTTTGACCCCTTTCTGGTCTGAATCATCAAAAGTTTAAAACACGATAGTTGTCTGGAATAATGTATTACATCAAGGCGCGTGAGATTTTAATCAGAAAATGCAAAACAAGGGCTGTTTAGTACCAAAACTTAAGCCATTTTCGTTCGTTATCATTCATTCATTATATATTAAATATGGCTCACCGGCCAGTGTATATGTCTTAGAGGAGGAAACTGTATGAACATCTTTACATTATTGTCCATTTTTCTTACGTTTTTATCTGTTTTTGTCCATTTTTACATGTTTCGTTAGTTGTTGTTGTTGTTGTTGTTTGTTTGTTTGTTTGTTTGTTTGTTTGTTTATTTTTGTTTTGTTTTTTTTTTTTTTTTCACATTTTCGCACATTTTAACACTTTGGAGAAAATGTAAAGATTTCATATCGTTTTCTCCTCTAAGACATATACACTGGCCGGTGAACCCGATTTGATATATAATAAACAAATGATAATGAACGAAAACGGCTTAAGTTTTGGTAGTACATAGTAATTGTTTTGCATTTTTCAGGTTAAAATCTTGTGTGTCTTGATGTAAAACATCATTCCGGACAACTTTCGTGTTTTACACTTTTGATGATTCAGACCAAAAAGGGGGTCAAAATCGTGATTTAAAATTGATACAGAAACATTTTTATCAAATGTCAAGTTTTCTTTTAGTATACTTACCAAATCACAAAAAAAGGGCGAAAACGTAAAAAAATGGCAAAAGTGGATAAAAACATAAGAAAACAGAAAAAAACGTAAAAAAGGCGGACGAAAACGTAAAAAAACGGACGAAAACGTAAACAATTGACAAAACGTAAAAAAGTGGACGAAAACGTTAAAAAAACGGACGTGAACGTAAATAATGGACAAAAACGTAAAAAGATTGACAAAAAAACGTAAAAAAAAAATGGACAAAACGTTTAAAAAACGGACGAGAACGTAAAAAAATGGACGAAAACGTAAAAAGATGGACAAAAACGTAAAAAATAGACGAGAACGTTAAAAAATGGACGAGAATGTAAAAATATTGACAACGGTGCAAAATAGTAATGGAAGGACTAACGGTGCAAAAAATGAGGACTTGTTTAGAAAATGAGGACTAACGGTGCAAAAACTATTAACGGAGGACTAACGATGCAAATAACTTAACAGATAAACTAACGGCTCATCCAAATTAGGGACTAAATGTGTGACAAGTTTTAAAAATAGGTATCTCTGATGTAATTAAAATGAAATAACGACTAAACGTGAAATGTGTGTAAACCACAAGGACCATCCTTGTAATTTTTTCTTTTTAATAAAAAGGTTCATACGTTACGTAACCAAAGGTTCATACAAAACTTTAGTGTAATTAGAATTTAGGGGCTGTTTGATAAAAATTGTGATTTAACACTGAATGAATTATAAGTGCTGAATGATTTAATGTTGCTGAACGATTATGATTCTGAATGAAACCGATTGTTTAACAACCGTTTTGAAAGAAGATTGATTTTTTTTTCTTTCTTTAATAATTTAGCACTACGTAAAATATGTAATTTGATAAAGTTTTTTACATGAAATAATATTTAACTATTTTCACTTTTTTTATGAAAGACGTGTTCTAATAATATTTAACTATTCTCACCTTTTTTTTTTGGAGATAATAATAATAATAATAATAATAATAATAATCTTACTTTTTTGTTTTTTGAATCAAAGAATAATTCGTATAAATGGGTCAAAAGAAGGAAAACTCATTAATTGGCATGTGATAATATAGTACAAGTGTACAACATGAAGTGATTGCATAAGACCAATGTTAATGGGCGTTGGTTTCACCAAGCAACCCCAAAAGCAACGCACCACTTCCTCTAGCACACCTCAAAGCAACGCGTCGCCCTCCAACTTTTTACAAAACTCGGTTGCATCACCAACCGAAACAATTGAATGACCAAGGCTTTAATTTTCGAATGTTGGGGAGTAAAAGATGGGGTTGCTTTTGTGGTCAATACTAGCTAATTGCGGTTGGGGTGTAGTTGTGGAGAGAGAAAGCTGAAGTGGCGCTGACGTGACGGGGTTGCTTTTGTGAAAATGGTGTTGCCATTAGTATTAGTCTAATACTTAACTGCTGAATGACAGACCATCCATATCACGCTGGCCCACTCAGAATAAAATAGAACCATCCAGCGCTTGTTTTTTAGCTACCAAACAGCATGGTCACTTACCGAATAGGTGATAGATGCTTAATCATTTTATTAAGTGGTTATCAAACACCCCAAGATTTCTATGATCTAGATCTACGTATAGGTTTTTGCTTTTCCTAATATAATACGGAGCAAGTGCATAAAAGAAAGTGTTGGAAACTTCCGGGCAACTAGCGAGAATCCCATTGCAACATTTTCGTTTTCAAGATGACATAACAACCACCGATGGTGACACCATAAGATCCGCAGCATATTCTTGTTTTCCACTGTTATTATAAAAAGTACTACGGAGTACAAGTTATTTTAGTGTTCGTAGCTCAATAAAACAGGATCCCCCGTGTCATGGTAACATATTTAAATTAAAATACGAAGTTGGTAGGAGTAATAAACTAATGGAGACATCAGCTTCATTAGTTCATTATTGAAGTTTGTTCAAATTTAAATACAAATTAAAAAAGCGAGATTATAGATGTCATGTACTTATGATATACTGAAGATAAGGCAATATTGTTTGAGTTGTAAATGATACGTATATACCCATATGTGAATGTTTTGCACATGAAATTATAAAGAGATTATGTTTATTTAAAAAAAAATAATTTTTGTTTGACAAAAATAATTTATAAGAGATTATATATAAATAAAAATCTTTCATAATCTTTTAAAATCAAATTATATTATTTAGCTTATAAAAATAATCTCTTTTTATAATCTCCATCTCAAGTACCATCTCCCATTTCAGCAACAGTAACTTTTGCTCATTTACATACCATTTTTTTTTTACAAGATTAACACCCTTAAGCGGGGAATACGTTTCATACGGTTGGGTTGCGAGAAATCAATGTTAGGATTATACGACGACCCACTTGGTGATTGGTGAAAATCCATATTAGGACGATACGGTGGGACATATGGACGATTAACGTAAAATGTGTTTTGATTTTGATTCGGCTGTGGTAGTTGTGTTGGATATTCAAAAGTGGGTGCGCGAAAGAGAATACCCCGATTTTGTGGTGGTGTTATGCCGGTTAATTTGAAATTTGAATCCGGCGAGAAATTCATTCGGAGCATTTTGGGGTAGTCGGGATCGTTGGTTTTTTGATGTGGGAGTATTTTTTTTGATATGATGAATATGGATGAGAAGTTGTTTGAATAGTATTTGAAATTGTCTGTTTAGAAGTCTGTTTGAGATTGGTATTTATAAAATTGTAAAGTGGTAAAGTTTTATTAAAAAAAAATAGATTTTTTTTTTATTATTATTTTTTTTAATATTAAACGGTAACAATTTTTGGATTTTTGTGTGTGTTTAAAATTGGTCGAAATTTCGACCATCCTCTCCTTTTCCTCGACCGAAGACCGATGGTGGCATTTTCTCCACAGCGCCCATGACCGATCATGAAATCAGTCGACCGATCACCATGATCGATCCACTCTGCCCAGCCTTAAGATTATGGTCTAGAGATTGGATGAAAAGCATGGGTGAAAATATAGAATAATTTGAATAATAGTTTATTTTGTAACTTAATAAAAAATGTAGAAGCTACATATTTATTTTAGTAAAAAATTACAAAAAAATTATAGTTAATAAATTTGTGGCTAGGAATCAAACTGAGCCACAAAAGTTGAGATTATGACTTTAAAACGAGATGGATATATGGGATTCATGAATCCGGATATTTAAACCTCGCTGCATTGGTGCATTATTTAAAAAGTGCTGATTGACATGTAATAAACTCTATAAAATAATATTTTTTGCCGGTCCCGACTCGGAGATAGGGTGCTAAATTAATAATTCGCTAAAATTATAAGATAATACATTTTTGATAATTTCTTTAGACCCCATATAAAATATAAATTAATAATTCCTTATATATAGCATATTACATGAATGATTTATGAATGTTTATTGAAAAATGACTCAATTGTCTTTTGTTTTTTTCACACCTTTAAGATGGGAAACCATGTTGTGTGTATGATTTGTTTGTGTTAACCTATTTTGATCTTGTATTTATATAGAAAATATTTTTAATGTCCATAAAGTGATACATTGAACACAAGAAACATAATAAGATGGGAGATTGAAGGTTTCTTTTAAATTGAGCAATTCATTTGATACATGCATTGTATATAATAACTAAGTGAAAGCTTGAAAGGTGCTTGTAAACTAAGTATTCTACTATAAATTAATAAAATAATAATTAATATATAAATTAATAATTATTAATTTATCGATTAATTAATAATTTTTTTAATTAAGTGTATTATATTATAGAGTTTTTACTGTATAATTTTAAAAAAAAATAAACATATATTTTGTAAGATCAATAATAAATTTGAGGAGAGAGAAATTATACAAACTATATGTTAAACAATGAACGAATTAATCACAATAGTAGTAACATCAATTCGACATCCAAATCATTTCTCTTATTCAAATTCCAAAATTTGTACCTAACATTTTGTACGAGTATCATTCTAAACCCAATCTTATAATCCGAAACGTTCGATCAAAATGGGCCCTAGTCACCTAGTGGCCTAGTTACTAGGGGTTTACCTTGGAGATATATGTTTGTAATTTGTACGGAAATAATTTTTTTAAAGACGAAGTTACCTAGATCCAGCGTAGTGAGAAGCAGCATCCAAGAAGTTGCCAACATAAGTTACCTTGACCCCACAAACTTAAAAAAAATAGCTTAGCATATTAACACGACATGCTAATTGAGGCTTTGAAAATTACAAAAGTATATAATAAGGGAGGTGATTTGCACACTCATCTTTTTTATTAGCACACTTATAGTGCAAATAATTAAAGCATGATGTAAATCTAGTACAACTGTCTGATGCAGTGTTTGGAGTGTCCCAATCAAAAGTAAAAATATACAAATCAATTCTCATATAATAAGGCATGAGTTAACCACACCCTCCCTAAGCCACACCCTCCCTATTTGACCAGCTGCCGCCGTTTGTACTATCTGCATTAAAACCTGTACATTTTGACTAAAAGTAGGTGGACCTCCTGGTAGGGAGGGTGCGGTCAACACATCCCTATAATAAAGGTCGCTACGCTGTTCCCAAGGACTAGCAGAATCTTAATCTCCCCTAGTCTCATATATAAATCATATTGATGCCTGGCCGGAAAAAACACAACAATTGCGTTTGAATTCTTGTTTTAGTTGTTAAACTCTACCAAGTTCTAAAATGAGCAAAAGGCCTCAGAATCTCATATGCGTACATTGTCATGTATTGTGGTTCTTCGAATACATGTAACTAGTATTTATAATTAGTTATAGCGTCATTGGTTTACTGGTGTCGATTTAATTTCTTCAAGTAGCTAGCGATTCTAGCAATGGATTGCCATATAGAAAAATACCTCTAGAATCATAAGGAGATTCAGTGCGAAACAAATTAGTAGAATATAAGTTGTATGTTATTGTAAGAATTATCGTGATACATGTTTATGTAAGTGATTTATTTAAGGGGAAAAAAAAAGTGATTTATTTAAGAAACATGGTTAGCTATGAACTTTTGGATTTTCTTTAAGGATGCTTGTTCATCATTAGCTTCAGATTCTACAAAATCAAGCATTTATAACCAAATGAGTTTTGTGACCTTACTTATATCTTATACACATGAAATTGTGTTTTTTTGCAAGTCGCTATTTGTCATCAATAGTAGGTTCATGTCGCTATTTGTCATCAATAGTAGGTTTATGTCGCTATTTGTACCATTACCATTTTAGTGTGCAAGACACATTTAGAGGACTAGTGCTCTCGTCTTACATCTTTTCTGCGTAAGCGTAACTCATCAGAATTTTATCACAAGTTCATGAAAAATTCAATACCATTTTAAATACTAACTTATCACGCACCAAAGGGTAATCTCTATTTCATTTCACCAAGAATCTGATTTCATATATATTATACATGGAATGGGAGCAATTAAGCTATAGGGCTGTACTTGAGGTTTTAAGGGGCCGTGAGCGAAAATCCATAATAAGGTCTTCAGAAGTAATGTTATATAAAAGATGTCACTTTTTTATAAGATATAATGCAAATTAGCTATATAAACGTTTAGAATATGACCAATTAAAGATATTTTCTTACATAATTGTTCTTTTTCTCATAAGAGAAAAATATGAAACACACATATATAATATAGCTCATGGGACAAATTTTGGATCACCTACAATTTGAGGGCCTGAGCTGTCCGCCCACCTCTTCCACCCTCAAAGACGGCTCTGTTAAGCTATGTTTTAAAGCTAAATACGAAAAGGAGATACACAGTCACGGTATGTGCCGAACAATAGTACAAAGGAGCATACCTGTTAGTAATCTTCAGGTTCGTCACTGCACAGTCGCATGCAACCCATGCCATTATTCATTTATTCAGTTTCAGACAATATATATATACTAAAGAGGGGGAGGAAAACAGTGCCGAGCACTGTAGCAGCTACATTGCTTGCTACAGTGCTTTGTACAGTATTTTTTTTTTTTTGGCATCGCGAGATGTACGTTACGCATCGCGAGTTGTACATCACTGTAGCCGCTACAGTAATTTAAAAAAAAAAAATCTTTCGGTAACACCGCATTCCCGCAACAACGTGCGGGTTTATAAAACTAGTTTGAACTAAAATATGGAAGCCTGCTTATGTTGGGCTCAGGCCCCAAATTCTTTTTGGAAGACCGAAGACATAACAACGGCCCAACTAGTTTACAGTATTACCCAAGTCTAGAAGAGTACTCGATGTTTAGGGTCCGTTTGTTTGTCAAGGGATTTTGAATTTGGATTGAGATTAAAAAAAAAAAAAAAAATAATGAGAAAGAAAATATATAAATGATATATGACACTTGTATGTCGGCATTTGCCACCGCCCAAAAATTCACATTCACTACTAAAACGTTACAAATAGGATAAAAGTTATACGTTATTTGTAAGCCACACCTCATGATATCTCGTGCATGTCACGTGAGTTTCCTGGTTGTACACCATGATTCCAAATCATGGTCACTTTATCCCTACACACTCATCACCCAAAATGATGAGATAAAACCACACTTTAAAAATTATACTCCACCCTTCTAATTTAATTCCTCCCTTTTCTTTCATTCTAATCTACCAAAAGCACATCCTAGCCAAAACCCTTCTAGCCATATACTATCATGGCATCCGTATGCATGTCAACATGCATAGCAGATGATGCTCGTGTCCCGGTTCGAGCAACATACGTGAACCTATACAAATGGCCCGAGTCTGACCGTGAATTCGTACGTTCTTTCAGTAAAAACAGCCATAGCGAAAGCGAACACAGCCAAGGCCATCCTAGAGTTGTTGATAGTATTTCATGCAGACAACTTTACCTTAGAAGCTATACTTTTTCGCGAAAAGAGAGCTTAAATGAGAAAACCATGAAGTGTATTGAAAGAGTTAAAGAACGAGCAGCGGTTCATGGTGGACGACGAAGAGAAGATGGCAAGAGGAGAAGGAGGAGGAAGAAGTGTACGGTAGTTATGAAGGCAAAGGAGGCATCTTATGCTGCGTTGGCTTCGATCTTTCGAAGGTTGCTATCTTGTACTACTAAGGTTGATGTTGTGGATTGAGTTTTTACCAATGCAGATCGACACTTTTATTTTTGTGACATGTTTGATGATCTTATGTTTTTTTTGTTTATTATTTATGTTCATCATATTAATGTTAATACATAAATTTTATGAAAGTGGCCGATACTCCTTTTTTACTTACATTGTATAATACAAGTATAGTCAAGAACGCATTTAGGAGGTTAAAACTCAAACAATGAGGATCATTTAAGTAACCATTTAGTTTCTTCTTTCTATTCAAGATCATTCACAAATCTTGATATACTTTTGTCATCCGAAACAATTAATTAGAAGACAAGTTTTAAATGAAATACATACTGCGTTCTTCATGTATTTGGATAAAATACGTTTAGGCAGGGCGTTGATATCCCTGCCATATACAAAAAGGTGCCAAGGGGCTTTCGGAGAAGAATTACGTCGGCACTAAGCGAAGCAACGTCCCTATCCCTAAAACCAGTTTCCGGCGGTTGATCGGCAACTTAAGTGAACTAGCGAAGGCCGTGTGTAAAAACTTATATAGGAACTAAATATGCCGATTAAAGATATATATTATACCAACTATTGAGAAAAAATATATAATATTGTAATGATCTATCTTCAGTTTTAACAAATAATACGGACAATGTAATATTAAACAGTGTTAGCAAATATTGTTGCAAGTGAATTTGGAAGCTTTAAAAATATATCCGGGTTTATATTTTGGCCTCTAAAATTTTAAATTCTTGTGCGATATGACATTTTGCACGCTCTAGTATACGGCTATGCATTTATATTTACCAACATGTCTTAGTCCTCGTGATATCATCTAAAGTGAGTCACAAACTATAGGGTGCAAGTTCAAATATTCATGTTTGTGAGAACAAAGGGCTTGTATTTTAATGATATGAGAAACTCTTTAACAAAATATTTGGAGGTTCAAGTTCTGCTTAATACATGTGAGATAAATTTTTGATATAAATATTGTGAGGTAATTAAAAATTGCGTTCTAAAAGATAAAAAAATAAACTAAAATAAATTCATGTTTGTTAGTTAAACGTGTTGATAAGCCATATTAAATCCCACTTAATCATCGTTAAGATTAACAATTGACATCCAAAAAAAAGATATGTAATTAGTTCACATGTTAAAGGGCTTTTTATATTTATAAACTAGATAGTGGATCATCAAAGATCTTTAATTAATATATTAAATCTTACATCCAGTATAAAATGTATAGTAATCATTTGATCGTAGGTTGCTCACAGTGGAAAATTTAAACCATATCTATCACAGTACGGGTAATTAATTTTACGATCCAAAACAAAACTATATTAACTATGTAATCAGACATGCGGGTAACCAAAATAAATGGTTACCCGCATGTCAGGTCACAACTAACCATTTTAGATATTTGATTGAATTTAATCTTATGAACAATAACATGATCTAGAAATTACAATGTCATTTTAGTAAAATTAAATGACATTAAATAGATTAAAGTTATCGTCACAATAATTGCATTCAAATATCCATGCATAACACATTAACAAAAATATAGTTATTCGCCGTTTATAGATTACGTTCTTATTAATCAATTTTCACACATATATAGATGTTTAGTAAATGTTTACACAGAGCAAAAATATCATTATACAATAAACTAGTGCAATAATATAATCGAAACTTGTACAATTATTTAAAATTTTGTTAAAACCTTTATGTATCTTATACACAGTTCAGTTTGGTTAATCGTGTATATCTAAAATAAAAACCGAAACCAAAACCGAACTAAGCGGGTATTTTCGATTTTGGTTTTCTCGGTTTCTATTTGTTCGGTTTCAGGTTATTTTGGTTTTTTCTTGGTTTGCTGGTTTCTCGAGTTTTTTTTACCCCTATCGTATGTGTATGATAAAGAAGCTATGTGATTAATTGATATACGTAGTATATCTTTACACATATTAACAAAATTACCATCATAGTTTAATTCGTTAAAGATGTGCTATTAGATTTCAATTATTAGAAGCATTAGTTATTACACTTTAATAATTAAACTAAAACGCATTAATGCTTTTATAATTAGTCTTAGCTTGAAGCTAGTTTATGTGTATAATATTACAAATTATAGCAATTTAAAATCTTTTATATAATATGAGAACTCACTTTTGGTCAAATTAAAGGATTCGATTAACTAATGAGAGAGCTCGGTATTGAAATCTAGCCCTCTTATTAGTTAATTGGATTCCTAAGTGTGAAAAAATAGGGTAGTTATAATGTGAATTTTCGTGTTTTTTGAGTGTTGTGGAGAAAAAACACATGTATAAAAAATGTGAAAAAAAAAATTGAAAAAAGGCGGAGGGACTGTTTTGCTATATAATCAGAAACAAGCCTAAGCCCGAATAACTAGCTTATCCATCAGATATAAGCAAACTATAAACCCCCTCATTCCTCTTCCAGCCTCTCCAATAAACCCTAGCTTCTTCAAGGCTCTCCAGAAAACCTAGCTCATGTACGCTTAAGTTTTGCAAAAGGTGTGATGTCCTCCCTTTTTAATTTATAAACTCGGTTGATGTAATTGATTATATTTACCGTTTAATACATGGGTTTATTACTTTACTACATATGTATAAACTGCACTTTTTTTCTTTTAGGTTCTTCTAATTGCAGATTTAAGGGTTTAAAGATTTTGACGTGGTTATTACACGCATGCTACTCGGGTCAAATATTCTCCTGTGATCTCCTACCTGGTATGGGTTTTTTTTTCTGCATTATGTTAAGTATGATCTTTGCTCGATTAGGATGCTTGTTTGTTATGCAATCAATGAATTAATAAAGCTGCTAGCACTTTTTTTTTTTTTTTTTTTTTTTTTTTTTTTTTTTTTTTTTTTTCTGGCAATCAACAGGTTACTTACAAAATAAAACCAAAGTGTTAAAAAAAAACCCCTAAATCAACATCCTCCGATATGATTAATCAAATGTATGTTTTTCTATCAATAAATTCAAGGTTTTTTTTTTTTTTTTTTTTTTTTTTTAATTATTTTTTTAACCTATGAAGATTAAAATTTATCATAGTCTTTATGTGTTTATCATTTAAGTGCTATTTATAGCCATGTTTGTTACGTAACCTATGAGTATTAAAAGAGTACATGGAGAGACATTTTTACAAATTTATTGATCATTGAAGGTTCTTTAGTGAAGGAAAAATGCAGTTTGTTCATATTTTTTGCAATGAATTCGATGGGAAAAATGTGAAACCGTAAAACCACTTCATATTCATATCCTCTTTGCATTTAATTGCTGCACATTAACTCTAATACTCTAGGACTCCATCTTGAGTGTCTTGATTACTCCACTCAATGAATTTCGAGCATTAGTTAGCTTGAACCCTATGCAATCTTGATGCCTCCACATTAAATTATATAACTGAATCTTATAGTATTATAGATTTTCTCTCATCATTCTTCACAATTAATTTTGAAATGAATCAATCATATCTTTAGGGGTTTTAGTTTTAGGTATACAATTCATTTTTCTAAAGAACATATCAATTAGGGTAAGTTTGGTATGCTATGAGGATTCACTATGAGTATGTGTTTAATTATAGGGTGGAATGAATATAGGTATAAATAAGGTTGCAAAAATCGTTAGGTGGTAGCTGGACGGTTGGGTACCGCCTAGCGATTAATCGGATTAGATCTTTTGTATATAAAATTATAAAATTTTGAAGCTATATGCTCGATTTTGTCGATCTAGCCTATTTATGTCCGATTTTGCCGATTTATATCTGATTTGGCCAATTTTTATCCGTAACCGAGTTGGCCGATTTATGCCGATATTTGACCGATTTTTGACCAAACCGATTATTGAAAATCGGGACAGTTAACCCCCGCCTAGCGATTAATCGCCTATTAATTGGCCGCCTAGGCCGATTTTTGCATATGAGCTTCAAGTTTAATGTTTGGTTTTACTTTTGATCAGTTTTTTTTTTTTTTTTTTTTTTTTTTTTTTTTTTTTTTTTTTAAGTCAATACTCTCTCCGTCTCATATTAAATGTCTTGTTTGACTTTTCAAAGTGTTTCTTTCTCAACTTTGACCTTAAATATTTTTGTTTGTGTAATATAATACTTGATACAAAATATATGAATGAATTAAGTTTTAAATATATTGTTGACATAAATAATGTCTTAAAACATTGTTAGCATATTAACAATGTCTCTATGTTTTGATTATTACAAAGCATAAACTCATTAATCTAAAACTTATGACGTAAACAAGTTTTTAGTGCTTAATATTTGTCTTTGCTTCCATATCACTTAAGGTATGAATAAACAAAGGGTTAATTGCATTTCATGATCAAAGGAAAATTTTCTAATCACTAGAATTTTTATAAAATGTATTAAACATCTTATATCTTTTACAAAATTACTTTTGGAATTAAAAGAATATGTTTAATTCATTATAAATATATGATTTCAAATTTCCAACAAAAAATGGCAAATTCTATCCAGAAAAATATTCCCCACTAAAAGACAAGAAAAACCAACGTTCTGAAGGGGTGGTCTCCTTAATTCCTTAGGCGGCCCCCTTAATCATTAAGGGGACCGGCCATCAATTAAGGGGACCGGCCACGCTCCAGAACAGTATTTTTCTCTCCTATAAATACTGGTTCACTCCTCAGAATTTTCTCACCTTTTGCACTTCTAAACTTTCTGATCTAGATCCACATTTCCATTTTCTTATCCTTTGATCATAAGTGTTTAATTCTTTGTTTCAAAGTGACTCAAACTTCATCCTCTCAAGTGCAAGAGAAGAATACTTCTATCCCCCAAGACAAGAAGTATTACAACTTGTTGTGATCTCCACATCCAAGTTGTTGGTACATCATCAAGATTATTTACATTATTCTTTGTGAAGATTGTTGTGAATATTTGATTGTAGATAGTTGTGCTAGATATATAGGTTGTGTGATTAGTTAGTAGCTTGGTGTGAAGAAGAAAAGTTAGGAATTATATTGGTGTGAAGAAGATAGGTGTGGTGTAGTTAGTTGTGAAGTAGATTGATTTAAAGTAGTTGTGTAGAAGTTGTGACTTAGGTGTGAAGAAGTTGTGGTGTGAAAATTGGTGTGTAAGCTTTTCTCCGCCATAAGGGAGCTTGTTGATATAGTGAAGAAAACTCTCGAGTTAGGTGCTCGGGGAGTGGAGTAGGGCAAGGAAGGTGTCCTTGTAGCCGAACCACTATAAATCTCTTGTCTCGCGGTTCGATCTTTCCATCTCTTACTTATTTCATTACTTATCATTGTTATATATTACTTATTGATAGTTGTTTATATTGTGCAAGACTTGAGATCACATATTATCGAATCTAAGTTTTTAAAATCTAAGAAAACACTAAAACTATCTTTTACAACAAATTAAAAAGACGTAAAACTATTCAACCCCCTTCTAGTTTTCCACAATTGGTATCAAGAGCCACGTCTAGCAAGATTTTTAAAATATATTGTATTTTAAAACTTGTAACGATCTATGGAATCTGAAAAATATTTAGAAGGGCAATCTATGCAAAGACCACCACTATTTGAAAATGATGGATTTTTATATTGGAAACATAGATTCGAAACGTATGTGAAATCAAAAGATCTTGATCTTTGGCATATTATTACCTTTGGTGATTTTTCCCCTATTCAATATAATGTTGAAACTAAAATGAATGAAATTTTATCTTTCGAAGAACAAAATGATGATTTGAAAAAGAAATTAGCAAAAAATAATGAGGCTAAAATGGTTATTTATAATGCGTTACCACGCAAAGAGTATGAAAGAATTTTTATGTGTAAAACCGCCAAAGAAATTTGGGATTCTTTACTAATCACTCACCAAGGTAATAGCCAAGTCAAAGATAATAAAATAGATCTTCTTGTACAACAATATGAACAATTTACGATTCCGGAAGAGGAATCAATTGATAATGCTTTTGCTAAGTTTAACACTACTTTAATTGCCCAAAACCTTATAAAAGCTGATTTAAAGCACCTACCTAAGAGACTAAGCAACATTAAGCACATATAAACTATCTTAAACCAGATGAGACAATTTTTAGCATAACAATGATCAGAATAAGCAGAAATAGATAAGCAGTTTGGGAAATAATTAAAAACTTAAATTGCATTAATTTCAAATCAAGGAGTACATTAGTAAAACTGAAAATGATAAAGCTTGCACTAATTAAAAACTACATTACACTAAAATCTACTACTCCAACTGTCTTCTTTTCCTTCTCTTTTATAGCAACCATTTAGGGTTCTTTTGACCCACTTAACACTTCCCACAACACTTCTGAGCTGTTGGATCCTTTTGATATCATCACAGCCTTTTGTGGAGTTTTTGGCGGGAAAGAGGTATGTAGCTATTTTGGCTTATAGCTCTTGGCAGGAGGGGGGAATTTGTTGTTTAGTGGTGGAAAGGGAGGGGTAGGTGTGGCGTGTGGGAGTAGTGGTGATGATGAGGTTGGAGGGGGGTTGCAGGCTAGGAGCAGAGCACGTGAAGGGGGAGGGATAAGGGTTTGACTTTAGGTTTGACTAGGGTGAAGTATTAAAAAGGGACGGGGTGAGGTTTATATTTTGGGAGTGGGCTTTTGATGGTTGGGCTTGGGGAATGGGAGGTATAAGGTGGGCTGGGGTGGTAATGGATTTGGTTGTTGGGTAATAATATTTCAAGGGTCCGTATGGTTTATAACTTTAATTCACAAGGACCATTTTTGTAATTTTGAAAGTTTAAGGGACCTGAAATGCAATTTTTTCCAAAGTAATCATAAGGACCATACTTTCCATACTTGATAAACCCAAGGACCATAATTATAATTTTTCCATTTCAAACCACCCGGGGACCAATTATGTAAATTTTGGATTTTGAGGGACCAAATGTGTAATTTTCTTAAACTTTTCACCCAAAGTCCGTTTTTGATAACTTTTGAATTCCAAGGGACTTGGGTTGACTTTTCTTTCATTTTAAACTTCCAGGGACTAGTTTTGTCAATTTTTGAAACTTGAGGGACTGAAACTGCCAATTATGCAAACTTTGTTCGTTTTTCATTTGTTTTTAAACATTTTGCATCTAAAACATATAAAACACACTTTTGGGATAAATTGTGTATTTTGATGCGTTTCTGAGTGTTTTTGGATGTTTTGGCAGTTCAGATAGGATAAAAATGATGAGTATTTACACACTCATCAATACACGACCTAACATATAAAACATAACCCGTAAGAATCTCAAAGCAAACAGTTCAACATATAATCTGACAAAAGTGGTGCCACTACGAATAGCAAAGACAATAGATTGGAGAGAACACCCAAATATGTAAAAATACCCGTAATGAAAACCTCATACTAAAATGCACGACCTGACCACCTCAACTCACAAACTCACCATTTCCTTCGACCGAACCATTTTCGCGGCTTAACTGTACTCGCGACCTACACGTCCCACGACTTTACTATATCAATGACCATTCCACGACCACACCATATCCACAGCCAAAACTAAGACATGACCTCACAATATCCACGACCTAAAATCATCTCGCGAACTCACCATACCGACAACCAAAACTATCTCGCAACCTCACCATACCCATGACCCATACCATCTTGCGACCTCACCGTACCCACGACCCAAACCATATTCATTATCTCAGCATACCTAAGACTTGAAACTATCTGGCGACCTCACATACCCACGACACTTAACCATCTCACAAACACACCATATCCACAATTCAAAACCATTTTTCGAACCATACCTAGTTATCCATGACCCAAACCATCACATGACCTCACAATATCCATGACCCGTCGACCTCACCATACCGACAATCAAAACTATCTCGCAACCTCTCCATACCCACCGCCCATACCATCTAGCGACCTCACCATACGTATGACACAAACCATCTTATAACCTCACCATACCCAAAACACAAACCATCTGATGACCTCACCACATTCACACCTGGATCACCTGATCTTATATCCTCGCATCTTACTTTCAAATACAACCTGAACCATATTCATCATCTCCTCGAAATGAACCATCTCAACAACCTCACCATCTCGAACCACCACGACCACTAAGCAGAAATTAAAGACTTGACGATAGAATTCAAAGACCACGACCTATATATCACAATCAACATGATCTAAAGCTTTTTTTTAACTTACAAGAGGAGACGGTATACCCAATCGATCACTTGCTTGTCTATTATGCAACATGATTAATGAGAAAAGATAATTAGATGAGATATAAGAGATAGAAAATATGTACTGAAAAGAAATGATGGAGAGAACATCTGGATCGTTGGCCGGAGAAGGAGGCGGCTGTTTTTGGTTTTATGATTAGGTTATTTTTTGAGTGTTTTTGTAGAAACAAAGGCTTTTTTTTTAAGGGTTAGGAAGGATAAAATATAAATTATAAAATTGAAGGAGTGGAATTACAAATTAAATGAATATGTCATGAACGGGGAGAGAATAATACAATTTTAAAACCCACCTATCATATGTGAAATGAGTTTATACGATTATTGGAACTATTTTAATTTCATTGTCATTGAGTTTTATAAACGAAATGATTGTATTTAAAACTGATTTCATTATTTCCCAAAACAAACAGCCTTTCAATTTAGAATATATGAATTAAAGAATATTAAAAGATCTATAATAATATTATGGTTCTAAGCTATCATGATAATGATGCTGAAGAATGAACAATAAATAATTTTATAAGCGTGTAAGATTACTTGAATATTTTAAATAAAAGAAAGATATTTGACGAAAATTGTTCCTTACTCTTGCATGAGAGATTTTAGTGGCCACTATGATGAGCAGAAGCATAGCAAACGAAAAGGGCAGAGAAAAGGTTGTCCGAAAATGAAGAAAGGTAACTCATTACAAAAAGTCAAATAAATGATACTTTCAATGCAAGAATGGTTGTCAACAATGATACTTGTAATATTTTTATGATACTTTTACTCGTTGGACGAGTTATATATTTATGGAATTCCGTAAGGCTACTCGCAGAAATATATGTCGATTGACATGGACGATCGATTTTCACTCGATCTCGTTATTGTGGGCAGGCAATTATGTTGAAACTTGGTCGTATGGACGATCAACACTTTTGATTGTTTTCTTTGTGCATTTAATAGTTAAACCATTGTGTAATGGTTTCATATGTAAAAAAAAAAAAAAAAAAAAAAAGAAAAACTTTTAAACTACCTTAAAAATACACAACAAATTCCATATTGTCGATTCGTCTTCAGATGATGAAAATGAAGTTAGTAGCGAATTTATGATGTTTGCGAAAGAGTGTTGAGATGCTTATCAAATGTCACAACCTAAAGTCTCACGAAATCAAATTAGTAGGCATCGTTTGGGTGCTCATAACCGTTTAGTGACTGCTTACTTCTGTGATCACCCAAGATACGGTGATTGATGAGGCGAAAAATGAACCGTTTTTAGGGGGTCATTTTAGCCCGGATTCGAATTTATTTGATCAAATATTGCCCCAAATCGTTCCTTTTGTCATTTTAGGTACTTTTGGAGTGAATTCTGGAAAATGAAGCATTTTGGACGTTTTTGGAGCATAAAAGTGAAGAAAACGGCAAAGTCTTAATTTTTCTTGTTGGGAACAGAACCTGACGGCATCAGAAGTTTCTTAATGACGGCGTCAAGAGTAATACAAGAGGTGGAAGTGGACAAACTCCGTGACGGTCCATAGAGTTTTGTACTATGGACATGACGGCGTCACCATAGGCCGTCATGGTACAAATGTTAGTGACGACCCAGAGTTACATATGACAACGTCAAAAGTGGATCTAGGCAATCCGATTTCATTATGGGCGGCGAGTTGATGGCGTCAGAATATTCTTCTTGACGCCGTCACCCTGTAAAATCTATATATAGTTTTGCAATTTTCATTCATTAGAGTGTAACTTTTAGGGTGTAACTTTGGAGATAAACCCTAGTCCGATTTTCACAGCATTTTCAAGGGGTTTTTACCCTTTGAAACCTTTCATGTTAAATTGAGATAAGTACTCTTTCAATTCAATCAATATGTCTATGTGTTGCTTGAATATATCTTACACTTGTCTTCAATTTAACATGCTTGGCTAGATCTCTTGTGTGTTTGCTTAGATGTAGTGAAACCTAGATGTTAATTATGGGTTGATTGTTTGTTTATAGTTGTTACGGATGATTCTATTCGATGTTAGGCTTAAGAAAACTGGCAGACTTCCATTGGTAACATGCTTGAACGTCTTAAGAAACATGATCAGAGGTGTACTATGATTTTTGGTTGTATTTAATGCGTAGGAGAATTCTAATGATCCCATGTTAGGAGCTTCTAACGGCTCGACATATGAGTGAAGTAGGATCCTATAGAGTTAGGGAATATTGTACACGGCCCTACGACTAGTATTAAGGAATAAGACCCGTCATCCATGCAATTGTAACAAATTATCAACCTGTAAAAGATAGTAAGTTAAGCAGATGAGGCGAAAAATGAACCACTTTTAGGGGGTCATTTAAGCCCGGAATTGAATTTATTTGATCAAATATTACCCTAAATCATTCCTTTTGTGATTTTAGGTACTTTGGGAGTGAATTCTGGAAAAGGAAGCAATTCGGACGTTTTTGGAGCATAAAAGTGAAGAAAACGCCAAAGACTTAATTTTCCATGCTGAGAACAGTACCTGACGGCGTCAAGAGGAAGACCCTGACGGCGTCAGGAGTAAAATCCATGACGACCCAGTGCAAACCTGACGGCGTCACAACAAGGGCGTCAAGAGTTAAATTGGTGACGGCCTGCATAAGGTGAATACATGACGGCGTCAGACCCAGATCTAGGCAGTCCGAGGAACTATTTAGCGGCGAGATGACGGCGTCAGACATTTGTTCTTGACGCCGTCACCTTTCAAACTCTATATATAGTTTTCTATTTTTCATTCATTAGAGAGGAACTTGTGTGGAGAAAACTAGGGCCGAACTTTGTAAACCCTAGGTCATATTTTACAGTACTTTCAAGGGTTTTCACCCCTTGAATCCTTTCATGTTCTATTGAGATAAGTCTTCTTTTAATTCAATCAATATGTCTATGTGTTGGTTGATTATATCTTTTACTTGTCTTGATTTCAACATGCTAGGCTAGATCTATCTTATGTTTGCTTAGATCTAATGAAACCTAGATGTTAATTATGTGTTGATTACTTGTTTATGGTTGTATTGGATGAATGATTTCAATGTTAGACTTAAGAAAACTGGCAGATCTCCATTGTGTAACATGCTTGAACGTCTTAGGAAACATGAACCGATGTGTACTAGGTTTTATTGGTTGTATTTAATGCATGAGCAAATTCTAGTGATCCCATGTTAGGAGCTTCTTAGCCGGCTCGACATAGGAGTGAAGTAGGCGCTCATAGGATTGGGGAAGTAAGTACGCCACCCCATGAATGGTATTAAGGAATACAATCCGTCATCCACGCAACTATAACAAGTAATTAACGTTTAAAAGATATCTAGGGAGTAGTGAAATCTAAGTAAACACAATTCTCCCACATATTGCTCACACCTCTAGTTAATTTAGTTTTATTTTCATTTTTAGTATTTTATTTTGATTGCATCTTAGTATTGGGTTAGTTGACTAGCAACTGATTCCGCCCAAATCCTTCAAACCCGAGATTTTTACTTGCTTTCTAAAAAAATATAAAAATACAAAAAGAATCATCCCTCGTCTCTAGACCTAGTCTTTAGGTTTTCTAATCCTAGCGACACTATTCTTAGCTGAACGATCAATCCCCCGGTACTTGTCATTATACTATACTACATCGATCAGGTACACTGCCTGGTGGGGGTTGTAAGCTTCTCGAGATCCCTCGAGAGGTAAAGCCTGGTGCAATCCCTACGCATCAAGTTTTTGGTGCCGCAGCCCGGGGAATAGTTAATGTCTAGGTTAGAATCTCTTTTTATTAGGTCTACTTGCTAGATTCCTTTCTAGTAAGATTTTATTTTTATTTTTAGGTCCTCATTTTATTTTTATTTTTAGGTCCTCTTGTCTATCTAATTCTTCGTGTTTTTGTTCGTAACTCTTCACCATCCGACATCATGGACGATGGTAACATCTTTGAACCCGTCATTCCACCACAACAAAACCACCCACTAGAACCTCTTAGGCCCCGAACCTTAGGAGAGTATTCCCGACCTAGACACCAAGGCTACCGAAACACCATTGAGCTCACCCAAGGAGCCAATGTGACCCCCTTGTGATCCGACAGCATCCGGTTGGTGCAAAGTGGATGTGCATTCCATGGACTTCGTTCCGAAGATCCAAACCAACATCTCAAGGACTTCCTTAAAATCGTAGATTCCATAGACCTTGATGTTACAACTAGCGAGTAAACCCGATTACCCCTATTCCAATTCTCTCTACGTAATCAAGCTAGTCAATGGCTTGAACGTTTACCCGCGGGATCTATCACCTCATGGGATGATCTCACCACTCGTTTCCTTGCTCAATTTTTCCCACCGGGGAGAACTACCAAGCTTAGAAATGACATCTTGATGTTCCAACAACATCAAGGTGAAACCTTTTACGAAGCATGGACTCGATATAAAGACCTACTCCAAAAAGTCCCTCATCATGGCATCGAACCATGGCTCCAGATTCAAATCTTTTACGATAAAGTTAACTATCAAACAAGGAGGGCTATAGATTAGGCAGCCAAGGGCAGGCTAAAAAGACTTAGCATTGATGAATGCTGGAAAGTTCTTGAGGGGTTGGCACAATACGAAGAAGAAGGATGGGAGGACCCGATGTTTTCAAGCAAGGGAAAACTTGATTACGCACACGCCACCCAAGAGCAATTATTAGGAAGTATCGAGAAGTAGGTAAGAGAATTAATGAGAGTTGAAAAACCTGCTACTGAAACCGCGTGGAATCCTAATTTACGTAGGAATGCGGTTATCAACCATAATTTTCCTGAACGTTCACGACAAGAGGAGTTCGAAGGGATAATGGTAACCTTCATGATTAATCAGGAAAAACAAATCCGGCACTTAGAAGCACGCTTGGAAAGCACTCGCAATGCTTTTATGGATTTAGCAGACAAATTCATATCAAGGATCAAAGAGAAGATTAAGGAAAAATCTGCACCAAGAAAAATCAAAAAAGTCTTCGAGGTTTCAACTCCTTTGGTGTTTGACCAAGAGGATAACGAGAAATCCTTTCCAAGTGCTTCACCTTCAATCACCTCCTACTTTTGCGAGCATCCTCAGAAAGAAAAGAATTCGCAATTTCATAACATTTTCGTTGGATGCTTGCAAACCACGCTCCCAAGTTTGTGAAAGAGACGTTCTTTTGGTTTTAAACACGGTGTGAAGAGGTTGCACCTCAAAAACACCACAGCTTTGAGAACCTCTATGGAACAACACCTCTTTGTACCCACCGTTGACCAATGCGAAGGTTACAACTTAACTAAAACCTCACCCACCCCTTTCTACAACCACACCTCTTTCCGTGATAGTAATGAAACGTTCGACCCTGGTGGACTTCACTAATGGGATAGCTACTCATAGTTTTTACTTGTGTTTAACTATTCACACTAAGTACAGGGACTAAATGTGGAATTACCTCTTTCTATACCTGATACGGCCATCTGACGACGTCAGATGGTAACTCTTGACTCCGTCACCTCGCTATCTCAGCAATAATAACGCAAACTCCATCACTTTCAACTCATACCCCACAAATCTCACCCAAATTGCTGCTCCACCTCCGAGTCTCCATCATCCAATCCGACATCTTCCGTGACTAATCTCCACTTGGTAAGTAGTTTTTCCTCACTCTTTTTCGTTCAATTGTCCTTAGGTTCAACCAATTTTGAAAACTCCTTTCATTCGAAACCTCATTTTTGACCCATCATTGACAAATCGTAATGCCGTCCCCTTGGTGATTTGTAATCATGGGGTTACCCTTAGATGATGTTGTCATACTTGAATCATGCGTTAATCTAGGAAAAATCTTTCATACCACGGATTTTTTGACCCCCACCCATGTTTTCTGCTTAAAAGGAGTGTTTGGGTAATGGGTTAAGAGTTTAAAAATTGAGTTTTCCCTCGTAATTGCATGGCCAGATTCTTGCTAGGTCTGACGGCGTCGGGACCATCTTCCTGACGGCGTCAGATGTGTCTGATAGCGTGAACCAATAAAAATTCTCATTCTAATAGTTTCCGTCCACTCTATCTTTTTCCAGGAAAATGAGAAAGCGATATCGACAACACCGTGGCAGCTCCTCTAGGTCCCAACAAGTTAACTATGGGGAATTGGTCCATAGTTGGGGTGAATTCGACAATGTTGCCGCTACAACAAAGTATGCGGAGCTTTGTAATCACCACATTGATGATGGTGCTGTGATTGATTGGGCGTTTCTGAGATCCCAAGTGTTAGAGGCTGCGTTTTTGGGAGGATCCAAACCGATGGGTTCACGGGTCCTCAATGGGAGAGGTTGTTTAGGATGAGGGATACTGTGTATAGTGAGTTGGTGAGGGAGTTCTTTGCGACCTTCCACTTTGATCAGGCAGAGGCCAGGACGGACATGGGGGGTACCACTATTTACTTTAGGTTAGGAGGGGAGGTTCGATCATGTTCGGTTACTGAGTTTGGATGGAGAATAGGTTTGTATACTAGGGAGGAGGCTATTGAGGGAGGTTTTATGCAGAGGTTGTTACACGGGGAGACTGTGAGGAGTGATATGAGGTGCGCCACTTTTTGGCCGACCATCGGGAACGGGGTGTATACCTCGACTACTATGGCAGCATCAATAAGGGACCCCGTGGTCAGGTTAGTCCACAGATGCATCACATACAGTTTGTCAGGGCATTATGGCACCACTCACCGTGTCACTGCTTCAGATCTTTTCTACCTATATACCATCTTTTCAGCGGATGTTTACTGCAACATCCCATTTTGGGTAGCTAGCTATTTGAAGACCAGTGTGGGGGAGAGGGATATTGACAAGGTGTATGGGGGCATGTTCGTGACCCGGTTGGCTCGATCTTATGAGCTACTTGTTCCCCCGATCATGGGATACTTGAGCGACTGCGGGGCTTGTAGGGTAGTGAGGGCTAAATCCCTCAGGCAGATGAGCATCTTGATGCAGTTGGCGGATGGGTCCTATGGCTGGTACGAGGCAGGGGGACCTGATGATGCTGAGGATGATGATGATGATGAGGGAGTGCCTCAACAGCATCAGTTCGGGGGTTATGAGGTTGGGTCCGCTGATTACTACCGACACATGAGTCGGGGAGACTGGCAGGCATACCAGGGGGCCTGGATGGGTTAGGTGGACGCATGGCGGACCACCACAGACTAGCGCTTTGATTGGATGTATGATCATACCATCCGCCAGATGCAACACCTCTCCACCCGTGATCAGCTCGAGTCCCACCTGCAGATTGACCCATTCCCCGGTCGTGAGACGGACTACCCTCCCCACGGGTACACAGGGCACCTCCCTCCTGGTTATGACTACCGTTATGGTCCTCCTCCCCAGTGATCTTTCTTGATGTCTGTTATGTTTGAACAATTTATTGATGATGATGTAATTTGAAACAATTGGGATTGTAATAGTTTAGGTTGTGGCCTCTGTTGGCCTTGGATAATTTTATTTTTATCTTTATGCTTATGTTAATTAGTAATAATGGAATGTGCTTATGGTGTCATTCTTCGTTGTGTGTGATTTTTATTTTGCTTGTTTGTTATTTGCTTCCGTATGCATGCTTTACTTTTATTGTTGGTGATCATGTTTCAAAACTAAAATAGTGAAAATACTTTATTTTGTTGTTTGGCCTAGTCTTAACTTCACCCAAATGTATTTTTGCAAAAGGTAAGTGTAAGGGGAAACCCTAAATATGTTTTTAAGAAACAAAACCGATCATGATTCTTCACAATATTAAGTGAACATGTATATTCGTATTTGTTAGAGTCAAATGCTTGTATCGAGTCATAATGATGTTTTGCAGGATTTTCCAGGAAGTAGGACCAAGTTTTTCCAGAAATTTTCCGGAAACTTAACATAAGAATTTCTGCAGGTCACTTCTGACGACGTCACGAGTTTACTCTTAACGGCGTCACGTGTAAAAATCTGGAAATTTTACCAGTTTTGTTTTTCTAACGGAGTCTTAAAGTTTTTGTTGAATTATTAGTTTTATAATCTCCAGGAAATCTGCAAACATCATTCCACAAGCATTATATCTTATTTTGTTTTTTAGGATTTATTAGTATATGTAGATTGCCGCCGATTTTATGCGAGGTTGCCTTGTCTGTTTTCTCAGGTTTTACAGGTTATGTATGACAAGAAGATGATTTATTATTCTGGAAAGGAAGCTTTGATTGTTCATTTTCTTGGAGGAAGATCCAACCTGGCCACCTTATTATCCATACCGAGCGAATCAGGGGAGTATTTGATTTCATTCTTTTTACTCATTTCACTTTTACATTCTTTACTTGAACACTGGGGAAAATGTTCATCCTAAGTGTAAGGGGAGGGTAAAATGATGATACCTTACAAATACACTTTCGCTTGAGTTTGTTTGTTTAATAGTAGATGTGTAATAAAACTATGAGAAATACTTGTTAGTGTAATTTTAGCGCCAAATTTAAATTTTTTTACAACATTTAGGAGTGAAACTTTAGCCATAGCAAGCGTCTCATGGATAGGAGATTGTATGACTAGCACATAACCGTACTATTCAGAAAAAATTTCCACCCAAGAGGTTCACCTTTAGATTTGATAGGAAAAGCATTTACTATTAGTGCTTATGAGTGTACCGGTAGCATTTAGATTCTAGAACTTGCGTTAGTGATGCATCCCGAGACCGCTAGTGAGACTACATTCGTGTAGTCGGATTTACTACATGATAAGAGGCATTAGGATCACCCTTGTGTTAAACCCGTATTATAATTACTTGACCATTTAAGTCATATTACTTGGCTAGTTAAGTTAACTAATTTTTCCCACACCTTAGCGTTGTACTCATTTTTAGTACACGAAACCCCTAGTACACCCCTCCGAGCCTATCTTTTCGTTACTAACTTTAAGCATCTTACATAAAGGAAGAATTTGTTACACCCCACTTAAATGTACAACCAAATCGCCTTAGCCTTCCGTGTATGCACTCATCTTTAGTGAATTATTGTTATGTGTTAAACCCTAAGTTAATTATCTAATTGATTACATGGTTGCTAAGTCGAGTCATATCCTTGTACATATTGTTTTGGGACGATTAGGACTCATTGGTAAAGTACTTATTTTATGGAGTTATGGGGAAGAACATCATATTATTACCCCCGTATGTACGTTAATCTTAAAAGTATTCCAAGTGTTTTGATTTTCTTAATTCGAGTCATTAGATTAGTTTATTGTAAAGTATGTAAAAATTCAAGTGTAAGGGGAATGTTCATTCCCTATGATGTATTATTTTGGATGGTAGGGTAAGAGTGTATGCAAAAAAAAAAAAAAAAAAAAAAAAATAGAAAAAGAAAAGAGAAAAAACATACGGACTACCATCCCGTTTCATTCTATGTTTGTTTTATGTTTTTGTTATTTTTCATTCATTAGCTTAAGTCGAGTCTAGTTGATGAATGCTCAAACACTCATCATTTTTGGTCAAATCTGAACTGCAAAACATACAAAAAACACTCAGAAATGCATCAAAATACTGAAAATATTTCAAAATTGTGTTTATATGTTTTAGATGGAAAATGAGCAAAAACAAATGAAAAACGTACAAAGTTTGAAAAATTGGCAGTTTCACTCCCCCAACATTCATAAAATAACAAAACTAGTCCCTGGTCATTCAAAATATGAAAAATTATCACTAAAGGTCCGTTTGAAATCATAAGTTGTCATATTTAGTCATTTGGTTAAAAATCTCAAGAGTTTTGGAAATTACAAGTTTAGTCCCTGTACTTTCAGATTTTGGCAGTTTTGGCCCCTGGGAGTACAGTTTTGGAGAAAAAGTCAAGTATGGCCCTTGGGAATTCACATTTGTCACTTTTAATCCCTGGATGAAAATTTTAAGAAAATTACAGGTTTAGTCCCTCAAGTTTGAAAATTGACATAAAAGGTCCATGGGATTTCTAATTTTGGAAATTATTAATTTTTAGTCCTTGTAATATTCAAACTTGTCGTGTTTGGTCCATGGAATAACTTTGAGAGATTGGCAGAATTAACCCCTAACTTGGCAGATTTTACATATATAGTCCTTGTGGTTTCTTAAACTTAAACTAAACAAACAAACCAACAAACAAATCTAATCCATTAATACCCTTTATCCCAATCCAGCCCACATCCAACACCCAAGGCCCAACCATACAAGCCCACTCCCAAAATTAAATAAAACACACACCCCCGTTTTTTATTAACCCACCCTCGGTCAAACTCCAAAGTCAACCATTCTTCCCCCTTCCCACTAGCAGCCTACAAAACTCACCCAACACTTCACCTCCCCCTCCTCCACCTCAGCAAACCCACACCTTGTCTCCTCCACCTCACCAATACCTCCAAACCCAATTAATTCCCACAAAATTTCACAAGCAACCACAACTGCCAATTTGACCCTTTTTCCCGCCAAATGAAAATTCAAGGGCCTGGATCACTACAAGCCATCCAATGGTTGAAAATGAAGTGGGATTGTCAGAATATCACTCCTAAGGCTCAAAAGGTCAATAAAAGGAAGCAGGGAAGGGACAGAAAGCAAGTAGGTAGTTATAGTTTAGTTTTAGGTATCGAATTAATGTAATTTTGATTTCTAGATGTAATTTTTAGCTAAAAAGTATTGTACTTAATGATTTCAGTGTAATTCCAACTATCTTTAACTTTAAATTCAAGTTTTTAGTTCTAATTTAGAAATTTGAGTATTCAAGTGAAATCCTCAGTTTAGTTTTTATATTGTGGATATTGTTGTTTAATGGTTCCTTGAGCTCAATTTAATCACTGAATAAGCTTTTCCACACCTGTCAAGTATTAAAAACAGTTTGTATTCAGTTTGTCAAAAATTAACAAAAATACAAAAAAATTAGATAGAAAATAAAAAATCACTGTTAACGAAACTAGAAGCAAAGGAGCTTATTGATTCTGGGACTTACATGGTTTAGAGCCTCAAGGGAGGCAGTAGGTTGTGTTCTATTGGTCTATATACCTATTGCTCCGTTTGAATTACTTGTGAGTTCACTTTTCCATTTTTTCTGTTTTTACTGTATATTAGCTTAACATCTGCTTATTTTTGTGCTTTTAGTTTTCTTAGGTGTATTTAGGTAATACTGGTGCTTAATATTGGGTATTTTCTCAATAGAATCCTTTATGCTAAACTTTTCTCATTTCACTGCCAAAAAAATAGTGCATCAATGATCCTTGAGTTCTAGTGGTTAATGCTAGTATGTATGTGCTCATTTCAGTTTGTTTTGTCATTATAAGTGTTTGTGAGTCAATTTTATGGTCTTAATCTCTCATAAGTTCTGAAAATCAAATTCTCATCATATTAAGGGTGTGTTTGGATCAGGGTGACTCAGGGTGTGTTAGTGTGATTTACCTGTGCTTGTTGATTCCTTTAGTCCATTTAGGTGATATTAGGACTAGTTAAGTCATTAAAACTCAGTTCATTAGGGTGTAAAGTCAAAATCCATTTCAAAATCCCTTAACAGTTGGCTGTTAAGGATTTTAGACCCACAAATCTCAATTTCAATTCATAGGTAGATAATATAGCATAATTTAGGTCTTTCATAGCTTATTATAGCATAAGTAATCAGTAAAGAAGGATCAAAATCCATAAAAGTCAAAATATCAAGTTTCTATAAAAAGTCAAAGTTGTGTGTTATCAGATTTTGCAAAAGTTGCATGAATTTTATAGAATTTTCAGATGAGTTTTCGGATGTGAAACTTTCTGGGATTGAAGTCCCCCAGCTAGTCTTTGGTCTCACCATCCTTATATTTTTAGCAATTTTCTACTGGGCCCCACTTGGCCTCAAAGTCACTTGCAGGGCAAGCATACCCCCTGCATCAGCAGCACCACCACACAACCACCACCTTTGGTGGTGGCTGCAGCCCTCCTCAGTGGGCCCCACTTGTTCAATTTTGGCTCATTCAACCCCCCTCCTGGCAGGGTTCAAGATTTGACCAATAATTTGACCTAGGACCCTGTGGACCCCACCTGAATTGGCCACAAAAGTTTGTCCCATTTTCAGTCTTCAAACAAATAAGCAAGTGCTTATTTTGAGCTTAATTGCTTATTTTGTGGTCCCCTTTTGCTTTTTATGGCTCAAACATGTCCACACAACTTATTTAGATCAGATTTCACCATAGTGGATCCCACCTAAGCTCAATTGAGCTCATTTGCTTCCTTGGTCAACAAAAGTCAACTGTGGAGCTAATAAGCTTCCACAATGCTTATTTTTAAGCTACAAAAAAGTTGTTTTTACAAAAGTTGTTAGTTTTTAGTTGTAAAATAGGGTTGTAAAAGAAAAATCAAGAAAATCCAATTTAACTATAAGTGATAGTTTCTATTTAATGTAATTTAAATTATAATTTTCATTTTTAGATTTTTATAAAGTACTTAGCATTTTTATATTTTTCTTAAATTCCTTTTATGTTAAAGTATTTTTAGTAATTTTATCAGATTTTTATTTTATCATTTGGTATTTATTAGAATTAATATTAGTTTTATTAGAAATTAATTAATAATTAAGTTTTAAATAGCATAATTAGTTTTTTTTAAGTAACACATAGTTTTTATATTTTTCCTATCTTTTATATAATGTAATATAATTTTAGGAATTTTTCTAGAATTTTTACTATTCATTTGCTATGTTTTATAATTTAAAATAGTTTAATTAGGTAAGTAATATTTAATTAGTAATTAATTAATAGAAAATTTAAAAAAAGACAAAAATACATATTTTTAGTTTTAAAACTTATTTTTAGTTATTTTATAATTTTAGAAATTTTATTTTCATTTTTCTAGTACTTAAATAATATTATATTGTATTTAAGTATTTTAAATATTAATAATAAGTATTAATTAGTATTTAATTAATAATAAATAAGTAATTAGTGTGAAAATTAATTTTCTTTTTCTAAAAATTTTCTTTTATCTTTTAGTTTGTAAAAAGTCATTTTCACCCCCTGGGGGTTTTCAGATTTCACTTTTCACGTTTTATTTTGTACGTTTACGTTATTTCAAATGCAAACGCACGCGTTTTTAGATTTCAAGCGTTTTTAGGTATTTAACTCTCACATAATCATCTATATAGCTTGTTTAAGCTATTTCTTTGTAGATTCCTTAGCTTAATCACTCACAAACCCTTTTCCTTTCCAGATTCACCCGATCACAAACCCGTTTGATAACCATCCACACCTCGTCGGGACATAACGACCCGGGGAAACCCTATATTCCACGGAGCATTGACTCTAGGCTCTTTGACTTTGTTGACCATCATCTGGTCAATTAGGTTGACCGTTTGGAGTCAATCAAAATTTGGCGCCGCTGCCGAGGAGGTGTGCGCGCTATTCTAAACGGTTTTGCGTATTAGTGAATCGGGATATACATCCATTGTATATTTACCACCCTTGTTCATATTATCTTCTTATTTTCATATCAAAACAAAACTGTTCACGAAAACATTTTAAATTCAGTTTTCAACGAACACAAAAACACAAAAACATTTTCTTTATCATTTGTACAAAATGTTTATCCAAAAATCCAAAAATATTCACCTTTACCCTCTCACATTTTTGATTCTTCATTCCTTATCCTCTGTAAACCTTTGATTCTCATATGTCGTATCCACACCATTGCGGTTTCCAATGGTGTGGTGGTCCTCATAATGGTGGGAATTGTCCCGGCTGTAGCATGGTAGAGTCAGGAGATGGGTCTATCTATAACCAAGCTACCTATCCTTACCATGACACATCTGATTCATCCTACCAGCCACCACATCATGAGATACTGACATATCTGTGTGAGTTTTGTGGAGGTCCTCATCAAGGATTTGAGTGTCAAGCTGGAAACACGTTTGTCTATGAACAATTTTCCGGTGATAATCAGAACTTTGGTTATGATTAATACCCATATGATTCACCAGTCCAGACTCAACAGTTTTACTGTTGTGATTACTGTGGAGGTCCACACTTCAGCTCAGATTGTCAAACGGGGTATCCATATCCTTGTGACAATTTTGACACACCTTATTATGACCAACCTCCACAGTACCAAATGAATCAAGCACTTCTTCCAGAAATGCAAAATATGATGAAAATCGTTGATGAGCTTAAGGGTTTAGTTAAAGACTTTGCCTAAAGACATACTCATAAAAAATCCATGGAAGAATTGCTGGCTGAAGAGCAGGCTGCTAGAATAAATTCCCAAGATGCCTATGAAAAATCTGTAAGGGAATCAATTGCAAGAGAAAAAGCAGCCAAATCTAGCTCTCAGTTCCGTTTTATTCCTGATGACAGTGATAATGAAGATACCCTTGATATCCTTCAATTCTATAAAGATTCATCAAGTTCATCAGTTGATGTCCAAGCAGTTGAGATTCCATCTCAAACAACTGCTATCACACCCGAGGTTCCCACTCATTCTCTGAGCATGGGGGACGAGCATCTTGACACTGTTCCTATAAAGGAATCGGACGAATTCATAAAGTCTAGTGTTGAGAACCTTGTCCCAATCCCAAGAGAGTCACAGGGAATTTTTGAGCATATGTGTGATCTTCCTTCCCCTCTTGAGTGTTCAAACGATCATTTTGAGACTTTCTCAGATTTTAATGATGATTGTACATCTCATGGAGACATTGAGTATATCGAGGCATCACTCCCTCAGTCTGATGCTTATCCTCTTCTTGAGGAGTTCGCCGATGAACTTACTCACATCAATCCACTTTTATTGAAAAATGATGATGGTCTCCTCGATTTCGAAGCCGATCTGGGAGAAATTGAAAGTCTCCTTTATCATGATCCACCACTCACTTCTGATCCTAACAGTCCAATAGAGAATGTTAATCTCTTTGTTCCCCAAGCATTCAATACTACTCTCACCGATCCTCTATTTGAAATGGAATCTGAATTCACTCTGATTTCTAATAATCCAATCTTTGGTATTCGGAATGAGGATTGTGATGAGTCTATTCCGGAACATGAGTTCACAAATTCACATCTTGTGAATGATTCTCTTCATGAGGAGTTCTCCGGTGAACTCACTCATCATATCATGACTCCTCCGGAGTTTGATAGCCCGGGGGGAGATGCACTCAATCATGAGAATTTGCAAATTCCCACCCACCCTCCCGGGATGTTTTTGAGCTTAACCTTTGAAATCCAAATTCAGGCTGATGAGCCTGCTCTCGAGGAAGAATATCAAATCATAATTTTCATCATGGTTTTCTTCCTTTTCTTCACCTATAAGGTGACTTCTTCTCTTCTTCACTCCTTAGGGAGTGAGGATACTATATTTGACCCCGGCATTTTCATGTATCATTATCTTGAGCCGGGTACTTATCTCATCGGTGTGGAACTTTCACGTGCTTCAAATGTTTGTCCAAACATCTTGAATGAAAGTCCGATTGAGATTGTTTCTTCCACATCATGCTTCCCCAAGGACAAATGAATTCGGGGTCGAGTCAAGCTAGCGACTCGGTAAACAAAAACAGTAGCATACTTATAGGGTTTTCACCCTAAGTGTGGGGGAGTTACCCCACTATGGTTACCAATGAAGTGAAAAAAAATGGTGTTTTCCACATTTAGCTTGTAATGTTGCCCTTTTACGTTCAAAGAGTCGGCATAATTGCCGGGACTTTGAATATTGAGGACAATATTCATTCTAAGTGTGGGGGGTATTTCGCTATTCTAGCGAATTTTATCACATTTTACTATCTAATACCCCCATTTTTGGCCAAAATTTCAAAAATTTTTAAATTTTTTTTCACTAGTGCTTCAAAATTTTTGTGGTAATCAGTCCGCCATGTCTAACCGACAAAGGGATTGGCTAATCCAGGAGCAAACGGCTCTTGGTAAAGATATATCAAATCCGTTTATGGCTTGCAATTTGCCCAAAATTGTATGGTAAATCAACTCGCCATATCCTAAAAAGCGAATGAGTTGGCTAGCCCGCAAGATTATGGCTTGTGGTAAAGGCCGTGGAAAATCCATAATTGGTAATCAGCTCACCAAGATGTTGACTTAGTCCTTCAAGAGTTGGCTAGTCCAGAAGCAAACGGCTTTTGGTAAAGACTAATCAAATCCGTTGACACCTGGTGGTTTACTCAAAATCACACGGTTATCAAGTGGACCACAGTTCTTACATCTGGCTACTCCAGAAGTGATGGCTTTTGGTAAAGAGTTTAAAATCCATCAAGTTTTGAAAACAGTTTATTGCTAGGGACTAGCAATATTTTAGTGTGGGGGATTGATGAGTGCTCAAACACTCATCATTTTTGGTCAAATCTGAACTGCAAAACATACAAAAAACACTCAGAAATTCATCAAAATACTGAAAATATTTCAAAATTGTGTTTTATATGTTTTAGATGCAAAATGAGCAAAAACAAATGAAAAACGTACAAAGTTTGCAAAATTGGCAGTTTCAGTCCCCCAACTTTCATAAAATAACAAAACTAGTCCCTGGTCATTCAAAATATGAAAAATTATCACCAAAGGTCCTTTTGAAATCATAAGTTGTCATATTTAGTCCTTTGGTGAAAAATCTCAAAAGTTTTGGAAATTACAAGTATAGTCCCTGTACTTTCAGATTTTGGCAGTTTTGGCCCCTGGGAGTACAATTTTGGAGAAAAAGTCAAGTATGGCCTTTGGGAATTCATATTTGTCACTTTTAATCCCTGGATAAAAATTTTGAGAAAATTACAGGTTTAGTCCCTCAAGTTTTAAAATTGACATAAAAGGTCCCTGGGATTTCTAATTTTGGAAAATATTAATTTTTAGTCCTTGTAATATTCAAACTTGTCATGTTTGGTCCATGGAATAACTTTGAGAGATTGGCAGAATTAACCCTTAACTTGGCAGATTTTACATATATCGTCCTTGTGGTTTCTTAAACTTAAACTAAACAAACAAACCAACAAACAAATCCAATCCATTAATACCCTTTATCCCAATCCAGTCCACATCCAACACCCAAGGCCCAACCATACAAGCCCACTCCCAAAAATAAATAAAACACACACCCCCGTTTTTTATTAACCCACCCTCGGTCAAACTCCAAAGTCAACCATTCTTCCCCCTTCCCACTAGCAGCCTGCAAAACTCACCCAACACTTCACCTCCCCCTCCTCCACCTCAGCAAACCCACACCTTGTCTCCTCCACCTCACCAATACCTCCAAACCCAATTAATTCCCACAAAATCTCACAAGCAACCACAACTGCCAATTTGACCCTTTTTCCCGCCAAATGAAAATTCAAGGGCCTGGATCACTACAAGCCATCCAATGGTTGAAAATGAAGTGGTGATGAGTGTGTAAATACTCATCATTTTTATCGTATCTGAACTGCCAAAACATCCAAAAACACTCAGAAACGCATCAAAATACAGAAATTATCCCAAAAGTGTGTTTTACATGTTTTAGATGCAAAATGTTTAAAAACAAATGAAAAACGAACAAAGTTTGCGTAATTGGCAGTTTCAGTCCCTCAAGTTTCAAAAATTGACAAAACTAGTCCTTGAAGGTTTAAAATGAAAGAAAAGTCAACTTTGGTCTTCGGGAAATCAAATTTGTTCAATATTAATCCCTGGATGAAAGTTTTAACAAACTGGCAACTTTTACCCCTCAAAATCCAAAATTGGCATAAAAGGTCCCTGAACTTTCAAAACTTGACAAAATCAGTCCCTGGTGAAATATTTTTGAAAGAAAGTCAATATGGTCCTTGGGAATTCAAAATTTATCATAATTGGTCCCTGGGTATAAAGTTTGGAAAATTTCAATTTTGGTCCTCCAAGTTTGCAAAATGACAGTTTTAGTCCCTGGAGGTTTTTAAATGATAAATTGATATTTATGTGGTGCTTGGGTTATTTATACTTGGCATGTATGGTCCTTGTGATATATTATGGGAAATGGCAAAATCAGTCCTCAAGATTGAGATTATTACATGAATGGTCCTTGTGATTTTGAAACTAGAAATAAGCATACCAAATGGACCCTTGATTAATTACCCAAAACCATAACCAAACCCAAATAAACAAACCCACCCCTGATCCATTAAACCCCTAGCCCACTCCAATAACCGGCCCACTCCAAAATAACACTCACCCCGTTTTATTAATACTCCCCCTCAGTCAAACAGTCAACTCCTTCCACCTCACCCTTATCCCTGCAACACCCTGCCATCTCCATCATCACTACCTCCCCCCTCCTCTGCCAACACTCAACACCCTACCCTTATACCTCCAAACAAACACAACAATCCAAATCACACCCCCTGCTACAAGCAAACCACTCCAACTTGCAAAACCAGTTTTTCCCGCCAAAAGCAAATAGAAGGCCAAGATTATTTGAAGTCATCCAGTGGCTCATAATGGAAGTGGGAATGCACATGGGACCCACCTGGATCTATTTAAGTGAAGAGGAAGAAGCAGGGAAGCAGTTAGTTAATTTTAGTTTAGTTAAAAATCAAATTATTGTAATTTTGTTGTTGCAGTTGTAATTGCCACTTTAATTGTTGTAATCTTCAAGATTTAAGTAATGAAAGTTTAAGTTTATCTCAATAAAAATTTGCAGTTTCATAATTTTTTATTTAATGCCAGAATTAGCTTAAGGGTATTATAATCAGTTAGGTTACTTTTTCATTTGTTCAAAACAAGTCCACAAATGAATTTTTAGGTATTAAAGCAATCTGTTTCTAAAAAAAAAAAAAAGAAAAAAAAAAATTTAAACAAGAAAAATCCTTTGAAAAATATAAAAAAATGGTAAGTAGTTTAGCAAAGCTTCAGTAAGCTTTTTCTAGGTTCACATAAACTCACATCAGCTGATTATAGCTTTTGTGAGCTTATTAGGAAGCAAAGTAAACAAATGCTCACATTATGCATCAAGGTCAACAAAAGTCAACCTGTGAAGCATGGTGCCCATGGTGGTTTGTAGTACTGTGGTGGTGGCATTGAGCCTATCTCAAAGATAGGCTAGCCTAAGGAGGTTCTCAGGAAGCTGAGAATTGAATTTATGAGTTATCAATTTGAATTTTCAGTCTTTATTCAATTTAGATAGTTTAAGGATTAGCTTATTGTATAATTAGTATAGGTTTGATAGATATTGCCATTTACTGTTTCATTAGTTGAAGTAATCATGACTTAGTGTTGTGTAATATTCTGAGCTTGTTGATCATTTTGGCATTTGTTTGTTGTAACTGAGTTTGGCTACTGCATGTCCCCTTTGAATCATGCATCTGAGATTTTGAGTCTTGTTAGAGTTAAATTGAACTCACTTGATGTTTGGTGACTGAGTTTGATCAAATTTGTAGGATAATGACACCTAGAAACTCAGTTAGTAGTGTTATCATAAGTTTAAAGGGGTGTTTGGTTTAGGCCTGAATTGCTTGTTTTAGTTGTCTATCTGTTTCCTTGTTTGCACCATTAGCTTACTTAGGTAATAATAGAGTAAGGTAGGCCATAAAATTTGCACACATAAAACATAAAGTCAAAATTAGAATTTAATCTAATTTATGTTTGCATAATTAAGTTTGGCTGCTGTCATCCTTAAATCTTGTTAGTATTAGAGTGTACTTAGGATAATTAGAACATAAACTAGTTTAGTATTTCAGGTAGGATAAGTAGTGATCAACAGAAACTTACATTAGTAAAGCTTAGGATAACCAATTAAAAGTCAAACAATGCATATGTACCTGTTCATAAGCCATCTGATGTAGGGATGTTTTAGGGTACCATTAGGCTTCTAAGTAGCTTATTATTGTTTCTGTGGTTAATATGTAGTCTAAACTTCACACAATAACAAGTTCAAACATTTTCATTCACATTTACTAGGTAGAATTTGATCCACATTCTGCCTTACTAAACCTGTTCATCAGTTGGGCTCTTTGAGGCACATCTGAATTAGGTCAAAGTTAAGGTAGCAATTGGACTTAGAATCTAGGTCAAAGTGGTAGTATTACCTTAATCTCACCTAATATCAGCTTATTATTACATTTTTAGTTTGTAAGAAGCAATTAAAAGTCACCAGAGTCAATTTCCATTGTTAATTGAAAAAGTCAAATTACCCTTTGTTCAGAAAAATCCAAAAGTTCAAGGATTTGTTTAGAATTATGTGTTAGGATTCAAGGCTTGAAACTTTCAGGACTTGTAACCCCCCACCTCATCTTTGAAATCCCATACTCTCCATATTTTTGTGAATTTTTGTGTGGACCCCACTTGTGCCCAAACACAAATGCAGGGGGCATCACCTCCCCTGCATCAGCAGCTACCCATCAAACAGGCCACCTTCTGTGGGTCCCACAGACTCCACAGTGGGTCCCTTTGTCCCATTTTTGGTTCTTTGAACCCCCCTACTACCACACTTCACACCTTGACCTTTAGTTTTACCTAGAGCATTGTGGGTCCCACTTGAAATCAGCCATGAACCTTGTCCCATTTCTGTGTTAGCTTTGGCTTAGTCAAGTGCTTATTTTGAAGCTTATAGCTTATTCTATGGTCCCCAAGTGATTTTTCTTGCTTATTCATGTTCACTTAACTTGTTTAGACTAGAATCAACCATTGTGAGTCCCACTTAATGCCATTTTAGCTTATTTCTTGCCTTGGTCAAACAAAGTCAACTGTCAAGGCTTTTAAGCTCTCAACAGCTTATTTTTAAGTTATAAAAAATTAGTTTTTACAAAAGTTTGTTGTTTTTAGGTGTAAATTAGTTTTCAAAAAGAAAACGAAGAAAAACCAAATTATTTTTAAGTGATAGTTTCTATTTAATGTAATTTAAATATTATTTTTTATTTTTTGATTTTTATTAAGTACTTAGCTTTTTTATATTTTTCTTAAATTCCTTTTATATTAAAGTATTTTTAGTAACTCAGATTTTTGTTTTGTCATTAAGTATTTATTAGATTTAATCTTTGTTTTACTAGTAATTAATTAATAATTAAGTTTTAAATAGCATAATTAGTTTTTATTAAGCAACACCTAGTTTTTATATTTTTCCTAGCTTTTAAATGTTATAAAATAGTTTTAGGAATTTTTCCATAATTGTCTCAGTCGTTTTAGTGTTATTAGTAATTTAAAATAGTTTAAATAGTTTAATTAAGATAATTAGTTTTTAATTAATAGAAAATCCATAAAAAGACAAAAATATTTATTTTTAATTTTTGTACTTTCTTCAAGTTCATTTTAAGTTTTAGAAATTATTTTTACAAGTTTTTAGTTTAATTTGAAGTGTTTATCATTTTTAGTTTTATTTAAATTAGGTTTAATTTACCTTTTAAATAGTTTTAATTAATTAAATAGTATTTAAGTATTAAAATAATCATTTTAATAATTTCGTTTTCATTTTAACTTTTCTTTTAATTTTAAGTTTGTAGAAGTTTCATTTTCAACCCCTGTAGTTTATTTTCCTTAAAACTCACCTTTTTCTCAGCACGCAGTCGTGTCTGATTTTTAATTTGGTTTACGTTTATACGTTTCTGTTTCCCGTGATTGTTAATTCTGTTATTCTGATGCGTGGGAATCGCACCTTGCTTTACCTCTCGAGGGATCTCGAGAAGCTTACAACCCCCACCAGGCAGTGTACCTGATCGTTGTAGTATAGTATAGTGACAAGTACCGGGGGATTGATCGTTCAGCTTAGGAATAGTGTCGCTAGGATTAGAAAACCTAATTAATAGTTCTAGAGGTGAGGGATGATTATTTTTTGTATTTTTATATTTTATGAAAGCAATTAAAATCTCGGGTTTTGGAAGAGTGGGCGGAATTAGTTGCTATTCAACTAACCCAAAGCAATTATATAATTAAAATAAAATAATGAAAATGAAATTAAACTAATTAAACTAAGGTTGTGAGCAGTATTTGGAGAAATTGTGTTTACTTAGACTTCACTACTCCCTAGATATCTTTTACATGTTAATTACTTGTTACACTTGTATGAATGACGGGTTGTATTCCTTAATACCATTCGTGGAGTGGCATACATAACTCCCCAACTCTATGAGCTCTTATCTCCTCCTACACCATGACCCAGCACAACTATAGGGATTGTAAACAGTGGCTCATGCATTAAATACAACCAATAAAGACCTAGTACGCCTCGGTTCATGTTTCTTAAGACGTTCAAGCATGTTACCATTTGGAGATCTGCCAGTTTTCTTAAGCCTAACATATAAATCATTCATCCAAGAACAAGAATAAACAAGTAATCAACACATAATCAACATCTAGGTTTCATTAGATCTAAGCAAACACAAGAGAGATCTAGCCTAGCATAATGGAATTGAGACAAGAACAAGAGATAAACAACCAACACATAGACATATTGATTGAATTGAAAGTACACTTATCTCAATTACAATGCAAGGTCTCAAGGGTTTGGAACCCTTGAAAAACCTGTGAAAGAGGCACCAAAATCGTCTTTAGGGTTTCACCCAAAACTTCTCTCCTTCTTAATGAAAAAACTAGAAAACTATATATAGGAAAAACAGTCTGACGGCGTCAAGAGTAAGTTCTGATGCCGTCACCTCGCCGCCATAAACTTCCTCGGACGGCCTTGATCCATGTATGACGGCCTATGTGACGCCGTCACCACCCACGGTAAATTATTCTTGGCCACTTTGACGCCGTCACCAGTACGTCTGACGCCGTCACCACCTTCGATATTTAATTCTTCATGTCTGACGCCGTCAAGCTTTTGGTCTTGACGCCGTCACCTTGTATTTTCAGCTTGGATTTTTGGTACTTTGCCGTTTTCTTCACTTTATGCTCCAAAAACGTCCAAAATAGCCTCTTTTCCAGAATTCACTCTCCAAACACCTAAAATCACAAAAGGAACGATTTAGGGCAATATTTGATCAAATAAAGTCGGATTCGGGCTTAAATGACCCCCTAAAAACGGATCATTTTTCGCCTCATCATATACCCTTACACTTGAGATTTGCTTGTCCTCAAGCAAATGAGCTTTTATTCTACTCAAAAGACAAGTTAGGGGTCATTTAACACTAATATAAAAGTAATTACAACAAATAATCGTTCCACTAAAGACCAATAGACAAGCACGGAGGTCATACACAAGCACCTCACAAATAGTGTTTAGATACTCACATCTCTCGGGTGTAATAAAGTAATATAACATTATGGAAATGGAAGATATCTCTCACTACCTGTCATAGCAAAATAGATTACCATAGGCTTGGGAAATGATCAAACCTCCACCACATGGCGTAAGCACCTAGGATAAACTATCAAAGAGGTCTTTTAAAGGGTTATAACGTTAGGTGTAGGGATATGAATTACACGGTTTTGTTGGATAAAGGAAGTTTTACTGGTGGCGAGTTAACAATCTTAGTTAATTACATGTACAAGATGGCGTTGCTAAGCCAAGACTAGACTCGACTTAAGCTAATAAATGAAAAATAACAAAAACATAAAATAAACATAGAATAAAAACGGGATGGTAGTCCGTATGTTTTTTTTCTTTTTTTTTTCTTTTTCTTAATTTTTCGATTTTTTTTTTTTTTTTTTTTTTTTTTTTTTTTTTTTTTTTTTTTGCATACACTCTTACCCTACCATCCAAAATAATACATCATAGGGGTTTGAGCATTCCCCTTACACTTGAATCTTTACATACTTTACAATTAACTAATCTAATGACTCGAATTAAGAAAATCAAAACGCTTGGAGCACTTTTAAGATTAACGTACATATGGGGGTAATAAGTGATGTTCTTCCCCATTACTCCATAAAATAAGTACTTACCCACGAGTCCCAATCGTCCCAAAACAATATGTACAATGATATGACTCGACTTAGCAACCATGTAATCAATTAGAAAGTTAACTTAGGGTTTAACAAATAACAATAATGCACTAAAAATGAGCGCATACACGGAAGGCTAAGGCGATTTGGTTGTACATTTAAGTGGGGTGTAACAAATTCTTCCTTTAAGTAAGATGCTTAAAGTTAGAAACGAAAAGATAGGCTCGGAGGGGTGTACTAGGGGTATCGTGTACTAAAAATGAGTACAACGCTAAGGGTGTGGGAAAAATTAGTTGACTTAACTAGCCAAGTAATATGACTTAAATGGTCAAGTAATTATAATACGGGTTTAACACAAGGGTGATCCTAATGCCTCTTATCATGTAGTAAATCCTACCACACGAATGTAGTCTCACTAGCGGTCTCGGGATGCATCACTAACGCAAGTTCTAGAATCTAAATGCTACCGGTACACTCATAAGCACCAATAATGAATGCTTTTCCTATCAAATCTAAAGGCGAACCTCACATTTTTGGGTGGAAAATTTTTCTGAATATACGGTTATGTGCTAGTCATACAACCTCCTATCCATGAGACGCTTGCTATGGCTAAAGTTTCACTCCTAAATGTTGTAAAAAATTTTAAATTTGGCGCTAAAATTGCACTAACAAGTATTTCTCATAGTTTTATTACTCATATACTATCAAACAAAACAAACTCAAGCGAAAGTGCATATGTAAGGTATCATCTTTTTACCCTCCCCTTACACTTAAGATGAACATTGTCCCCAATGTTCAAGTAAAGAATGTAAAAGTTAAAAAGTAAAGAGAATGAAATCAAATACTCCCCTGATTCGCTCGGTATGGATTTTAGTTGGCCAGGTTAAATCTTCTTCCAAGAAAACGAACAATCAAAGCTTCCCTTCCAGAATATAAATCATCTTCTTGTCACAAATAACCTGTAAATCCTGACAAAAGTAGACAAGGCAACCTCGCGTAAAATCGGCGGCATCCTATATAAGTTATTAAATCCTAGAAAACAAAGTAAGATATAATGCTTGTGGAATGAAGTTTGCAGATTTCCTGGAGATTATAAAACTTAATAATTCACAAAAACTATAAGACCCCGTTAGAAAAACAAAACTGGTAAAATTTCCAGATTTTAACTCCTGACGCCGTCAAGAGCAAACCCTGACGCCGTCAGAATGGACCTGCAGAAATTCTTATGTTAAGTTTCCGGAAAATTTCTGGAAAAACTTTGTCCTACTTCCTGGAAAATCCTGCAAAACTTCATTATGACTCAATACAAGCATTTGACTCTAACAAATACGAATATACATGTTCATTAAATATTGTGGAGAATCATGATCGGTTTGTTTCTTAAAAACATATTTGGGGTTTCCCTTTACACTTATCTTTTGCAAAAATACCTCTAGGTTGAAGTTAAGACTAGGCTAAACAACATAATAAAGTATTTCCACTTTTTAGTAGAGAAACATGATCAACCAACAATAAAAATAAAACATGCATACGGAAGCAAATAATAATCAAACAAATAAAAATCACACAAAACATGAGTTGCAAAGATAAATCATCAATAAAAATTAAAAGCTAATCATGCATAATACTAGTTAAAAGAACAGAAATGAAAATTGTTCAAAGCCAACAAAGGCCGAATCCTAAACTATTACAAACCAAATGTTTCAAATCGTACAACCAAAAATAAATTGTTTAAGAATCACGGATATCAAGATGGATCACTGAGGGGGAGGACCAAAACGATAATCATAGCCTGGTGGGAGGTGTCCAGTGTACCCATAGGGAGGGTAGTCAGTCTCTCGGCCTGGGAAGGGGTCAATCTGCAGGTGAGGCTCAAGCTGATCTCGGGTGGAGAGGTGCTGCATCTGGCGGACGGTATGATCATACATCCAGTCAAAGCGCTGGTTAGTAGCAGCTCGCCACGTGTCCATCTGACCCATCCAGGCACCCTGGTGTGCCTGCCAGTCTCCCCGACTCATGTGTCGGTAGTAATCAGCCGTCCCCTCCTCATACCCGGCAAACTGATGCTGCTGGGGCACTTCCTCATCATCACCGTCATCATCCTCATAATCAGCCCCAACGTACCATATGTAGGTACCATCCCCCATCTGCATCACAATGCTCATCTGCCTAAGGGATTTCGCCCTCACTACCCTGCAGTTCCCACAGTCGCTCAAGTACCCTATGATCTGAGGAGTAAGAAGACCATAGGAACGAGCCAACCGTGTGACGAACATCCCCCCATAAACCTTGTCGATATCCCTCTCACCCACACTGGTCCTCAAGTAACTGGCCACCCAAAACGGGATGTTGCAGTAGACATCCTCAGAAAAGATGGTGTACAAGTAGAATAAGTCCGAAGCAGTGATACGGTGAGTGATGCCATGACGTGCAGACAAGCTGTATGTGATGCACCTGTGAACTAGCCTAACAATGGGGTCCCTGATTGATGCAGCCCCAGTAGTCGAGGTATAAGCCCCATTCCCTATGTTTGGCCAAAAGGTAACACACCTCATCTCATTCCGCTGAGTCTCTCCATGTAGCAAATTCAGCAGAAAAGCCCCATCAACCTCCTCACTAGTATATAGCCCAAGCCTCCAACCAAACTCAGCCACAGAACAAGACCTCAACTCTCCCCCTAGCCTAAAATATATCGTGGTGCCCCCCATATCTCCCCTAGCCTCAGCTTGATCAAAATGGAAGGTCGCAAAGAACTCCCGTACCAACTCACTATATACCGTCTCTCTCATCCTAAACAATCTCTCCCACTGCGGTCCCGCAAACCCATCTGTGCGGAACCTCCCTACAAATGCAGCCTCCAACCCATAGGCTCTCAGAAAATCCCAATCAACCACCGCCCCAGTATCAATATGGTGGTTGCACAACTCCTCATACTTGGTACTAGTATCCACATCATTGAATTCCCCCCAACTGTGCACTAATTCCCCATAGTTGACCCCTTGAGATCTAGAAGAACTACCCTTTTGTTGGCGAGACCTTTTGCTCATTTTCCTGGAAAAGAGGTGGAGTGAATGGAAACGATTAGAACGCGAAATTTATACGAACTTTATGCAGTCAGACACATCTGACGCCGTCAAGAGTAATTTTTGACGCCGTCAGATGGATCAGAATTATAGCCATGCAAATGCGAGGGAAAAATCAATTTTCAAACTCTTAACCCATTACCCAAACGCTCCTTAAATCAGGAAACAGGGGTGGGGGGTCAAAGAATCCGAGGCATGATGTTTTTTTTTCCTAAATTAATGCATGATTTGGGTGAGACAACATCATCAAATGGTAACCCCACGATTACGAATCACCAATTGGATGGCCTTACGATTTGTTAATGGTGGGTCAAGAATGGGGTTTTGGGCGAAAGGGGTTTTTCAAATTGACGAGTCCTAAGGATAATTAACCGAGAAAAGATGAGGAAAACTTACTTACAAAGTAGAGATCGGAGGCGGAAGATGTCGAATTGGGGGTTTGAGAGTCGGAGTAGTAGCAACACTTGGGTGAGATTTGTGGGGTATGGTTGGAAAGTGATTGGTTTTGTGTTATTATTGCTGATCCGTCGATCTGACGGCGTCAAGAGTTAAATCTGACGCCGTCAGATGCCCGTGTGGGGTGAGGTTTGGAGTAGTTTCAAGTTTAGTCCCTGCCCTTTGTGTAAATAACTAAACACAAGTAAAACCCATGAGTAGCTATTTTGTTAACGAGGTCCACCAGGGTCGAATGTCTCGTTACTGTCACGGAAAGAGGTGAGGTAGCATCGGGGGTCGGGTAATGTTTTGGCCAAGTTGATCCTTATGCACGGGTCATTGGCGCGAGAAGAAAGATGTTGTTCACAAGGAGGTTTCAACTCAATGGTATTTATGAGGTGTGAACTCTTTACACCGGGTTTAAAACCAAAAGAACGTTTTTCGGATGAGATCGGGAATGTAGTTCGCAAGCATCCAATGAAAATGCTATTTATTTGCGAGCTTTTCTCCGTATGGGGGTGTTTATGAGAATGGGGGGTAGTTAATGGTAAAGCTTTTGAGGAGAATCTCCCGCTGTCCTCTTGGTCAAATACCAAAGAGGTTGACACCTCGAAGACTTTCTCAATTCTTTTAGGTATAGAATTTTCTTTGATCTTTTCTTTGACCCTTGATATGAACTGGTCTGCGAAATTCATAAAGGCGTTATGAGTGCTTTCCATGCGTGCCTCGAGGTGCTGGATTTGCTTTTCCTGATTATCCATGAAGGTTACCATTATTCCTTCGAATTCCTCTTGCCGTGAGCGTTTAGGAAAATTTTGGCTGATAACCGTATTCCTATGTGGATTAGGGTTCCACACGGGTTCAGCGGCCAGTTTCTCAATACTCATCAGTTCTTTTACCTATTTCTCGATGCTTCCCAACAATTGTTCTTGGGTGGCACGTGCGTAATCAAGCTTTGCTTTGCTTGGGAGCATCGGGTCCTCCCATCCTTCCTCTTCGTATTGTGCCAACTCCTCAAGAACTTTCCAGCATTCGTCAATGCTAAGTCTATCTAGCCTACCCTTAGCTGCGTAATCAATGGCTTTCCTTGTTTGATAGTCAACCTTACCATAAAAGATTTGGATCTGTAGCCATGGTTCGATCCCATGATGAGGAACTTTTTGGAGTAGGTCTTTGTATCGACTCCATGCTTCATAAAAAGATTCATTTTGACATTGTTGAAACATCAAGATGTCATTCCTAAGTTTAGTAGTTCTCCCCGGTGGGAAAAATTGAGCAAGGAAACGAGTGGTGAGATCATCCCATGTGGTGATGGATCCCGCGGGTAAACGCTCAAGCCATTGACTAGCTTGATCCCGTAGAGAGAATTGGAATAGGCGTAAACGGGTAGTCTCTCCAGTTTCAACACCTAGGTCTATGGAATCTACGATTTTGAGGAAGTCCTTAAGGTGTTGGTTTGGATCTTCGGAACGAAGTCCATGGAATGCACATCCGCTTTGCACCAACCGGATGGTGTCGGATCGCAAGGGGGTCACATTGGCTCCGGTGAGCTCAATGGTGTTTCGGTAGCCTTGGTGGCTAGGTCGGGAATACTCTCCTAAGGTTCGGGGCCTAAGGGGTTCTAATGGTGGGTTTTGTTGTGGTGGGATGATGGGTTCAAAGATGTTACCACCTTCCATGATGTCGGATGGTAAAGAGTTACGAACAAAGGCACGAAGAAATAAGATAGACTAAAGAAAACCTAAAAATAAAAATAAAAATCTTACTAGAAAGGAATCTAGCAAGTAGACCTAATAAAAAGAAATCCTAACCTAGACAATAACTATTCCCCGGGCTGCGGCGCCAAAAACTTGATGCGTGGGAATCGCACCTTGCTTTACCTCTCGAGGGATCTCGAGAAGCTTACAACCCCCACCAGGCAGTGTACCTGATCGTTGTAGTATAGTATAGTGACAAGTACCGGGGGATTGATCGTTCAGCTTAGGAATAGTGTCGCTAGGATTAGAAAACCTAATTAATAGTTCTAGAGGTGAGGGATGATTATTTTTTGTATTTTTATATTTTATGAAAGCAATTAAAATCTCGGGTTTTGGAAGAGTGGGCGGAATTAGTTGCTATTCAACTAACCCAAAGCTATTATATAATTAAAATAAAATAATGAAAATGAAATTAAACTAATTAAACTAAGGTTGTGAGCAGTATTTGGAGAAATTGTGTTTACTTAGACTTCACTACTCCCTAGATATCTTTTACATGTTAATTACTTGTTACACTTGTATGAATGACGGGTTGTATTCCTTAATACCATTCGTGGAGTGGCATACATAACTCCCCAACTCTATGAGCTCTTATCTCCTCCTACACCATGACCCAGCACAACTATAGGGATTGTAAACAGTGGCTCATGCATTAAATACAACCAATAAAGACCTAGTACGCCTCGGTTCATGTTTCTTAAGACGTTCAAGCATGTTACCATTTGGAGATCTGCCAGTTTTCTTAAGCCTAACATATAAATCATTCATTCAAAACAAGAATAGACAAGTAATCAACACATAATCAACATCTAGGTTTCATTAGATCTAAGCAAACACAAGAGAGATCTAGCCTAGCATAATGGAATTGAGACAAGAACAAGAGATAAACAACCAACACATAGACATATTGATTGAATTGAAAGTACACTTATCTCAATTACAATGCAAGGTCTCAAGGGTTTGGAACCCTTGAAAAACCTGTGAAAGAGGCACCAAAATCGTCTTTAGGGTTTCACCCAAAACTTCTCTCCTTCTTAATGAAAAAACTAGAAAACTATATATAGGAAAAACAGTCTGACGGCGTCAAGAGTAAGTTCTGACGCCGTCACCTCGCCGCCATAAACTTCCTCGGATGGCCTTGATCCACTTATGACGGCCTATGTGACGCCGTCACCACCCACGGTAAATTATTCTTGGCCACTTTGACGCCGTCACCAGTACGTCTGACGCCGACACCACCTTCGATATTTAATTCTTCATGTCTGACGCCGTCAAGCTTTTGGTCTTGACGCCGTCACCTTGTATTTTCAGCTTGGATTTTTGGTACTTTGCTGTTTTCTTCACTTTATGCTCCAAAAACGTCCAAAATAGCCTCTTTTCCAGAATTCACTCTCCAAACACCTAAAATCACAAAAGGAACGATTTAGGGCAATATTTGATCAAATAAAGTCGGATTCGGGCTTAAATGACCCCCTAAAACGGATCATTTTTCGCCTCATCATATTCCTAATCATTCTAGTAGTGTAAACATACCCAAATCATTATCTGGTTACTTCCCATCCAATTCACCCGATCACAAACCCGTTTTGAATACAATCCATACCTCGCTGGAACATAAACGACCCGGGGAAACCACTATACTTCCGCGGAGCATTGACTCTAGGCTGTTTGACTTTGTTGACCGTCACCTGGTTAGTTTAGGTTGACCGTTTGGAGCCAATCAAAATTTTTAGCGCCGTTGCCGGGGAGGTTGTGCGCGTATTCTAAACGGTTTTACAGATTAGTGAACCTGGATATACATTCATTGTATATTTACCATCCTTGTGTATATTTTCATAAAAACTGTTCCTGAAAAATTTTTAAAATTAGTTTTCAACGAACACAAAAACACAAAAAGATTTTCTTTCTTATAAAATGTTTATCAAAAATCCCAAAAATATCCATCTTTACCCTCCTACCTTTTTGATTCTTCATCCCTTTACCCTCTATCCTTTTGATTCTAACTTCTTCCACTTGCGCTGTAATTGATTCTAATGGCATCTCTCGATGACGATTTCTTTGAACCAAGGGCCTTTAATAGCAAAATTGAAAAACTTATGGCCTTGTCAAAAATGTCGAGATGTCGTGTTGATTATGATGGACCTTCGATCCCTATTCCCTCTCCGGTGAGGGAAATGGATCAAGAAACCAGGGTGACAAAGGACCCTGTACTTTCCTCTAACCATGAAAGTGCTAAATACGTCCAACCTACGGTTGTCCAAAAACCTAAGCTCACAATTGCTCCTAAACCGTCAAGAATTGATCCTAACCTTTCACGGTTTACGGTTAAAAGTTTGTCAAACAAACGTACAGAGCTTAGGGCAGTGACTGAAAAGAACGACTTACCCAATCTTCACGTTTATCAAGAACAAAAACCCGAGACCATAACGGAAGTGGTGGAAATTCCTAGTGTTGATATAAATAATGCTTAAAAGGTTATTAATATCTCTCAATAAACCTATGTTTTGATAATCACAAAACTTAAATCAAATTAAGTCAAGATTAAGAAGAAAACAAGTATTTGGTAACAAATATTTACTTCTACATCTAATATCACTTAAGGTATGCATAAACTAAGCATCTTATGCATTACATGATCAAAGGAAATTTTGTCTTAAGACATAACATCTTATAAAAGGATATAAACATTTTATATATATTTGTAAATCATTTTTGGTAATGCTATATTAAACCACAAAGATATGATTTCAAATTTCCAACCAAAAAGGGCAAATTTTATCCAGAAAAACTTTTCCAACGTTCAGGAGGGCGGCCCCCTTAATTTTACTAGGCGGCCCCCTTAATGATTAAGGGGACCGACCTCTAATTAAGGGGACCGACAAGCTCCCGAACAGTAAAATATGGCCCTATAAATATTGGATCATTTCACACATTTTCCTTACCTTTTGGCACTATAAACTTTCTGATCCAACTTCCATTTCTAGATCTAAAATCCTTTGATCATATAATTCATAAGTCTTTGTTTCCAAGTGATCCAAAGCTTCATCCATTCAAGTGCAAGAAGAAGAACACTCCTCTACATCCATCAAATTGTAGTAGTGTTGTGAATAGCTAGTTTCATATTGTAGTTGTGTTAGATATTTGTAAAAGTGTTGTGTAAATTTGTTGATTGTAGAAACTAGGTGTGTTGTAAAGTAGTTTAGTAGTTGTGAATTAGTTGTGCATAGAAGAAGGTGTGAAGTTGTGAAGGTGTGAAGAAGGTGTGAAGCCTTGAAGAAGTCGTGAAGTTGTGAAGAAGGTGTGTAAGGTTTCTCCACCATAAGGAGTTTGTTGACATAGTGAAGAAAACTCTCGAGTGTGGTACTCGGGGAGTGGAGTAGGGCAAGGAAGGTGTCCTTGTAGCCGAACCACTATAAATTCGCGTGTTGTGGTTTGATCTTTCTAACTCTATCTTTTCTTCATTACATTTCAATACTTTCATTATTACATTAGAATTGCTTATATTAGTTGTCATTTGAAGTCACTTGAGATCGAATCGAAAGTTTTTAATAAGCTACAAATATTTTGGTAATACACTTTTAAAAGGACGTAAAACTATTCAACCCCCCTTCTAGTTTTCCACACCTAGCTCTAAGAGCACACCACTTGTCCCACCTCCGGATTTTATCCCTTGTGTTGGTTGTGGTGAGCCACTTTTTGGTTTACCATGTCATTGGTGTACATGTGTACAATGTGGTAAGGATATTCGAGACGGGAGTTGTTTGTTTTGTGGTTCGAGGAATTCATTTCCTTATGATCCTAATCAGAACTCATTCAACGACTCTTCAAATTTTTCCAATTACCCATCACATTCATACGAGCAAGAATCATATTATCCAAATCACAATGATGCTTCGTATCAAAATACACCAAACATTTCTTGTGAGTATTGTGGATGTCCTCACCAAGGTTTTGATTGTTATAATAGTCAAAATGTTGGTTACGACCAATATCCATACAACTCACCGAACCAGACTCAACAATTTAACTGTTGTGAGTACTGTGGTGGCCCACACTACAGTTCTGATTGTCAATCGGGCAACACGCTTGTCTATGAGCAGTTTCCTGATAACAATTATGACTCTAGCACATACGACTCACAGCCACATCAGTCTTACTGTTGTGAATACTGTGGAGGTCCTCACTTTAGCTCGAATTGTCAAACGGGGAATCCATTTCCTTGCAACAATTACGACTATTCGTTTCAAGACCAACCTCCACAGTACCAATTGACCCAAGAAACTCCTCAATTCCCGCAAGACCTTTGTCATGAGGTTCTTGAAGCATTTAAAAAATTTAAGGAGGGGTTGGCTACTACATCGTTTCAAGATTCTCGTGAAAAATCAATGGTAGAATTACTTGCTGAAGAACGAGAGGCTAGAAACGAAATGAGCATGGAAGAATTACTTGCTGAGCAAAGAGCGGCTAAAATACGTGCCAATCTTCGCTATGCTGCTCTATATGATGATGATGATGACAGTGATGATGATGAAAATAACATTGTTATTATTCAAAAAGATTCATCAGATTCATCAGTGGTAATTCCTTCCATTGAAAATCAGGGAGAAAATAACGTGACAAAGTCACTAGCCGTTGATCAAATGGAACTTGAAAATTCCATAACTGCTAGTAATTCTAAACTCCCCCAGTCTATTGATATCACACCCGAAGTTCACACTCACTCTCTAAATATGGGGATGAGCATCTTAGCACTGTTCCTCAAAAGGAATCGGACGAATTCATAAAGTCTAGTGTTGAGAACCTTGTCCCAATCCCAGGAGAGTCACAGGGGACTTTTGATCATGTGTGTGATTTACCTTCTCTCCCTGAAAATCCAAAAGATCATTTTGAGACTTTCTCCGATTTTAATGATGATTGTACGTCTTATGGAGAAGTTGAGTATGAAGAGGCACCATTGCCTCATTCTGATGTTGACCCTCTTATTGAGGAGTTCACAGATGAACTTACTCACATCAGTCCACTTCCGTTAGGAAGTGATGATGGTCTACTTGATTTTGAAGCCGATATGGGAGAAACTGAAAATCTTTTAAACTTTAATCCCAACATCGAGCTTAGTACTTCACATGCTAATGAAAATTCTTTATCTTCTAGAGACATCAGTCATGTGGATGGATTACCTTCTGAGCTAGTCAGCTTAGAAGAAGAGAATGATGAGACTGACACTGAAATCAAGGATGAAGCACTTCGTGCAACATTATTGAATGTCAATATCCTCATTGCAAAAAATTGAGGCTTTCAAAGAGAAACCTATTTCATCTCCTATCCCCATTAAGGATAGTGACATTTTCTCCGATGATCCTATTCCGGAGTTTGAAGACTTTACTTTTGATCATATGGGAGAGAAGATTAGTGGCAGTACTACTTCTCATTCTCAAATTTCTCTCCCCAAATATGATTCATTCACCTTTGAGAAGTTCTCCAGTGAACTCACTCATCATATCATGACTCCTCCGGAGTATGATGAACCGGGGGGGAGATGTTCTAAATCATGAGAATTTACAAATTCCCACCCTCCCTCCCGGGATGTTTACGAGCTTAACCCTTGAAATCCAAATTCAGGCTAATGAGCCTGATCTCGAGGAAGAAGATCAAATCATGATTTTCATCATGGTTTTCTTCCTTTTCTTCACCTACAGGGTGACTTCTCCTGTTCTTCACTCCTTTAGGAATGAAGACATTATCTTTGACCCCGGCATCACCGCTTATAGTTTATACTATCTTGAGCCGGGATTATATCTCATCGGTGTGGAACTTTCACGTGCTTCAAATGTTTGTCTAAACATCTTGAATGAAAGTCCGATTGAGATTGTTTCTTCCACATCATGCTTCCCCAAGGATAAATGAATTTGGGGTCGAGTCAAGCTAGCGACTCGGTAAACAAAAACAGTAGCATGCTTATAGGGTTTTCACCCTAAGTGTGGGGGTGTCCCCCATGCTATGGTTACTTATGAAGTGAAAATACAAAATGGTGTTTTCCACGCTTAGCTTGTAATGTTGTCCTTTTACGTTCAAAGAGTCGGCATAATAGCCGGGACTTTGAATATTGAGGACAATATTCATTCTAAGTGTGTGTGTGTGTGTGTGGGGGGGGGGGGGGGGGGTATTTCGCTATTCTAGCGAATTTTATCACATTTTACTATCTAGTACCCCCGTTTTTAGCCAAAAATTTCAATTTTTTTTATTTTTTATTTTTATTTATTTATTTATTTTTAAATTTTTTCACTTGTGCTTCAAAATTTTTGTGGTATCAGTCCGCCAGGTCTAACCGACAAATGGATTGGCTAATCCAGGAGCAAACGGCTCTTGGTAAAGATATATCAAATCCGTTTACGGCTTGCAATTTGCCCAAAATTGTATGTAAATCAACTCGCCATATCCCATAAAGCGAATGAGTTGGCTAGCCCGCAAGATTATGGCTTGTGGTAAAGGCAGTGGAAAAACATAATTGGTAATCAGCTCACCAAGATGTTGACTATTCCATCAAGAGTTGGCTAGTCCAAAAGCAAACGGCTTTTAGTAAAGACTAATCAAATCCGTTGATAGCTGGTGGTTTGCTCAAAATCACACGGTTATCAGGTGTGCCACAGTTCTTACACCGGGCTACTCCAAAAGTGATGGCTTTTGGTAAAGAGTTTTTAAAATCCATCAAGTTTTTCTCAAAAGATTGCTAGGGACTAGCAATAGTTTAGTGTGGGGGATTGATGAGTGTGTAAATACTCATCATTTTTATCGTATCTGAACTGCCAAAACATAAAAAAAAACTCAGAAACGCATCAAAATACAGAAATTATCCCAAAAGTATGTTTTATAAGTTTTAGATGCAAAATGTTTAAAAACAAATGAAAAACGAACAAAGTTTGCATAATTGGCAGTTTCAGTCCCTCAAGTTTCAAAAATTGACAAAACTAGTCCCTGAAGTTTTAAAATGAAAGAAAAGTCAACTTTGGTCTTCGGGAAATCAAATTTGTTCAATATTAATCCCTGGATGAAAGTTTTAACAAACTGGCAACTTTTACCCCTCAAAATCCAAAATTAGCATAAAAGGTCCCTGAACTTTCAAAACTTGACAAAATCAGTCCCTGGTGAAATATTTTTGAAAGAAAGTCAATATGGTCCTTGGGAATTCAAAATTTATCATAATTGGTCCCTGGGTATAAAGTTTGGAAAATTTCAATTTTGGTCCTCCAAGTTTGCAAAATGACAGGTTTAGTCCCTGGAGGTTTTTAAATGATAAATTGATATTTATGTGGTCCTTGGGTTATTTATACTTGGCATGTATGGTCCTTGTGATATATTATGGGAAATGGCAAAATCAGTCCTCAAGATTGAGATTATTACATGAATGGTCCTTGTGATTTTGAAACTAGAAATAAGCATACCAAATGGACCCTTGATTAATTACCCAAAACCATAACCAAACCCAAATAAACAAACCCACCCCTGATCCATTAAACCCCTAGCCCACTCCAATAACCGGCCCACTCCAAAATAACACTCACCCCGTTTTATTAATACTCCCCCCTCAGTCAAACAGTCAACTCCTTCCACCTCACCCTTATCCTTGAAACACCCTGCCATCTCCATCATCACTACCTCCCCCTCCTATGCCAACACTCAACACCCTACCCTTATACCTCCAAACAAACACAACAATCCAAATCACACCCCCTGCTACAAGCAAACCACTCCAACTTGCAAAACCAGTTTTTCCCGCCAAAAGCAAATAGAAGGCCAAGATTATTTGAAGTCATCCAGTGGCTCATAATGGAAGTGGGAATGCACATGGGACCCACCTGGATCTATTTAAGTGAAGAGAAAGAAGCAGGGAAGCAGTTAGTTAATTTTAGTTTAGTTAAAAATCAAATTATTGTAATTTTGTTGTTGCAGTTGTAATTGTCACTTTAATTGTTGTAATCTTCAAGATTTAAAGTAATGAAAGTTTAAGTTTATCTCAATAAAAATTTGCAGTTTCATAATTTTTTATTTAATGCCAGAATTAGCTTAAGGGTATTATAATCAGTTAGGTTACTTTTTCATTTGTTCAAAACAAGTCCACAAATGAATTTTTAGGTATTAAAGCAATCTGTTAATCTGTTTCTAAAAAAAAAAAAAGAAAAAAAAAATTAAACAAGAAAAATCCTTTGAAAAATATAAAAAAATGGTAAGTAGTTTAGCAAAGCTTCAATAAGCTTTTTCTAGGTTCACATAAACTCACATCAGCTGATTATAGCTTTTGTAAGCTTATTAGGAAGCAAAGTAAACAAATGCTCACATTATGCATCAAGGTCAACAAAAGTCAACCTGTGAAGCATGGTGCCCATGGTGGTTTGTAGTACTGTGGTGGTGGCATTGAGCTTATCTCAAAGATAGGCTAGCCTAAGGAGGTTCTCAGGAAGCTGAGAATTGAATTTATGAGTTATCAATTTGAATTTTCAGTCTTTATTCAATTTAGATAGTTTAAGGATTAGCTTATTGTATAATTAGTATAGGTTTGATAGATATTGCCATTTACTGTTTCATTAGTTGAAGTAATTGATGAGTGCTCAAACACTCATCATTTTTGGTCTAATCTGAACTGCAAAACATACAAAAACACTCAAAAATGCATCAAAATACTAAAAATATTTCAAAATTGTGTTTTATATGTTTTAGATGCAAAATGAGCAAAAACAAATGAAAAACGCACAAAGTTTGCAAAATTGGCAGTTTCAGTCCTCCAACTTTCAAAAAATGACAAAACTAGTCCCTGGATATTCAAAATATGGAAAATTATCACCAAAGGTCATTTTGAAATCATAAGTTGTCATATTTAGTCCTTTGGTGAAAAATTGGAAAAGTTTTGGAAATTTACAGTTTGGTCCCTGGAGTTTCATAAATTGGCAGATTTGGTCCCTGGTGGGATATTTTTGGATGAAAAATCATTTTTAGTCCTTGGAAGTTCAAAAATGTTCAAATTTGGTCCTTGGATAAAAGTTTTTCACATATTGGCAAAATTAACCCCTAAACTTTGAAAAATATCAATTTTGGTCCTCGGGGTTTCAAATTTTGGAAAATTATAATTTTGGTCCTTATGTTATTCACATGTGACAATTATAGTCCTTGTGATTAAATTTGGAAAGTTACATTTCAGGGCCTCAACTTTGGTAAATTACAAAAATGGTCCTTGTGAATTTTAGTTACAAATCAAACGGACCCTTATTTAATTTACCCATTAAACCAAACCCAACAAACACACCTTATAACCCCTTGGCCCATCTCACTCCCAAGCCCACTCTCCAAACCTGATCCACCAAACAACCAGCCCACCACCACAAAATTATAACTCACCCCGTTTTTTTTATTCCTTCTCAGTCAAACCTCAAAGTCAAATATATCACCCCCTTCCACTTGCCTGGTTCTCCACTGCAATACTCCACACCTCCCCCTCATCTTCTCAGCCAAACCCACTCCTTGTTCCCTTCCAAACCACAACATTCCAAAACCCATTCAATGATCCCACAATACTCCAACCAATCCACAACCTGCCAAAGTCATCTTTCCCGCCAAAAGTAAAATTAAACAGCCAAGATTCAAAGCTCTAATCCAATGGTCACAAATGTGTGGGAATGAAAGAGGAAGCCTCCAGGAACTATTTAAATAAAGAAAAAGAAGAGAAGATCCAGTGTGTAGAGTAGTAGTAGTTATAGTTTAGCTAAGTGTGTCGTTATTATTGTAATTCAGTTTTTAATTATCATTTCTGCTTCAAAATAGTTGTAACCTTTAATTCCAGTGTAATCTAAACTTTATTTAATGAGAAATTCAAGTTCCTTTTGAAAAATTTAGAATTTGCATTTTTTTTGGTTAAAAAAACTCATTTCATAATCATGACTTAGTGTTGTGTAATATTATGAGCTTGTTGATCATTTTGGAATTTGTTTGTTGTAACAGAGTTTGGCTACTGCATGTCCCCTTTGAATCATGAATCTGAGATTTTGAGTCTTGTTAGAGTTAAATTGAACTCACTTGATGTTTGGTGACTGAGTTTGATCAAATTTGTAGGATAATGACACCTAGAAACTCAGTTAGTAGTGTTATCATAAGTTTAAAGGGGTGTTTGGTTTAGGCCTAAATTGCTTGTTTTAGTTGTCTATCTGTTTCCTTGTTTGCACCATTAGCTTACTTAGGTAATAATAGAGTAAGGTAGACCATAAAATTTGCACACATAAAACATAAAGTCAAAATTAGAATTTAATCTAATTTATGTTTGTGTTGGGATATGAAATATCAAAGTACTTCTGGATGTCAAAGTACTGCTGCATGAAGAATAAAGTCAAAGTACTGCTGAAGGAAAAAGTCAAAGTGCTGCTGTTATTGAAGAATGTTTAAAGTACTTCGAAGGAAACAAGGACTGATATGCAATATTAGATAAGGATTAATGTGTAATATTAAACAAATATTCTAGAATTAGTTAGGGATAATTACTTGTCGTTCAAGGATTACATGTTGTAAACCGACTTAAGGTTATCTATATAAAGAGCCTTAAGAGGTATTGGTCGATATAAGTTTTACAAGTTAGATACGTTTAGAAGTCTATCAAAGTTAAATAGTTAGGGATTGTTAGTGAATCTGTGTAACAAAGCAGGTTCTAAGTTTGGTTAATATAAAAGTTCTTCTTAAGCTTTGTGTTAAGTAGATTCCGCATACTTTACAAGGTCAAACAGTGTTTCAACATTAATAGTGTTGAGTTTACTCAATATTGTTAAACCTTTACAAGCTACAAAGTAGTTTGGTCAGAGTATATCGATCCAACAAGTGGTATCAGACCCTTCAAACCGATTTCACTACAAACCTTTAAAACCGATTTCACTACAAACCCTTCAAGATGTCGACTGATGCTGCACCTGCTCCCTCAATCACTGCTGTAAGAATCCCTATTGTTAAGAAGGGAGAATACAACCTATGGGCCATGAAGATGAGGCAGTACATTGCCATCACATACCATGCTTTGTGGGATGTGATTGTCAATGGTAACATGCAAATCGAAGAACCAGTAGAGGTACCTGGACAACCAACACCACCAAAAATAACTGTACCTGCTGCTACGAAAAGAAATCAAGACAAAGCTCTCAACATACTGCTTTTTGCTATTCCTGATGGTCACCTATTAAAGTTTCATGATGCCAAAGATGCCAAACAACTATGGGCTGCAATAAAGAAGAAGTTTGGAGGTAATGATGCTTCCAAAAAGATGCATAGGAATTTGCTGAAGCAACAATTTGAAACTTTCATTGTTGGTGAAAGAGAAGGTCTTGATTCTGCTTATGAAAGATTTCAACATCTTTTGAGTATGCTAGAACTATATGATGCTGAGGCATCAGTTGAAGATGCTAATTTAAAGTTTCTAAGGAGTTTACCATCAGCATGGCATGTAGTTGCTACTATGATCAGAGGACAATCAGGGCTGGATACTATGGACTTTGATGATCTTTACAACAATCTGAAGGTGTATGAGCATGAGATGAATGGTACTACAGGTTCAAGCACACAACAGAATATTGCTTTTGTCTCTTCTGAAAAGAGAAGCAATACTTCCAACAAAGGTACTGCTTACCCTGCTCAAAGTACTGTGACCGAAACACTGGTTCCATGCACAACAATGGTCACCACCAATTCATCACAATCAGTTACCCCCACCTCAGATGATGTTCTATGTTCATTCTTTGCTCAACAAGCATCTATGCCAGTCACCTATCAAGAAGATATATTGCAAATAGATGATGATGCCTTGGAAGAAATCGATATCAGATGGCAAGTTGCTATGCTCACTGCAAGGATCAAGAAGTATGTGAACAAGACAGGAAAAGGCATCAACTTCAGAGCTAAACAAGGAATAACATTTGACAAGTCCAAAATTGAGTGTTTCAACTGTCAAAGGACTGGTCACTTTGCAAGGTTGTGCAAGTTTGCAAAGTATCAAGCAAACAAGATGATTGAACCACCCAAGCCTGAAAGAAAAGAGATTCCAATTACTGAACCAAAACCAAAAGCTTTGGTTGCTCAAGAGAATCTGTCAGAGATTGATTGGTCCAATGAGTTTGATGATGAACCTGTAACCTATTCAATGGTTGCATTGGAAGATTGGAGCACATCATTTGATGAAGAGCCTGGATATGCTGCTTTGGAGTCAAAAGATGAGTTAGGAAGTTTTGATTGGAGCATGGAGTTTGAAGAACCACCTGTTCAGCTTGCTATGGTAGCTGCTTCACCAAGTTCATCCACTAACTCTGAGGTATGCTCTAAGTGTAATGATATGTATCAAAAGTTACTTACTGAGTATGTAGCTGAAAGAGATAAATTTCAAAAAGCTAGGGCTGAGATAATGGGTTATCAAATAACTTTAGAGTCAATGGAAGCCAAAATTCTTACACATGAAAACAATGAAGTAGCATGGCTTGAAACATATAAACAACAGGATTACCTAGTTAAGTTGAATGAATGGAAACTAGGTTGCAAGGTGTCTGAACTAGAAAAAGTGACTGCTGAAAGGGATAAGTTGTTAGAAAAACTTGCTGTATGGAATGAGGCAGGTGTGTCACATGTTCAATTTGTTGAAAAGCAAAGAACATCTAATATTAAGACAGGCCTAGGTTATGATAGTAATAAAGGTATTCCATTTAAGAGCAAGGAACTAAATCTTACTGTTGATACCTCCGCTAGTGATGAAGAGTTCATAAGTCTATATGAAAACACTTCTAGTGATGAGGAATCCCCTAGTCCAACACCTCCTGTATTTCAGAAAGAAAAAGGTTATAATGCAGTTCCACATCCACCAGGCAGCTTTCAACCACCTAGAAAAGATGTTGATTGTTATGGTATAGATAATCTAGAGTTTAGGAAAAAGCTTAAAAGTAAATTTAATCCTGAAACTTTAGAAAGATCTGTTGAAGCTCCTAAGGTAGAAGAGACCAAATTTTCAAAACAAGCAGTACCTTCAAACTCTTGTCGAAGTACTGCTGATCACTCAGCAGTACCTCAAAGAAAATTTTTTACTGCTAATTTTAGAAACACTCATGGAAGGGGATTTGGGGATATTGGTCCAAAGGTCTGTTATGTTTGTTACAGTCCTCATCATTTAATTAAAGAATGTGATTATCATTCAGACTACTTAAGTAAATATCCAAAGACCAGAACTACACAACCAAGTTATAGGGAGAATAAGCCAAGGGATAACAAACCAGTTTGGAACTATACAAATAGGGTCAACCATAGTAATTTCTCAAAAGACTATAGGTACTCTCATCAGAAAAGGCCATACTCCAAACCCTCAGTACCTTCACAAAGTACTGACAGAAAGATCCCAAATGTTTCTAGCAAACAGTCTAATGTAAGATCTAGGAGGCACAATTATTATAACCCTAGACAGCCTTACAACACAAGAAAAGATGCTAGGACACAGAACCCAACTCCTAAAGTTACAACTAAATGGGTTAAGAAAGAAAGTACTGCTGGGGAAAAACCAGTACTTTCAGAAGTTAAGGGTGAAAAGGGGACAAGTGATCTTGAAAACACAACAATTTTGGAATCAAAAACCTTAATTCTTGATCATGCTTTCAAAGACAGTGGTGATTACATACTCAAAAATTTTAAGTATGTCACTCCACAAGGGGAACACAAGTCAGTAATGGCTTGGGTTCCTAAAAATAACTAACCTTTTCATGTAAATGCAGGGCAACCCAGAGGAGGAGCTTAAAGATCATCTTATTGTAGATAGTGGTGGCTCTGGCAGTATGACAGGAGAAAAGGAGCTCTTGTCAGATTTTAAAGCTTATTATGGAGGAAAAGTTGCATTTGGGAATGATCCTGATGGAGGAAGAATAACTGGCAAAGGAACTATCAAGGCAGGAAACATTGATTTTGAAGATGTTAGATATGTAAAGGAGCTCAAATTCAATCTTTTGTCAGTCTCTCAGATCTGTGATAAGAAGTACCCTGTGTTATTCTTTGACACAGAATGTCTTATACTTTCTCCTAATTTCAAGTTAGAAGACAGAACCTTGGTGTTACTGAGAGCACCAAGAACTAATGATGTGTACAACATAGACTTGAAGAATGTAAATTCTGCTGAAAGAGCAACATGTTTGTTTGCAAGAGCATCTATGGAGGAAGCACATCAATGGCACAGAAGACTGGGACATGTTAATTTCAAGAATATCAATAAGCTGGTCAGAGGTAACTTAGTTAGAGGTTTACCTTCTAAGACATTCAAGAATGATCACACATGTCTTGCTTGTAAGAAGGGTAAACAGCACAAGGCCTCTTGTAAAAAGATTGATGAGAAGACTATTAGAGAGCCTTTGGAATTGCTGCACATGGATTAGTTTGGACCTGTTTCAGTTGTTAGTCTGAACAAGAAAAAGTACTGTTTGGTTATAACAGATGACTGTAGCAGATTTAGTTGGGTCTTTTTCTTATGATTTAAAGATGAAACTTTTGATGCTATTCATGATCTAATTATAGCACTTGAAAATCAGTTAAGACTCAAGGTTAAAGGAATTAGATGTGATAATGGGACTGAGTTTAAGAATCAGCTTATGGATGAATTTTGTGCCAAGAAGGGAATTAAAAGAGAGTTCAGTATTGCTAGGACTCCTCAACAGAATGGAGTTGCAGAAAGAAAGAATAGAACTCTTATAGAAGCAGCAAGAACAATGCTTGTAGATTCTCAACTACCTGTTCCATTCTGGGCTGAAGCTGTAAGTGCTGCTTGCTATATATTGAATAGAGTATCAGTGACTAAACCTCAAATGAAGACACCTTATGAGTTACTCATGGGAAAGAAGCCAAGTATCAAGTTTATGAAACCTTTTGGATGTCCTCTCACCATCTTAAATACTGCTGATAATTTGGGCAAATTTGATGGGAAGTCAGTTGAAGGATATTTATTGGGATATTGTACAAATAGCAAAGGATTCAGAGTGTACAATAGGGCTACCAAGAAGGTTCAAGAATGTCTTCATGTTGATTTTTTGGAAAAACAAGAGAATTCTAAAGGTAAAGGTCCTGATTGGATGTTTGATCTTGATTTAATGTCTTCATCAATGAATTATGTACCTGTAAGGGAAGAAAATCAAGTTACTCCCACTGAAGCAGAAGCATAGTACATTGTTCATGATGTTAATTTAAGATCTGAAGATGAGCCAAAAGATATTGCCAATGATGAGAAGAAAGATACGTCTCAACCTAACAGTACTATTGATCCTCAAAGTACTGTTCCACCACAAATACCAGTATCTGCAGAAGATCAAGCCATTCAAGATGAACTTTCTAGGATGCTTTTTCAAGACACAATGGCTAAGTTGTATGATGATGAACAAAAGAGAGCTTATGAAGCAGAAAAGAAGAAGGCAAAAGAAACAGCCAGTACTTTACCCCAAAGTACTGTCAACCCTTTTGACAATACTTTTCAGCCATTGAATACTTCAAATTGGATAAATACTGATGATGTTCATGATCCTAATATGCCTGACTTAGAAGATACTGCTGATCCAAACACAATTACTTTAGAAGATACTGATGATGAATTGGATCAAGAAGGCATTTTCTCAGATTCTAATGCAGATCCAGATATAACTAACTTGGAAGATAATCTTGAAGTTCCACCAACTCCAACTCTCAGAATTCATAAAACTCATCATGCTACCAATATTATTGGACCCTCATCATCAGGGGTGCTCACAAGGACTAAGGCTAAGAATATGTCTCAATAACATACTTCTTTACTTAGTTTTATCTACAAGCAAAATAGGGTGAATCACAAGGATCAGAAGTTGTGTTTATTTGCTTGTTTTCTATCTCAGGAAGAGCCCAAGAATATCAAACAAGCATTAGCCAAGGAAAGTTGGGTGGAAGCTATGCAAGAAGAACTTCTACAGTTTAAACTTCAAGAAGTTTGGGTATTATGTGATTTACCTGATGGAAAGAAACTTATTGGAACTAAATGGGTTTTCAGAGTAAAAAGAGATGAAAGAGGGGATGTTATTAAGAACAAGGCAAGATTAGTGGCTCAAGGATATAGACAGGAAGAAGGAGTAGACTATGATGAAGTTTTTGCTCCTGTGGCAAGGCTTGAAGCCATCAGGCTATTTTTAGATTTTGCATCTTATATGGGATTCCCTATATATCAGATGGATGTTAAAAGTGCTTTTCTTTATGGCAAAATCACAGAAGAAGTTTATGTCAAACAGCCTCCTGGTTTTGAAGATCCTGCACACCCAAACAAAGTTTACAAGGTAATAAAAGCTCTTTATGGTCTTCATCAAGCTCCAAGAGCTTGGTATGAAAGGCTTTCAAACTTTCTATTGCAACATGGTTATAGAAGAGGAGCTATTGACAAAACTTTGTTTATCAAGAGAGATAAGAAGGATATTATGCTTGTTCAAGTATATGTAGATGATATTATTTTTGGTGCTACCAAGCAATCTATGGTGAAGGAATTTGAAGATCTTATACAGAAAGAGTTTCAGATGAGTTCCATGGGAGAATTAACATTCTTCTTAGGCCTTCAAGTACAACAGTCAAGCAGTGGGATTTATATTTTTCAAGATAAGTATGTTGCAGATATTCTTAAGAGATTCACTTTTACAACTGTTAGGCCTACATCTACACCAGTGGATACTAACAAACCTTTGGGAAAAGATAAAGATGGAGAAGATGTTGATGTCACATTATACAGGTCTATGATTGGATGTCTTATGTATTTAACTGCATCAAGACCTGATATTACTTTTGCTGTGAGCTTATGTGCAAGACATCAGTTTAATCCAAAAGTATCTCATTTGAATGCTGTCAAGTGGATTTTCAGGTATCTTAGGCAACAACCTAAGCTAGGATTATGGTATCCTAGGGATTCACCTTTCCATCTTCATGCCTTCTCAGATAGTGATTATGCTGGAGATAACTATGATAGAAGGTCCACAACTGGAGGATGCCAGTACCTTGGAAGCAGATTAGTGTCATGGCAATGTAAGAAGCAAACAATTGCAGCAACTTCTTCCATAGAAGCAGAGTATGTAGCTGCTGCAAGTTGTTGTGCACAAGTACTTTGGTTGCAGAATCAGCTTTTGGATTATGGGTTCAATTTCAAGAATACTCCTATCAACATTGATAATGAGAGTACCATCTGTATTGTTAAGAATCCAGTCTATCATTCCAAGACCAAGCACATTCAGATTAGACATCACTTCATAAGAGATTGCTATGAACAAAGGCTTATCAATGTGGTTAAAGTTCATACTGATGATAATGTAGCAGATCTACTCACTAAGGGCTTTGATGTTTCAAGATTTACTTTCTTAGTTGTGAGTATTGGCATGATTAATATGTAAGCTATTTTTGAGGGGAGGCATAAGTAGTTATTAGTTAGTCATTATTTGAGGGGAGGCTACATGTATCATTCCAGAGACAGAATTTTATTCATGATTCTTCCAATTACCATTCAGAAGTACAACCACATTCTTACTTTCAAGTACAAGATACAGACACCACAAACACAGCAAACACAAACAAAACGCAAGACTGCATCAACCTACTACCAAGCTCCATAATTTACTCCATCGGCCTTTTACCCTTGCCCTCATAGCTTTGCTTTCCCTTTTGAGCAGTCCTTCTCTTGTCATCAAAAGAAGTCTGTTTTCTTGGGCAAGCCAGGCCAAGAACCTGTTTGGGAGGTCTTTCTTTTCTTGGATTAGGCCACTTCATATTCTGGATAGCTGTTTCCAGGGCCTGAGTCAATGCATGTGGAAGCTCTTTAGCCAAAGTTGAACCAGAACCAATTTTCTTTTTGGGCTTTTTGATGGTAGTACTGCCTACATTAGTTATGGTAGAGTTGGCTGCACTCATTGTTGATGAAGCTTCTTGGTGTCCCATCCATTGCACATGAGGAGGAAAATAGTCTGTCCATCCTGGATATTCAAACTCAGAATCAGAGTAGTACCTTATCTCTAAGTCTGTGGTACCTTTTGAGTCTGAAGAGATGTTCACAATGGGTATGTCACTCATTCTGCTTACCTGTTTGTGTTTAGAGAAAATTTTGTGTTTGCAAAGTATTGGTGAAGTTGCTTTTATAAGCAAGATGAAGGTTAATGGGCATTTAATGAAGTGTATTGAAGTTCACTTACCCTGGTTGTTTTGGAATTTAATTTGGTACTAGTCTTTAATGAAGTGTTGACTTTCTAAGATATTTTGGTCAAATGGTCAATCTTCGAGATTTTTAATGGGAAAGTACTTTGGTTTGAGTTTCTGGTGGAAAGTACTTCTCCATTCTTTAATGGAAAGTACTGCTTGGTGTTATTAAAAGGGTTCGCTGACGTGTCAGAGACTGTTCCAACGGTTAGATTTGCGGCTAACAACCTTTCGAAAGATATGGGATATTTACTTCCAAAAATAACGGTAAAGTCATTAATTCACCGTGATTTTTTGTAATTTTATCCGTATATAACCCTCATATCTTTTCCTTTTATTCACCTTACTCGTCCATATAAACTCATACCTACTTTCAATCGATCATCACTTTTCGTACTCTAACCCTAATCATCATGGCTAATCGACTTACCAACACCAAACACAACATGATTGCAAACCTTGAGAAAACCCAAGCAAATCTTGATTTTCATGGAATCATTGATTTTCTCACTGGTACCAACATCTGTTACTCCATCCTTATCAACCCTGAGATTATTGGACCCTGGATTCAAGCTTTTTGGGATACAGCTCAGTCACATGTTGAAGATGGAGAGGATATCATTACTGCTACAGTTGCTAGGAGAGCTATACGTGTTACAGAAGCTTCAATTAGGGAGGTTTTGCTATTTGATGATGAAGGAGGCTCTGTTTTATTTGGGAAACAAGAAGTTTGGAATACACTCAGAGATATTGGGTATGAAGGTTCTTTGACTAAGCTTACTTTTCAGAAGGCTATGGTTAGTCCTCATTGGAAATTTCTTATTCATGTTTTGCTACATTGTTTGAGTCCAAAGAGTACTGCTTGGGATCAATTCAGTCATTCTATAACTTCTGCTTTTGTTGGTCTAATTACCAATCAATCTTTTAACTTTTCATACATGATTCTTGAGGGTATGCTTACTCAGATTAAGGCGGGCAAACCTTTTCTAATGTATCCTAGGTTTGTTCAATTGCTTTTAGAAAATCCACTAGATGGTGTACCCAAACCTCAGGATTATGTACCTACCATTAGGATGCCATCTAAAGTTTTCACTTTTATGTCTCATAAGGGAGTTAATTTTTCGGGTAGGAATACACCTCTTAATGCTTATATATTAGAGGTAGCTCAAGCTGTTAGGAATGAAGAAGACAATAGTGGTTCTGCACATTCTGATAATGCTGCTCAATCTAATTCTGCTGAGCATTCTGCTTCAGTACATACACCTACACCACCTATTGTTTCTCCTCAGCATGTTGTTTCAGGTGAAAAGACTCCCTCAGTTACAGCCTCTTTGGATAAACCTGTTTCTGCTCAAGTTACTTCTCCACAAAGTACTGATTCACAAGGTACTGCTTCAGAGGATTCTCCAGTACCTAATCCCAATGATTATACTTTCACAGGTGGGTTTCAAACACCTGGAGAAGATGAGGGAATTAAAGGTACTGAGAGTAATTCTGATTTGGCTAAGGAATTAGAGAAGCTGAAGTCAACTGTTACTTCTCAAGCTGCAGAAATCAAAAGGTTAAGAAAGAAGTTCAGAAGATTGAAGAAATTTGTCTGGCCTCTTGTTCAGAATTTTAGGCTTTTTGTGAAAGAAAAGAAGCAGTCTCAGAAGCTACAATCTCAACAGAAAAAGTCTAAGTCTAAAAGGAAGCATAGGAAATCATCATCTATCAAATTGGGGAGGAATCAGGATGATAATTTGGATAGATTTGATGATATGGATAGATTTGATGATATGGTTCAATTTTCAGATAACAAGAAAGATCAAGATGAAAATGTTGCTCAAAATAGTACTGAAAGAAAAAGTGGTGAGACAGAGCAAATTGATCTTGAAGTTGAGCATGAGAATGTAAAAAGTGGGGATACAGAGCAAATTGATTTAGAAGGAAATAATGCTCAAAGTGCTTTTGTTGAAAATACTGTTGTGCAAGGTACTGATGAACAAGAGATTGCTGGTCCTTCTACAAAGTATCATGAAGATGAAGCTGGTCCTTCCACTTTTATACAACAAGAAGAAGAAAGAGTGCATACTGTTAGTGATGATGCAACAATTGCTCAGGTTATGATGAATTTAAGAAGACCTGCTGGAGGAATACATATATCTGAGCCTGCACAAAAAGATGATGAAAGTACTTCTGAATCAGAGAAACTAGACCCAAAAGATAAAGGGAAAGGTATAATGGTTCAGAAAGATACTAAGAAGAAGAAGAAGAAATTTTTTGTTGCTCATATTAGAGAATTAGAGACTGCAGATGATTTAGAGCTTGCTAGAAAGCAACAAGCTGAATATGATGCTGAGTATTTGGAAGAAGTTAGCAGGCCAATTACAAAGAAGCCAATGACCAAAGCTCAGGAAAGGAATTGGATGATGCAATTCTTAAGAAAGAAGGGATACAAGAATTTACATAAACAAAGGTATCCAGAAATAAAAGCTTTATGGGACAAAGTACAAGAAGATATCAGAAGAGAGATAGAAAGTTTTGTACCCATGGAAGTTGATAGAAAGAAGAATTTAGAAGATGTCAGAAAGGAAGAAGCTGAGCAAAGGAGATTGAGAAGGAAGAAATTAGCTTAAGATGATCAACTGACAAAAAGGCTGAAGTTAGTTCATGATGATACAGTTGATGAACTCAGAAATTATTTAAGAGTTGTTGATTTTGAGAACAAAAGGATTGATGATTCTGGAAAGAAGTCCAAGATAATCTCATTTTCTGTGGTTGAATCTAAAGAGGGAAATTATTTTATGATCCACAGAGAAGATGAAAGCTTCACAACATTTTATATGTTATGGGATTTGTTGCACTGTATCACAAGGGCAGATCTTTATGATTTATATGTGCAAGTGCAGACTTATTATATAGAGAATGAAGCTTCAGAAGTGGGATTAGTTTTACTTGGAGACTTATTTACCATCTGGGATACTGAAGAAACAAGTGTTGATCCTCTCTGGAATGATCAAGAGAATTGGGAAATAACAAGACGGAGATTCTTTGAGTCATCAGGAGTTCATACACTAGAGATGGAAGATGGTACCATGATTCACATGTTGGCTGAGAGGAGATATCCATTGATCAGAGAAATAATGCTCAGAATGCTGGATCATGGAATGGAACTTGAAGATGAATCTGAAGTAGCTTTGGATGTTATCAAGCTATTTATTAGATGGGTCAAGTCTGAAGAGTAATATTGCATAATACTGGTATGATTTATTTTGTAAAATGAAAGTATTTTTCTAAGTGTTGTAAAAACAAACAGTACTTTATCAAAGTACTGCTTGCTGATATAAACCAGTATAAGTTCTTTAAAATAAAAATAAATGTTTTGATGTTTAAAAGAAAAGGAAAAAGGATTTGAAAAGAAACACATGGTGTTAGTATTTATACTACACAACAAATGGTAATCAACTCACCATGTTTAACAAACAAGAAAGAGTTTGACTCATCATGAGGGTACGACTCTGATGTGATAATCAAATCCGTTGATGGTTGATAGTTTACCAAAAACTAGGTTCTCAACTCACCATACATCCAAGTGATCAAGAGTTGGCTAGTCCATAGCAAACGGCTTATGGTAAAGACATATCAAATCCGTTGATAGCTGATGATTTGCTAAAAATCATAATTTTCAATGATTCACCTATCACAGGAGTTAACACACCTGGAAGTGATGAGAATAGTATGAAACTTTTAAGATTTGATGATCTTTGTACCTAAATGTTGCTGAGTTGCTGAAAAGATGCTGTGGAAGATATGATGCTGATGAAGAGTACTTTGACAGATGACAGATAGAAGAAAAAGAATAAAGAAACAACCTCAATGCATGATTAAAGATTTGAAGATTAAATATAACAAAGAAACTTGAAATCAAGCAAGTAGAGTTCAAGTTAGGGGAGGATTGTTGGGATATGAAATATCAAAGTACTTCTGGATGTCAAAGTACTGCTGCATGAAGAATAAAGTCAAAGTACTGCTGAAGGAAAAAGTCAAAGTGCTGCTGTTATTGAAGAATGTTTAAAGTACTTCGAAGGAAACAAGGACTGATATGCAATATTAGATAAGGATTAATGTGTAATATTAAACGAATATTCTAGAATTAGTTAGGGATAATTACTTGTCGTTCAAGGATTACATGTTGTAAACCGACTTAAGGTTATCTATATAAAGAGCCTTAAGAGGTATTGGTCGATATAAGTTTTACAAGTTAGATACGTTTAGAAGTCTATCAAAGTTAAATAGTTAGGGATTGTTAGTGAATCTGTGTAACAAAGCAGGTTCTAAGTTTGGTTAATATAAAAGTTCTTCTTAAGCTTTGTGTTAAGTAGATTCCGCATACTTTACAAGTTCAAACAGTGTTTCAATATTAATAGTGTTAAGTTTACTCAATATTGTTAAACCTTTACAAGCTACAAAGTAGTTTGGTCAGAGTATATCGATCCAACAGTTTGCATAATTAAGTTTTGCTGCTGTCATCCTTAAATCTTGTTAGTATTAGAGTGTACTTAGGATAATTAGAACATAAACTAGTTTAGTATTTCAGGTAGGATAAGTAGTGATCAACATAAACTTACATTAGTCAAACTTAGGATAACCAATTAAAAGTCAAACAATGCATATGTACCTGTTCATAAGCCATCTGATGTAGGGATGTTTTAGGGTACCATTAGGCTTCTAAGTAGCTTATTATTGTTTCTGTGGTTAATATGTAGTCTAAACTTCACACAATAACAAGTTCAAACATTTTCATTCACATTTACTAGGTAGAATTTGATCCACATTCCGCCTTACTAAACCTGTTCATCAGTTGGGCTCTTTGAGGCACATCTGAATTAGGTCAAAGTTAAGGTAGCAATTGGACTTAGAATTTAGGTCAAAGTGGTAGTATTAACTTAATCTCACCTAATATCAGCTTATTATTACATTTTTAGTTTGTAAGAAGCAATTGAAAGTCACCAGAGTCAATTTCCATTGTTAATTGAAAAAGTCAAATTACCCTTTGTTTAGAAAAAATCCAAAAGTTCAAGGATTTGTTTAGAATTATGTGTTAGGATTCAAGGCTTGAAACTTTCAGGACTTGTAACCCCCCACCTCATCTTTGAAATCCCATACTCTCCATATTTTTGTGAATTTTTGTGTGGACCCCACTTGTGCCCAAACACAAATGCAGGGGGCATCACCTCCCCTGCATCAGCAGCTACCCATCCAACAGGCCACCTTCTGTGGGTCCCACAGGACTCCACAGTGGGTCCCTTTGACCCATTTTTGGTTCTTTAAACCCCCTCCTACCACATTTCACACCTTGACCTTTAGTTTGACCTAGAGCATTGTGGGTCCCACTTGAAATCAGCCATGAACCTTGTCCCATTTTTGTGTTAGTTTTGGCTTAGTCAAGTGCTTATTTTGAAGCTTATAGCTTATTCTGTGGTCCCCAAGTGATTTTTCTAGCTTATTCATGTTAACTTAACTTGTTTAGACCAGAATCAACCATTGTGGGTCCCACTTAATGCCATTTTAGCTTATTCCTTGCCTTGGTCAAACAAAGTCAACTATCAAGGCTTTTAAGCTCTCAACAGCTTATTTTTAAGTTATAAAAAATTTGTTTTTACAAAAGTTTGTTGTTTTTAGGTGTAAATTAGTTTTCAAAAAGAAAAACCAAGAAAAACCAAGAAAAACCAATTTATTTTTAAGTGATAGTTTCTATTTAATGTAATTTAAATATTATTTTTCATTTTTAGATTTTTATTAAGTACTTAGCTTTTTTATATATTTCTTAAATTCCTTTTATATTAAAGTATTTTTAGTAATTTTCTCAGATTTTTATTTTGTCATTAAGTATTTATTAGATTTAATATTTGTTTTATTAGTAATTAATTAATAATTAAGTTTTAAATAGTATAATTAGTTTTTATTAAGCAACACCTAGTTTTTATATTTTTCCTAGCTTTTAAATGTTATAAAATAGTTTTAGGAATTTTTCCATAATTTTCTCAGTCGTTTTAGTATTATTAGTAATTTAAAATAGTTTAATTAAGATAAGTAGTTTTTAATTAATAGAAAATCCATAAAAAGACAAAAATATTTATTTTTAATTTTTATACTTTCTTCAAGTTCATTTTAAGTTTTAGAAATTATTTTTACAAGTTTTTAGTTTAATTTGAAGTGTTTATCATTTTTAGTTTTATTTAAATTAGGTTTAATTTACTTTTTTAAATAGTTTTAATTAATTAAATAGTATTTAAATATTAAAATAATCATTTTAATAATTTCATTTTCATTTTAACTTTTCTTTTAATTTTAAGTTTGTAAAAGTTTCATTTTCACCCCCTGTAGTTTATTTTCCTTAAAACTCACCTTTTTCTCAGCACGCAGTCGTGTCTGATTTTTAATTTGGTTTACGTTTATACATTTCTGTTTCCCGTGATTGTTAATTCTGTTATTCCTAATCATTCCAGTAGTGTAAACATACCCAAATCATTATCTGGTTACTTCCCATCCAATTCACCCGATCACAAACCCGTTTTGAATACAATCCACACCTCGCTGGGACATAACGACCCGGGGAAACCGCTATACTTCCGCGGAGCATTGACTCTAGGCTGTTTGACTTTGTTGACCATCACCTGGTCAGTTTAGGTTGACCGTTTGGAGCCAATCAAAATTTTTGGCGCCGTTGCCGGGGAGGTTGTGCGCGTATTCTAAACGGTTTTACAGATTAGTGAACCTGGATATACATCAATTGTATATTTACCATCCTTGTGTATATTTTCATAAAAACTGTTCCTGAAAATTTTTTAAAATTAGTTTTCAACGAATACAAAAACACAAAAAGATTTTCTTTCTTATAAAATGTTTATCAAAAATCCCAAAAATATCCATCTTTACCCTCCTACCTTTTTGATTCTTCATCCCTTTACCCTCTATCCTTTTGATTCTAACTTCTTCTACTTGCCCTGTAATTGATTCTAATGGCATCTCTCGATGACGATTTCTTTGAACAAAGGGCCTTTAATAGCAAAATTGAAAAACTTATGGCCTTGTCAAAAATGTCGAGATGTCGTGTTGATTATGATGGACCTTCGATCCCCATTCCCTCTCCGGTGAGGGAAATGGATCAAGAAACCGGGGTGACAAAGGACCCTGTACTTTCCTCTAACCATGAAAGTGCTAAATACGTCCAACCTACGGTTGTCCAAAAACCTAAGCTCACAATTGCTCCTAAACCGTCAAGAATTGATCCTAACATTTCACGGTTTACGGTTAAAAGTTTGTCAAACAAACGTACAGAGCTTAGGGCAGTGACTGAAAAGAACGACTTACCCAATCTTCACGTTTATCAAGAACAAAAACCCGAGACCATAACGGAAGTGGTAGAAATTCCTAGTGTTGATATAAATAATGCTTAAAAAGGTTATGAATATCTCTCAATAAACGTATGTTTTGATAATCACAAAACTTAAATCAAATTAAGTCAAGATTAAGAAGTAAACAAGTATTTGGTGACAAATATTTACTTCTACATCTAATATCACTTAAGGTATGCATAAACTAAGCATCTTATGCATTACATGATCAAAGGAAATTTTGTGTTAAGACATAACATCTTATAAAATGATATAAACATTTTATATATATATTTGTAAATCATTTTTGGTAATGCTATATTAAACCACAAAGATATGATTTCAAATTTCCAACCAAAAAGGGCAAATTTTATCCAGAAAAACTTTTTCAACGTTCAGGAGGGTGGCCCCCTTAATTTTACTAGGCGGCCCCCTTAATGATTAAGGGGACCGGCACGCTCCCAAACAGTAAAATCTGGCCCTATAAATATTGGATCATTTCACACATTTTCCTTACCTTTTTGCACTATAAACTTTCTGATCCAACTTCCATTTCTAGATCTAAAATCCTTTGATCATATAATTCATAAGTCTTTGTTTCCAAGTGATCCAAAGCTTCATCCATTCAAGTGCAAGAAGAAGAACACTCCTCTACATCCATCAAATTGTAGTAGTGTTGTGAATAGCTAGTTTCATATTGTAGTTGTGTTAGATATTTGTAAAAGTGTTGTGTAAATTTGTTGATTGTAGAAACTAGGTGTGTTGTAAAGTAGTTTAGTAGTTGTGAATTAGTTATGCATAGAAGAAGGTGTGAAGTTGTGAAGGTGTGAAGCCTTGAAGAAGTCGTGAAGTTGTGAAGAAGGTGTGAAGCCTTGAAGAAGTCGTGAGATTGGTTCTAGCTACGATTAGAACTCGACATTTAGCTTAGTGTCGTTAACTCGTATAAGCAAAGGTGTGTAAGGTTTCTCCACCATAAGGAGTTTGTTGACATAGTGAAGAAAACTCTCGAGTGTGGTACTCGGGGAGTGGAGTAGGGCAAGGAAGGTGTCCTTGTAGCCGAACCACTATAAATTCGCGTGTTGTGGTTTGATCTTTCTAACTCTATCTTTTCTTCATTACATTTCAATACTTTCATTATTACTTTAGAATTGCTTATATTAGTTGTCATTTGAAGTCACTTGAGATCGAATCGAAAGTTTTTAATAAGCTACAAAATATTTTGGTAATAAACTTTTAAAAGGACGTAAAACTATTCAACCCCCCCTTCTTGTTTTCCACAACTAGCTCTAAGAGCACACCACTTGTCCCACCTCCGGATTTTATCCCTTGTGTTGGTTGTGGTGAGCCACTTTTTGGTTTACCATGTCATTGGTGTACATGTGTACAATGTGGTAAGGATATTCGAAACGGGAGTTGTTTGTTTTGTGGTTCGAGGAATTCATTTCCTTATGATCCTAATCAGAACTCATTCAACGACTCTTCAAATATTTCCAATTACCCATCACATTCATACGAGCAAGAATCATATTATCCAAATCACAATGATGCTTCATATCAAAATACACCAAACATTTCTTGTGAGTATTGTGGATGTCCTCACCAAGGTTTTGATTGTTATAATAGTCAAAATGTTGGTTACGACCAATATCCATACAACTCACCGAACCAGACTCAACAGTTTAACTGTTGTAAGTACTGTGGTGGCCCACACTATAGTTCTGATTGTCAATCGGGCAACACGCTTGTCTATGAGCAGTTTCCTGATAACAATTATGACTCTAGCACATACGACTCACAGCCACATCAGTCTTACTGTTGTGAATACTGTGGAGGTCCTCACTTTAGCTCGGATCGTCAAACGGGGAATCCATTTCCTTGCAACAATTACGACTATTCATTTCAAGACCAACCTCCACAGTACCAATTGACCCAAGAAACTCCTCAATTCCCGCAAGACCTTTGTCATGAGGTTCTTGAAGCATTTAAAAAAATTAAGGAGGGGTTGGCTACTACATCGTTTCAAGATTCTCGTGAAAAATCA